>VXAU01005995.1:36257-134859 GCA_013399695.1 Formicarius rufipectus
AATTTTTTTGTGGAGTGGAACACTGAGTAGAGACCTTCCCTTCCCTTCCCTTCCCTTCCCTTCCCTTCCCTTCCCCTTCTCTTTTCCTCTCGTGTTGAAACAGGGAATGGTTTAGACTATTCATAGTATCATTCCAGTATTACACACTCACAACCATTTTATTTTGATTTATGTTATGGCTAAACTTTTTCTGTATTGGAAAGTGTTTATTCTATGTGCATTTTGTATTTTAGCATCTTGCTTTTCATTGCAATTGAGTGCAGTTTTTCATACCACACTATAAAAAGGGTATAAGACTATTAGAGAGCATCCAGAGGAGAGCTGTGAAGATGGTGAAAGGTCTAGAGGGGAAGCCGTTCAAGGAGCAGTTGAGGTTATGTGACTGGGTCAGCTTGGAGAAGAGGAGACTGAGAGGAGACTTCATTGTGGTCTACAGCTTCCTCACAAGAGGAAGCAGAGGGGCAGGCACTGTTCTCTCCAGTGACCAGTGAGAGGACCCCAGAGAATGGCATGAAGCTGTGTCATGGAAGGTTTAGGTTGGATATTAGGAACAGGTTCTTCACCCTTATGGGTGGCTGGGCAAGCACTGCAACAGTGTGATTCTTGAGGTGATCTTGTGCAGGGCTGGATTCTGTGATCCTTATGAGTCCCTTCCAACTCAGAATACTCTATGACTCTATGTAACCTGATGCAAGAGGGTTAAGTTCATACCCAGTTCTATAAACCCTCAGGAGATTTTACTGTACTTATACTGTGAGTTCACTTGTCACTAAGAGTATGGATATGCAGGATGAGAGGCACCTATTTAAGTCTAATAGGTAACAGAAACTACTATCTGCACATTGAAGTTGTTGATCCAACCTCTTTGTGTAATAAATGGGTAATGAAGGTCTTTTCTTTTTAACAGTAGCCTTAGAATTTTGATGTATAAATGTTTCTGCAGCCATGTACTAGTTTTTGAACATGTAGTGACTGAGACAACCGAGAAGTAATTTCTGTAGCTAATTCTGCAAGAAACCACAGCTATAAGACTCTCAGGCTGCAGGCTTCCAGACAGTAAGTTAAGAGTTGTTAAAACAAATGGGTTTATTATTACAAATTCAGGTGTTTGATTTAGAATTGCACATATACATAATGTAAGAGTCAGGAAAGATTATTGGTGAAATAACTTATTTAAGATGGGGGCATTTTTGTCTGTATTTCTACTCTGTGGTAGGCTGTGATTAGGATGTGTGTCTAGGTATATTTGCTGTGGTGACCAGAGTTCTGGTCTGGGGCACTAGCTATAGTACATCTTGTTGTGGGTATTGGAAGCAGACATGGAAATAAGCATAAATAAACCAGCTCCACATCTTGGTGAAAAAATTTTTTCTGCCTTGAAGCCTCTGTGTCTATGTTGCCAAACACATCTTTTACCCAAGCTTGTATAAAGCCACTGTCAAGTAAAGGTAGCAGGAGGGCTGCATGGATGAACAAGAAACTCCTGACTATATGCAAACTTAAAAAGGAAGAACACAGAAGAGGCAGAAGCAGATGACCCAGGAACAATACAGACACAGTGTGCAGTAATGGGATTAGGAAAGCCAAAACCCACCTGGAGTTAAATCTGGTGAGGGATGAGAAGGGTTTCTACATGTACACCAGCAACAAAAGGAAGATCAGGGAATATGTGGGCCTGCTGCTGAATGGGGATGGGACCCTGGTGCCAATGGTTACAGAAGAAATCAAGATACTGAATATTTTCTTTAACTCAGTGTTTGCTGGTAAGACCAGCCTTCAGGAACATCAGGACTGAGACAAAAGGGAAATTCTGAAACAAGGAGACTCACCCTTGGTGGAGGAGGTGCCCATTGAAAGGAACATTTAAACAAACAGTGTATGCAGGCTCATGGGATTGAATGGGATAAGGGAGCTGAGGGAGCTGCCTGATGTCATTGCAAGGGTATGATTGGTTATCTTTGAAATGTTGTGGTGATTAGGCAGGATCACAGAGACTGAAAGGAAGCAAATATCAACTCCATCACTTTGGAGATCTTCAAAAGTCACCTGATCATAGTCCTGTGCAACTGGCAGTAGGTGTGCCTGCTTGAACAGTGGGATTGGACCATTGGCCTTCCCATCATAGATCTGCTGTGATTTTATGTAATTTAGGGTGTGATATTTTCAGTACTGCCTCAGCTGTGCTTATATTCACTTCAGTTTCAATGTGTTGTATTTTTGAGACCTTGTGCCTCAATTAAGTGGCTTATGGAATATGAAAATTGATACCCCTTCTTATGTGTCTTGGAAGAATAAATGCACCAAAAATTGTGAGTGCTTTCAGTGAGCAAGGCATACAAATGCCCTCGGTACACATTTGCAGGAAAGAAAAATTTTACAGTTCTTTTCCTCCTGTACAGTGCAAATCACATTAAAGTATGAGAAAACAGTATCTGTAATAATGTTCTTGAAACTAGGTCCTGAGAAGCTGAGAAAATCATAGGTTTAATGTGAACCCCCGCATTTATAAGTTCCCATGCCTTCTATGAGACTGTGTTGGAGTCTATACAGAGCAGATGAAGTAGTGTCATAGTAATTTTTGTTTATTCCTTTTAAATTATACTTTCTCACACTTTAGTAAGGTCTCCCATTTCCCCCATGCAGCTATAAAAGGCTGACTTCAGTCTGTTAAGGCTCAAGGCACGCATGGAGTCTTTTATTGACAAAAGCAGATGGCGATTTCCCCTACAATCCATTTCCTTTTCCCTGGCTGGCATGTGAAACACAGAAAACGTACTGGAGGACACACCATCATACGATGCCTGCCTCAGAGTGCTCCCCTCACAGGGGAGAGCCCAGGACTTGGCTGCCCATGAGGGATCTGAATTACTGGTAACTATTTCACATTTGGCTTAGAGCTATTTTGACAATCTTCAGCTGTATCCTTTATTTCTTCCTTTTTAGCATGTAAATGTCCTTTTTATAGTACCTATTCTTACAGCATTTATAGTTCTCCTTTCTTAAAGCTTCTCATTCCCCCTTCCTCATTTTTATTTAAGTCAGTCCCTTTTCATTTCCCAGGCATACAATGCTACACAAAACATATACTGTTCAAGGAGTGAAATGTTGTATCTTCCTCAAATTATCTCATGATTCTGGCCTCTATTATTCATTTTTTTATCTTCAAAGTGGCAATTAGATCCTTTTTGTCTTACTGCCCTTCATGCTCATGAGGAACTCTGCCAAATGTATTATTATATTCCTTCTTATGCTTCCTTAAACCTCTTCTTTGCTATTACACCTACCAGTGCAAAGAAATGACTGGCTAATCCATTGATTTCTATTTTTTTCCCTTAGATTTATTGGTAGTTATTTTGAGTTTGAAATCTCTGTGGAATCAGGCCTGTCTTTGTGGCCTGACATTGCCTTATCAGTTAGCAAAAGGACAGAAAACGTGCAAATTTAAGCCTCTGAAGTGCTTTAATCTTGACAGTCCCTGAGCAGAGTTCCCCTTTCTGCATCTTGCTGAGATTTGCTAGGGAGGATGTCCAGCTCAGTTGGTGTGTGGGCATAAAGCCTGTAAAGAGCTCTGGAGCAACAACTGGTTTGGCACAGCACATGCGAGAAACAATGTATCTTTCTTCCTTAGACCCACATACATCATGGACATTTTCATTTCTTTTTCTTTACCTCTCTTAGAATTTTTAGATTGCTTTTCATATGGCTGTGTTCAGCACAATTTCTTTCAGAATCAATTCCATTTAAATTTTTCATTCATATACAAAGAAAAATTTCTGCAATCAACTAATAAAACATCTGACTCATTTAAATGCTTATAAGTCTAATATTGAATTCATATTCCGGAAAAATACAGAAATGTTTTTCTATAAATCTGAATTTTATGAAACATAATCACAGGAACTTTTTGTATTCTTAAGCATTCTGGAGATTGTACATATGATAGCATTTGTGATGCAATCATGAGTGGTCTGGAAAACTGTGAGCAGCAAATATGAGGCACTTCCACACTAGTAAGGGCAGGAAAAATTCAAGTCAAAAGAAAGATGGGAAAGACATAATTGCTGCTGGATGTGCAGCTGGATTTTCAGTGCCCAGAGACAACAGTAAGCATCAATCTTTTTTGATGTAGTCTTCCCTTTGCTGCACATTTGCAGCAAACTGTAATGCAGTTCTTCTCCAGGCTGAAACTTCTGTGGTGGTGGCAAACAGAAACTCACATACAGGAAGGTTCAAAATGGATCTGTGCCTGGCTTAAGCTGACTGACTGAGAGCTTTCAGACTGCAAAGTTTGCTCTTTATGGAAAGTATGATTTGGATCTTCAGTGATATTGATACTAAAAATATCAAAAACTATTAGGACATATTATAGCAATATCAAAGTCTTTGAGCAGTGTTAGTGGGTTTCTTGAAAGATTCAGATATGGACATTTCTTTCTTTATGAGCTCATCAATCCCCAGACAGAGCAGAGACTACTCTTTGAAAGGCTTTCATAACTCTCCTAGCTCTCTTACCTCTCTGTGGTGGTTTTTAATCGGTGCCCACCCAAACCTCCAGGCCCCTCCCCTTTCCCAGAGGGAAAGGAGAAGAAGAAAAGGGAAAAAACCAGCTGAGAGATAATGGTAAAACAAACTCAGAGTGGCTAAATACTTAATTACTAACAAGATAAGAACTAAAACTAAAAGTAATAAAATGAAAAAGTAAGAAATAAATCAGTCTTAAGAACACCTTTCTCCTTCCACTCCTCCCTCTTTCCAGCAGTTCAAGGGAGCAGGGAATGGGAGTTTTGCAGGCGGTTGTTGTTGCTGCCATTGCTCTTGTCCTGTGTGTCACTCCATGAGGTGCAGTCGGGTCTCTGCACCCCGATGGTCCTCTGTGGGCTGCAGGGAGACAATCTGCTCCACCATGGTCTTCACAGTATGCTGGGGAGCCACAGCTCTAAGTCCTTCCCCTGCTCCGATGGGGTCCCTCCCAGGGGAGGCAGTCCTCGATAGACCTCTCCAATGTGAGTCCACTCCCCGGGCAACACTTCTACTGGGGGAAAAACCTGCTCCAGCGTGGGTCTCCTTCTCCACCAGTCACAGCTGCAAGTCTCTTCCAGGATCTTGCTCCATCCTGGGCCTCCCACAGGGCATCATCTCCTTCAGGCATCCACCTGCTCCTCCAGGGGCTGCAGGGGGGTCTCCACACCCAGATGGATCTCCATGGGCTGCAGGGAGAGGTGGGAGGAATAGCTTTCAGTCCTTCCCTCCACTGTGCTCCAGTGTGGGGTCCCTCCATCACCTCCTCCTGCTCCCTGCATGGTCTCTGCATTGTTATCTCATGGCTGGAATTTCTTACTGCACAACACTCCTGAATTCTTAAATATGTTATCACAGAGGTGTGACTGTGCTTCTTAATTGGCTCAACTCTGGCCACCAGCAGGAAGTCACTCCTGGACCTGGCTGTCATTGGTGCCACAGGACAGGGGAGGCTTCTAGCAGCTTCTAACAGAAACCATCCTGGAAGCCCCCCCTTCTACTAAAATTCAGCTACAGAAACCCATGACACTCTCCTACCTATAACCATTTTATAGACAGCAGGGCATAGAGTGATTCCTCCTTGACCCTCCTGTTCTTCCCTCAGGGTGCAGGACCCCAGAACAAACCCTTTTTCTTCTCCTACCCTTCCCCCACTCTCTTTCTGGGACCTAAAGGTTGAAAAATAGAACTTATACACACAGAAACTCCACCTTTCTTTGTCACCTTCTTGAGGAAAAAGAGGACCTTTGCTGCTGGGGGTGGAGGGAGACCCAGAAGCTAAGGTGAATTTGGACTTGAACAGTGGAGCAGAGGGCAAGGCACTCCCATCCCAGATGCTCAGCTCTGCAGCAGTGTCAGTGAGCTGTATTGTCATTGTCCTTTGGTACTGTCATCAGCAAGCACATCGATTGTGCCCCTCACCCTGCTGCTCATGGTTTTCTCTGTTCAGTACTGTCGGGTCGTGCTTCAAAGCAGATGATTGTATCTTGAAAAAGCATTGTGTAAGATGAGAAGAAGCCAGCTGGTCTGAACGGTTCCAGGAGGAAGGTTTCGGCACTGCAGCACAAGAGACTGAGAAATGATTGTGTTATCTACCTGTTTGTCATCAGAGATATACATTACATCTAGCTGCCTGGCCAACAAAAAGGTGGAAAGAGAAGGATGGCTGACCAGACCTTTCTTCAAGCTGTGGGCTCCCATTATCTTTTTCTGCCAAGACAAGGCAGGAAACACAGTCTATGTTTGCTTGGGTTTTGATGCAGACTGATCAAACAAGGCTGTGTTTTCTCCAGCAATTGCTAGAATTGGAGAAGTGCTTGGGACAGGACATTCCTACTCATTCAGTAGGAAGTGCACATTGTGAGTGGTTAGGTCCTTCCCGAGGTGTTTCTAGCAGTGCTGTTCTAAAACCTTGGCCAGGGGAACTCCAGGTCACTTCCAGAGAGTTCAGCCCTATGCCCATGGGTAGGAGTGAGGAGTTTGTCAAGTAAATGATTAGTGGAGCACAAGGTCCCTGAGCCTCAGAACAAAAAGTGGCCTTTTCACAGGCTGTGTCTTTGGATGTATCATAGTGTAGTGAGTTGTATCCCTTCTGATGCCTCAAGATGAGATCTGGGGCAAATCATCCTGCTTCTTTCTTTTCCTCAAATCTTCATAAGGGGCCCCACAAAAATATCACCATGTTTGATGAGGGAATGAAGAAAATGTGGCAGTTTTATTTTTATACTTGTATTTATTTTGTTTCTCTTTGAGTTACTTGGAATCTCTTTATATAAAAGTACTTAGAAAAGCAATTTGTTTCCTTGGGTAAAATTCACCTCCAGCTCTGCAGAAACACTGTACAAATGTCATACTCTCATAGTTGCTCTTGAGCAGTTAGTTATCAGAGTCCTCAGAAAAGGTAACAAAATACAAATCAAGGGAAGCATTCAGACCCGTACTTATAATTTTATTTTTAGTAACTGATGATAGACTGTATATTCAATTACATGTGAAGGAAGTCTTCCAAACACAATGTTTTTTTCCCCTTAAATGTTATATTTCAAAACCCAAATCTCTATACTGTGCAAGCACATCTACACACACATATATCTGTTATGCATTGACTCACTAATCAATTCATCATAAAAAAACCTTTACAAATATCAGTGTGCTGCAGTTAAACAAAGAAAAGAGCTACTCAAATTCTGGATTTAGTTCTGCTTTACTTAACATGTATGTTTACATATGTCAACTGTAGATGAGATTTCTGAAAGGCATCCTTGGGAAAATCAGCACATATTTTAAGTTACTCTTACACTTCATTAACAAAGTCATGGTTTGGTATTTACTAGCTCTTAACCACTGAAGCAACAGATGTATAGGATTAGAAGAAAATGTGAAAGGCAAAGTGTTGCAGTACTTAAATCACCACTATATTTGGATGTTTCTGAAACAGAAAACCAAATCAACTCTGGTTTCCAAAGAAGTTATTGAAAACCTCATTGATGGCTGCACTTGCTAGTTACACTGGGCTTTTGTTATCTCTATTATATTAGGTAGATACATATTGTTATCTTTCAAGTAGCTTTCCCAAGGTTAGTACCTGAAGCACTTTGTTTTCTACTAATTTTGATGATAATTGATAGCATAGACTAGTTGTATATTGTATAGGTTTGCTTTTCTGAAAACTGTTTTGTAACCAGGTCCAACAGCCCCTGTGGAAGATCTGCCATCCCCTGTGCTGGTCACCTCACCTTGCTGCAAGTATTAAAGAGTTATAATAAACATGTTTATCAAAGTAGCAGGGCCAATGAAGTAGGGTTTGTCAGGGTTCTAGACAAATAGTGAGCAGTAGGTAGCTCCTCCTGAGCCTAAAATTTACAGATAGACAAGATAAACACAGGAATGGGGAAGAGAGTATAGCAGCAGAAGCAGAAACAGCCACAAAACATTCCCCTTCACAGAGGGTGAGAAAAGGTTGGCTTGTCAGGGAGGAGGACACCCCAGGGAAACAGAAAAACATTAGGAGGAAGGCTGGGAGAAGGCAGGGAGAGGACAAGGTGCTCTGTGAAACTGGGGAGAAGATCAGCCAGGAGCAGAGCAAACCTCCAATTTGCACAGACTTAAAAAAGACCTTTAAGGAAACTTCCAAAGGTGCAAACGTCCAGTGCTTCCTGATTTGGCTCCTCTTATTTTGGTTATCTGTCAGCTGCCTTCCTCTTTCTTTGCAACCCTTCCCCAAGGCCATATGGAAGTAGGATTAAGGTGGGTGGAAAGCACCACCTTTCTCCTCATAACCTCAAAGCCAGGGGATCTCCTTGGAAGGCTTGGGGCCTGGCATTACTGCTGCCATCTGTTAACTACTCCTCTTCTGTATTATGGCCATGGTGGTGTTCAATGGCCTTAGACAAGATTCAGACAAGGTTCACTGTCTGCAAATGTACTCAGGAGCAGCTGGGGGAGTTTGCTGTATCCTACTGCCAGATGGGACAAAGAAAGCATCCTTACTTTCTTTTTGTGCGTGGGAAAAAAAGGGGTTAAATGATTTCCCTGAAGTCACACAAAATGTCAGCTGAAAGGGGAAAACAAAGCTTACTTTTCCTGAGCCCAGCACTGTACTTCAAGTCTAAAACCCCTGCAGCTCTGATAGAGGCAAAAAAGAAGGTAAGGCAAAAGGAAAAAGGATTAGAAAGGACAGGACACACTGGCTCACAACTGCTCATACACAGTGCCTTAATTGAAGCTAAGCTTTTACACAGGAGCACTGGAAATGGTGTGAAATTCAAATCTGAAATGAAAATATTGGCAGAAGTGTAGTCTTGGACTGTATTTTATGTTTATGTTCTCTTTTTAGGATCTGTATCACTTTATCTGAGTGCCTTCTGATCATCAGTGGATTTTATTCTCACAAAATTATAGTGAGAAAGAAAAGTTTTATGCCCATCTTGGGAAGGCAGAATTTAGCCAGACAACTGACAAAAATCTTGGGGTCCCCTGGAAGGCTGAGGCTGTGTTCAGTTGTAGAGCAAAGGATTTATAAGTTTCAATTTATATTCCTAAATTGCTTAAATCACATTTTCTAAATTATTTTTTTTTTTTAATTTGAGGTCTACTGCACAGTCTGTGTTTATATTGCTCTCTGAGAGAGATATGTGATTCCTGCGCCCTTGCTGTGACTTCCTTGGGGAGTTTGGAGCCTTATTAATAGGATCATGAAGAAAGGCGTGGGCCTGCTACAGAGGTAGGGAGCCGGATAACAGTGAAATTGAAGGAAAAATTTCATTTGCTCCCCGACCTTAGGAGTATTTGGCCATATGAGTAACCTTGGAAAGCTGTGAGGAGGTGAAGGAATGTACATTTGATGCTGGAAGAATAAGTATTAGGAAAAGAAGAAGCAAGAAACAGCTCTTAAACTTTTCACTCTGGGCAATGGATCTGATGGGAGGTGGATGTGATTGCTCCCCATCATACTCCTGTCCCCCCTTTCTCCTGAACAATGCCCTGGACATCATCCTGACATAGTCTCTGTGGCTCTATTAACTGTCCTTGGAAGCTCATGAATCAAGGGGCTGATGTAAAGGTTGTGATCCTGTAATTTCTTCCACAGTCCTCTTGTATCTCATTTGGAAGAAATTTCAAGCCTCTCCCACAGATTTACCTTGCAATTTGTCCCAGAAAAGAATTTAGGATGCATTTTCTGTATTTGAATGTACTGATTTTCATGTGCTCTTGAAAGCTTGTTTATTATTGCCATTTCCTCTCATACAGAGTCACAGAAGAGCTATTCAGTTTGCCCGCTGTCTATCTCCTCCTCCCTGACTCAAGAACAAAGCAAATCCCTGCATACGGTTCCTGCTGCTTATGAATGTAGTTTTCCCGAGGCCTCAGTCAGCAAGGCATTTCAAGGCTTAGATCTGCATTTCCCAAGTCAGGGCTCAGAACCCCAGATGGAGTCTAGGTTGCTAATAATGCATCCATTAACCTGAAAGAAATTCATGTGAATCCCTTCTATGTCTATTCTTATACCTAGTTTACATCTGATAGATCTGTAAGAGAGCCTGCAGCTGATACCCATTTGGGCTCTGCAGGCTTGATGTCAGTAAAAATCTGTGACAATCTGAAAAAAAGGACAAGATATTGTATGGACATGAAATAGGCCAGTTATTTGCATTTCCTTACTAGTACTTTGAGCATTGTCTCCAGGTCTGAATTTATATCGTCAATTGCTCAAGGACCACATAGACAAATACACATTGTGTTTATTGTCACATTAGAAAGAGTAGCCTGTCATGCTAAACACTGCAAATTCTATTGGCCTTATCACTGCAGGATCGTGTTGTGTCCTGTTAGCTGGTATCACAACAGTGGCTTTGTTTTTGTAATGCTAGACTTGAGTGTTCAACATAATGAATACTCTCCTACAGCTAGTTTACACAAGGATTATTGCCATTTTTCACAATAAGTTTTTTTATATGTATGCCTGCACATCAGCAGTCATCGCGACCTAGAAGAATTTGAAACTCCCATCTGGGTGTTGTAATTGGATCTCATATGCAAGAATTTTTTTCTAAGATACTCTATCAAAAATGCATAGGAGTTTTTGAGAAGTTTTTTTGGTCATTGTTTCTGTTTGTGTTGTTTATTTGTTCATTTTGGTTTTAGTTTAATAGATAATTTCTGTTTATATCAAATCTTCTAGATGTTAAAATTTTTTAATTTTTATTTTCACCTAGTTTATTTGTCTTTCCATAGCTTACCAAGTTATCCATCACATTTCTCTGATTCTCTGTTCCATAAAGCACAGTCTGCCATATTAGAATATTTAGATTTATTTTTTTTCTTATATCACTGGTCTGCTGATCTGGTGATCCCTGGCAAGAGAATAAACATGGTAGGCTCTCAGATATTTGCTTCCATCATCAGAGGAGACAGGCTTTGTTATTGGTTTCTTTTCTGGGTCACAGAATCACACATAGCAATGAGAGCAACTAATCACAACTGTCTCCTCCTCTCAGAACAATAGGTCAAACAATATTTGACCTTCAAATAACATCTACCCATAACTTTTTCTGCCATTGTAGCTGATATAGTACAGTCCAGCATAATCAGCATTGTTACCACAGAAAGGACTATATAATAATATATTTATGTCTACACTCAAGAATAAAAATGTATGGAGGGAAAGGCATAAAGTGGTCATGCCAATGCTTGAAAATAGCAGCTGCAAAGCAAATGGCTGTGAGAGAGTCAATGTCTACACTCAGAATTTTGAGTCTCTAGTTGTGACAGCATTCACAGAAGCTGCTTTACAGATTAGGGAATTGTTTCCAATTAAGCCATTGTTTTCAACAGTGACTATCTCACCCTGCTAACCTTGGGGTTAGAAAACATAGTGACAGAATGGTGAACCTGTACAAGTCTTGTCTGAACTTCTTTGTGCCCAGTGGAACTGCACTACCTGTATGACAAGTCACAAGGAACACAAGACTGATGTGTCCAAGACAAACACTAAATGCAAATCACCAGTTCTTATGGATATAAGAATAATGTGTAATCTTGCAGCATAGCTGTCATTAACAGCCACTACATTTGAATAGAGATGATTGGGGATTTTGGTTAGAATTATTTTTCATTTGAAAATGAAATTTTGAAACCAAAATTTTTTCCCATTAACATACTGGTTTTGACTTCAAATGGAGAAACTTTCCAGTTCTGGATGAAATTTATCATCATAATGAAACTGAGAGAAAGAGGATGAGAATGGACATTCATATTCTTTTGGATGACTGTGTGGTACCAACAAAGACATATTTTTGTCAGAGGAAAACCTCATCCTCTGTAGCCTGCAGCATCATAGCTTAGATATTTAGCAATGAAAGATTAGACTTTTGTGTGCCAAGCTGTTCGTGGGGACCTTCTTCTTTGTGGGGAGTCTTTCCTTTTGTGTGTATCCCACTTTAAAATTAGTAAGGATAGGTAGAAATAATATGAAAGAATAAGTAATTTTAGGTCGAAAAAGACAAATAATTGAAATCTTTTGTCAATCTGAATAGCAACAATAATTTAATGCTTAGCTTTTACTGAAAATGTGTACAAATTGCCTGTTAGTGCTCTCTGAATCATCAGCATATATGAAACTCAATCCAATGTGCACCAATAAACCTCTAAAATCATTCTTTCCATTATATAGGCTGTTCCTTAATATGTTGTTTTTCATCTGTTTTTTTTTTTTTTTTTCAAAATTTTCTCTTGTGGATTTTGCTGTTCTGTCACTAGTTCATGTGTTTTGCTGGTACCCATATTAGGAAGCAGGTATTATCAAGCAAATCTGTTAAGAGAAGATGGGGTAGCCAGAGGACTGTAGAAGAAGCATTAAGGAAATGGATAAGTAACTTGCTGCATTTTCATGAGGTCTTCATTACTAGCCTAGGGATCAAATGCCATTTTAATATCTGGTTGTACTGGCAGAAATGAAGCCATTGCCACATGGCCTAATCCTTTGTCACTGTAGTTTTTAGAAGATGCATCCTAAAATATGGCAAACAACTATGTTGTGGGATTTCTTTTCCCTTTGTCTTCCCTAAGGAACCAGCATACTTTGGAGTGTAATAGACATATTCAAGATCTAATGAGAAAAATTACTGCTTTCTGGGTGGTGAATTCCTACCATGCTAGAAAACCAGTTACCTGGACTAAAAAAGGTTTGACTAAAACTCCTATGAATAAAATAGGAACTGCAACATCATGCAAGTTTCCAGCAAAAATGTTGATAATAGACTGTAGTCTTCCCTTTTTTGTTCTCTTGCTAAAGCTGGACTAGTAGCCACCATGGAGATCTTTTCTTGCCAAAAAAATCTGGCAAAGATGAAACTTCAAGTACACTGAAGAAACTGGGAGGGGATTCTGCTATGTGGCTGTGGGTGGAGATATATCAAGGAATGTGTTACTATGCAGCCAATCTTTACATATTAAAGAAACTATTGTAACCAAATAGATAAATATTACCACAAATGTAAAAAAAAAAACAAACACAAAAAAGAAGCACAAGAATGCTCTTAAACTCCTCACAGCCAAAAAGATAGGGAATGTTTTTTCCTATGAATCTGTTTATTTAAAAAAGCATAAAATATTGCCCTCTGAGGGAGACAGCTTAGAGATAAGCTACAATAGGAGTTGTGATGTGATTAAACAAGAGTGCATACTTCTGAGGATAATAAAGAATTGATTCCCTTAAACATTTTTCAAGCTTTAAAATCAGTGCCTGCTCTGGACAGCATCCTAGGAAGCTATCCAGCTACAGTAAATTAGGGAGAAGTGGCTTAAGTACCTGGGGACTTTTATTTCTAGTATAATTGTATTTGAAATACTGACCCTGAAAGGCTTTATACAGAAGATAATGGCAAAAAAATATTGTAGGGATTTTCTTTTTCCCAAAGGCAAGCATTTACATAAATGAGAAAAGATCACACACATCCGTGCTTGAAATGATAGGATGTGGACCTGCAGGCAATGGCGATGCTATTCAGGTGTTACTGTCCATAGTACTCTGATAAGACTTACTTGCAGTATCTGCTCCAGGGAGTATACCTGTTTGGGGTTATTTTACAGTCCCTCTAAGGGGTTAAAAAGAAATCCAAACGTCAGAAGAGGGAACTCAGATGTAGCTGAAATGACAGTGGTGAAGATTAATAGTCAACCTCTGCCCTTGACAAGTCTCTAAGGCTTGGCAGTTTCTCACTAGAAGTCTATAAAATGCTTAGGCATGATTGCTACACGTTGGGAAGAGCCAAATTCCTGAATTGTCTGAAGGGAGTAAAACTAAAGAAATTATGTTCATTGTATATACTTCACTCCCATGAGAAGGTTACTCAGTTGTTTGTATATTTTATATCAATGCATATCACTTCCTACAGTTGGCAAAACCCTCACCAAGAGTTTGGCAAGCAAATAAGCAAATGTTCTGCCAGACACCATTAATACAGATCAATCTGGTTCTCCTTTGCGTGAACCAGAAGATTACTTTCCTGAGGCAAATCACAAATAGTTTTTTGTTGTGGTTTTTTTTTTTTTTTTTAACTCAAAGTCTTGCTTCTCAAATCCTGCTGTATGCCAACAAATCTAGGATAATTCATAGATGTATGAAAGTTAAGGCCAGAAGGAATGATTAGATCATCTACTCTGACCTCCTGGACATTTCAGAGCAGTAAATTTTACCCTGTTGCCCTCATACTGTGCTTATTAACTGGGGATTGGTAAAAACACTTCCTCAAAAGGTTTTTCAATCTTCATTTGGAGACATCAAGTAAAGAAAATCCACTGTTCCCTTGGCACTTTCCCTCCCTCCACTAATAAAGTATTTTCACAGTGAGAAAGAAAAAACAAACCAACCAACCAACCAAACAAACAAAAACCAAACAATAAGACCCCCATACTCAAAAAAAAAATCAAACAAAACCCAACCAAACCAACAGATCTTTCCAAGGTGCACTTCTGTGGCTTTCAGCCACTGATTCTTGGTACACTGCTCTCTGGTAGATTAAACATCTTCTTAATATTATTTCCTCATGAAGGAACTTACTCACTGTACCTCTTGATCTTTGATAAACTAAATAGATTGGATCTCTGAAGTTTGTCACGGCAAAACATTATATCCAGCTCTCAAACAAATTTTGTGCTTATTTTCAGTATTTTCTCCAGCATTCACAGTGTCTATGAAACTTGAAGAAATTACAATTCTCATGAATACCGGACACAGAAGAAAAAAAAATCATCTCCCTGGTCTTATTAACAGTGTTCTTTTGATAAAAGGTAGGATAGCTTTATTCAGAGTATGTTCCGATATTGTCACAAATTAATGCCTGTGAGGTAGGATCGAGAAGGGAATCTGGAAATAAGACACAATTCTTCAAGTAGGGCCACTGACCACCACAAGACATAGTCAAAGAGAAGGTGGCTTTCTGCTTGATGATGTCTCACAATCAAACCTGGATGTCTGTCTGGTCTTTCTGGAAGACTCATGTTGGCTATGGTATCACTCATGTGACTCATCAGTGAGGCATTTAGAAACCTAAATTTACAGAATTTGGTGTCTCTATGGGAGACCAAACAGGTTACTCTGTGCTTTAGCCCCTGAAGTGCGGACATACTGCAGGGTCAGGCATATACCAGAGCCAGTGCACATGAAGAAGCAGAACTACATCCCCAGGCCAGGCAGCAGAGGACTGATATGTGTGTGACCACTGCTCAACCACAGCATTTGGATCAGCTCAACTAGGCTGGGAAAATGTAGTTTTGGTGACCGTGACCATTTATTCCAACTTGTTTATGGAATTTCAGTCCAAACTGTAAGTGAATTGCAATTTGGTTTTAAAATTTCAACCTCCAGTGATCTAAACAGAACACATGCCAAGGGAATAATTTGAAATTACTAACAGAGCAAGACTCCTAGCATTTGAAGTGCCATTCCAGTTAAATTTGCTGGAAATACAGATTTCAGTCCAACTTTTCATTAAGTTTAGACATATCCAGAGCCAAAGTTTACTTTCATGATCATCTCAGCCGCCAAGAATATAAAAAAGCAAGGAAGTTGTTCCATGCAACATTCTCTCTGGCAACAGAGCTAATCTAAGAAATTCCCAGTTACAAGAACTCCCCAGCCCTAACAGTTTATTCCTGTTCTCAGCCTTCACATCTTTGCTGTTATGGTTCTATTAATTGGACTGGACACTGAACCACATTAGTGAAATGATCCCATTTATACAGAAGCAAACAACTGCTTTGTTGAAGGATGGGAGAAAGTGGGAATCTCTTAATTAAACAATTTAATTAAAAAAGAACAGAACAACCACACTAATATAACCTCTGTGGATGTTTAAAAAAATAATCTAATTCAGACTATTTCATAGGATGTTCTGTCAGTGTAGCCCTGAAACATACTACTATGGATGACGGGACAGTAAAACATTGTATGAAAATAGAAATGAATTTGAGAAGAAAGTGAGAACTGAAGAAAAACAAGAAACACTTTTACTGCTTGAGAATCAGTTATGTGTAGTAACACTTGATGTAAAGAATCAGAAATAGGTCCAAAATTTAGTAATCAGTAAAGTTTCTAAAGTAGGTTTTTGTGGTTTTGTTTTTTTTTTTCTTTCCCCAAGGTGGATTTATTGTTCAAGAGAAACTTATTTATATGCTATAAAATTAGACTTTCATTATACTAAAATTAAAGGCAGGTGATAGAATCAGTTTTAGTAATAAGCTGCCACTTTGTTCTGAAAGTACCTAGCAAGTTTCCTTGGAGAAGTTTAGATTACACAGTAGCAAATGTTCTGACTGGCAATTTCCCAATATGGTATGTGTGGGTAGGAAAATATGAGTTCTGTAAGGGAGGGGGAATATTTGATTTTAGATTAGGTGTTAGGAAGAAATTCTTTACTGTGAGAGTGGTAAGACAATGGAATAGGTTGCCCAGAGAAGCTGTGGATGCCCCATCCCTGGCAATGTTCAAGGCCATGTTGAATGGGCTTTTGAGTAATATGATCTAGTGGAAAGTGTCCCTGGTCATGGTGAGGGGGCTGGAACTGGATGATCTTTAAGGTCCCCTCCAACCCTCACCGTTCTATGACTCTACATGTAAAGTGTGTATAGAGTTTCATTTACCTTACTTGTTCAAGGGCAAGCCCTTGTCTTTCTTATCTACTTGTTGATCCTGATAAATTTCATTACAACTTGCACAAGAAATCCTAAGTACCTGACATTGCTTTGCCCACTGTAATATTCATATATATAAATACAGAGAAACATATTATGCAGATATGCATATTGTTTTTTGGGTGAGTCATGAAACCTGAAATCAGAAACTTTAGCTTTTTTCCTCCTTTGAACATGATCCTTGAAGAAAATTCTCACTGCCTATTTTAGCCCATGGTCCTTCTTTGTAGTATGCTTCTGCTAGAGGGAATATGTCTGATCTGTAGATGATCAATTTTAAAACAATTTTCCTCAACTTGGCTGCTGTGGTTCACTCCTCTATGGCAACCTGTATGCTTTATTCATCGTTTTCTGGGGAACCCTCTAGATTCATGTCTGGGCTCCAGGAGTTCCCCAGAATGGAGGAGCACCAGCATTCCCATTGAACTTGCCATGGTCACTCGGTGTTTGCTCCATGCTGGTCCATGCAATCAGCACCTCCTTCATTTCTGATCATCTCCTCAGGGAGGCAAAAGGGATTGTTCAGGCACTGATGTTCCGAATGGACCAAAAAGATCACATTACCAAAGGGAGCGGACATGAAGTAAGGTTGAAAAATTACTTCTGAGGCTTTGAAAATTTCATCTTAGTTCCTTGCATTTCCCAGCTCCAGAAAGTTATTTAGAATATCATTTTGTGGCTGGGCATAATGTAAGTGATAGTTTTGTGGTATTACTTATCAGCTGAGAAAAATAGTCTGGCTTTGAGTAGAACTTTTCCCATCCCGTGGTACATATTTAAAATAAATTACATGGATTGCATCTCAGAAATAGCTAATTTGTAGCTCTGAATCCCTCATGTATGTTCCCCATACATCTAGCTTTGCCCTTTTTAAAACTTAGGAAAACTTTTGTTCTGCTTTGTATTATCCTCCACAAGTTGGGAGCTGTCAGGCTGCTGGGCACAGCAGCTGAATCTCCTGATCATCATCAAACCACTCTGCTTGACCCTACTTTGTACATTCTACACCAACAAAGAAGACACTTTTATTTTCCTCCCAAAGGTAGCCACAGAAGCTGGGATCAATGTCCCTCTACCTAAATCACCCACCTACCATGCTCTTCTCCACCTCTGAAGCAGCCGCCTTTCTTGTCTGAGTAACAGTGACAGGCTGAGCTACCCAGTTAGTTACTCCTGCAGAGATCAGGTGGGTGGAATATATAGCCTGGAATGCAGGTGCAAGTCTTGAAAACCACAGCTTTACTTAACTTGTCCATCTCCTCCCTTCCCCTCTCCTCTTCTTTTTGGGGCAAAATAGAGAAGAGGAAGAGATGTTGCTCTTTTCATCAGCTCTTTTTAATGCAGCGTGATTTAGCGCACGTAGAAGTAAGAATGAGCCATTTTGCAGCACTAGAATAATTCCATTGTACTGTATTTCTGAATAGTAGCAAAGATCATGGCTATTACTGTTAAATAGTTTTGAGCTGGAATCATAGACTACAAAAACATCTCACTACATAATTCTAAATGAAAATAACATACTAATGTATGAGTGATTTACACCAACATCAGCTGTTTCTGCAAAAAGTTAGTGCTTGTTCTCATGCTTTCATTTTCCTGAGTAGAAGATTAACTACACATTTTTTCTGATTTCTTTCTTGAAGTGGTTTCACATTAGCATAATATTTTTGTTCCCACAATTTCACTTTCACACAGATTAGTAAACTGGAATATACTGTTTCTTAAATATAGTTCTTATTCATCAAATACGCTATTCAGTTTTCTCATATTGACTGCATACAAGTATAACTGTCTCAAGCATCTTCTCTTTTCTCTAAACAATATTCGCTTTTGTTTTTCTTTAGAAAACTATGTATGACTGGTGCAGTGACTGTGTTTTAGTGCTTAAATACTAACTCTGGTTTTATGGGCTGTTTGCAGGGTATGTAAACAATATTAGTAAACATAAATATGTGGATTATAGCTATGGCCAGGGACAGAATTTGGCCCTACATAAAGACTGATTTTCGTGTGTGATGTTGGGATACCTGTTTTCGAAACTGTGAATGCCTGAAGGCAAATTTACATGAAGATGTTACTGAGGGGTAATGAGATACCGGTGGATCCAGGTGGCTGTGCAGCTTGCCTATAGCAATGGAGAGCTAATTGCTCAACAGTGAAAAGCATGTTCAGAGCTTTGCTCACAGGCTTCTATACTGAAAAGGGTTTTAGACATACTGTGGGTTCAGTGATCTACTTATGCATTTTATACACCCACTCTTTTATACTTTTTGGAGTAAAAATGCTCTAATGCTACATACCTCACATTAGTGCCCTTGCACTTGCACAGAGGGTCTCACACTTTTCCCTCCCCTCCCCTCCCCTCCCCTCCTCTTTCAATAGCTACAGTTTAAACAGGAGTTAGAAACATTCCCTCCTCTCATCAATGCAGCCCCATGTTTAGAGATCTCTTATAAAAAGAGACATAAGTTTCTTCTACACTCCTCTGTCCCCTGGGCTAAGATAGGCAGTACATCCCATTTTAATGTTCATCATACTTAAAAAGGAGAAAGTGCAGGGTTGTTAATTTCATTCTTCCATGGGCCTTGGATGATGGTCAAGGCTAAGGATCTATAAAACACTCAGAAGGGCAGGATTTGAGACAAATCCATCCCACATGTGAGTTCCTGTTTTGATTAGATTTGGCAGTTTCTTGCTCTTCTAACTGGTGAATCTGAATCTTCTTATGTGGCAGTTGATTTTCTCTCTAACTTAACTGGTACTGTATTCAGAGGCTAATTGTCCTAGGAACTGACATGGAGATACTGCTCTGGTGCAATGTATCTCACCCCTTGGGAGAACTAGTCCTCAGGACTGATGTGAAATGATCTCACTGGCAGTACTTGCTGCTGCACTTTGCTTAAGTGTAAACAGGAAAGTGACCACTGATTGTGTGGCTTTCTAAGAAAAATCCTATTGCAAGGTTAAAAAATAATTTTCCTTCTAACATCCTACTGCTTAGGATCCTTTGAATCCTAAATGCAGAGAGAAGATGCAGGAACTTTCCTATGACTTTATGTCCTGCATCCTCCCAGAAGTTCTCATTGGCCGTCTCATTCTGGCCAAAGTTTTCTACAAAGGTAACTGCTACAGAAGAAGTCCTACTGTGACTATTTTAGAGACATCATTAACATCATGATTTGCTAGATTAACAGCATGATTTGATAGATAAGGATGCCAAGTCAGAGAGATGGAGTTATTAAATGTATGGAGGAGTTTAAGGTTTTAGCAGGTGAGGGCCCGATAAAAACTATAATACAATTTGAGGTGGGTTTGTAGGGTAAACAGGATTGGCATAGGAATTATTATTAGTCTGAAAAATTGAATTCTGTTCTAAAGTTTGGTTAAGGAGAGTGTTTCAGATGGTTAGTGCTAATAGAAATAATGATGTGGAAAAATAGTAAAGACTTTAAACTGGAAATGTCAAAACCTTCAGTACCCATTTCAGTGCTGGCAGAGATATTAATAAATAACAGATTTACTTTAGTTCTATTTTCTGAGAGTACAACAACTTTTTGAGTTTCTTAAATTCTTTCCCTTTAACAAGCACCCAGGAGTTCAAAGTGTTACAGGAGTACGTTGTCATGAGCATGCTTCTGAATATGAACCAGGAAGTCTCAGAATGTCAACAGGCCTTCTTTTACTTTCATAAAAAAATTAAAAACCTGTCATCACTTCCCCTGCATGCAAATGGCAAAAGAACATTTTAATCTCAGATCACACTACTGTTTTCAAAAATATGTCCTGAAGTATCAGGAGGTTTAATTATTGCTTAAAGGATCTCTGAGAGTCAGTTAAGATCATAATTTCTGTTCCAAATGAAGGGAAACGAAAAGCTGCTTAGGAGTTCAAATGAATGGAGGAGGCTCTGAGGAATCTTTGCTGGGATGTGTCTGTGACTGACAGCTTGCATGGAGAAGCAAAAGGCAGAAAGGCATGAGAGACAGGTAGGGTGAGGAGGAGTGGGGCAAATACGAGTACTTAGGGTAAGACTGGCTAAAAGCTTGGAGATATAGTACCATCATGTTCTGATCTGGCAGATTGTCCATACTGAGGGAAATGAAGCATTGCTAAATACTCCTAAACAAGTTTGCATTAAAGAAAACCTCAGTTTACCACCAGTTTGTCTTCCCAGATGGAAACACCTACAAATATCTAGAACCTTGGATCAAAGGAGCAGTAGTTGCATCGAAGCCTTTGGAAATGGTTACCAGAATCTAGAGTGATCATTTATTTTGCAGATTTGTTTTGGATCTAAGCTGCTGAAAGTGATTGTTCACTAAACTTGTTATTATGGAGTGGCAAACTCTTTTGAGACTTTCCTAAATTACGGTTATCAGAATAACAAAAGTCACCAGGACTTTTGACATTTGCTCGTGAGCTAAGGAGCAGGCAGTCTTTTGAAGGCCACAGCTATGCCTTCAGCTGAGGTCTGTAGCATTTTGCTCACTTCTGCTGAAATGTGAATCGTGCTTGTAATTCTTTCTTCCTCATCCTGTTTCTTTCTGCCTCTCTTATTCCCTGACATATAATACTCTATATTTTTGATAGGTTAGCTTTTCAACACATTTAGGGCAACTCACAGAAAGGACTAGGGGTCAGTAAAGCCAGCACAAGGGAGTCTGTGTCTGGCTATAAGGCTGGGACATCTCCTCCCTTTTTCAGCTGATGGTGTTTGCTCACCCTATATAATGTACTATGTGAAAATACAAACACACTCCTTCAAGTTAGGTGCAAAGGGAGGAGTAATTCTTATCTAGCAGCTTCTCAGGTTGCACCCATGATAGAGAGGAGGGTTTACTTTGGGTTTGTTGCTACATCTGTACTTGCACAAGTAAATATGAATGAGCTGAGAAGGAGCTCTCACAACTCACTTGTTGCAAGCTGGACAGCTGATTAACAGCGGTCTTGTACAATGGGAGCAGGCAGAGGTACACATAATGGTGCAGCAGCAGGTCCTCTGGGAAGGTGCTGTGCTGCCAGTATCTGTTCCAGAGAGAGCAGGACAGTGGCTGCTAGAATAGATTTTTTGACATTGAATTTTATTCACTAGGAGTTTGTCGTCTAGATTTCTACTCTTTGAGCACAGACACTGACTGAGGAGACAGTTAGGTCCTGTCTGAACTGTGTATGCAACTAAATGTGCCTTTCCCCCCCCCCCCTTTTCTTTCAGTTAGAATGTAGCTGCTTTGTGTTAACACACCAGCTAACCCCATCTTTCTGCAGGTAATAAAACAGTAGTCTAAATGGTCTGATGAAGCTTGCCATGCTTTAAGCTACTAAAACAAGTTTATCCAAACTGTATTGTAACAGACAGGGCTTGCAACAAGAGCAGTGGTTTATTTTACCAGTATATTTGTTGTTAAAATACAGATGGAGACAATCCACAGGAATGGTTGAATTCTCAGTGGTCAAAAAGTGGCTCAGATTTAGTGAAATTAAAGGAATTACACTGATCATAGGTAAGGATCTGGAGCACTTTTTTTTTTCGGTGCCTGAAATAGAACATGAGAGAAATTCCACCAAAGATCCATATAGTGAGTTCTTCCACTGCAGTTGCAAATCGTCACAAATAACGCCATGTGATTCTTTACAGAAAGTGTTCAAATTCCTTTTAAAAATTGTTAGGATTTTTTTCATCTGACATCGTTTTTGTGTGACTATTTTGGAAGCTCAGACTGCTTGTGGTTGGGACCTAACTTTCTGATCAAATTTGTTATCAGACAAATTTTGTTATCTATTTGCTTTTGTGACAATATGGTTTTTAAATTGCATAATAATTTATCTTTTCCTTTGGCTATATTTATAGACATCAGCCATCATCATTCTCAGCCTTTCTTCACTGGACTAAGCCAGTCAAGCCTTTTGGTGTCTCTTGACAGATTGGCTTTCTGGTCTTCTGACTGTCCATGCGAGCAGTTCTCACCATTGTGCCCTTCCCATGAACAAATTGGACCTCAGCTGTGTAGAATGTGCCAATGGACCACCTGTACACTGACATGAGCATTTTTCTGACTGCAGGTATATGTAATAGGCTTCATAATTGTCTTGGTCACAGCTGGGCCAATAACAGCTCTTGAGAAACCATGTGTTCAGTGAGTATTCTCGTGTTTTCCCTCTTCTAATATTTTCAGAAGGTAATCTTTCAGTTCACCATGAGTTTCTGTTACTTGCTCTTAAATCTATGGCCTTGCATTTAGTGTTGTTTATATGTGCCATGTTTTTATTACTATAGTTCTCAAAACTTTACAGTTATTTCTTCATCCTTTTCTGTTTTGCTCTTGTCCCTGAATTAGTGTTATTAGCTGATTTCATCATCATCATTCTACTTAGGATGTAGGATACATCAAGTCTGTCTGGATTCTTGTCTACATCTTTAGACATCAAAATGTGTCTCAAAATCTTGAAGAGGAGCATGTTTCCCTCAGACAAATTCTAGATGGGACAGTACCTGGGGCAGATACTGCAACTAAATACTGGGCAGCATAATTAAATGAGAAAATGTATTTATTTAAATTTCTGTGAAAAAGTTTTGTAGAGAAGAAAGGAATTTTGCCACAACAAGGAGAGCTGTTCCCAGAATGCTAGAAAAATACAGTAGATACTCATTGCTAAAGAAATATGATTCTTATTAAAAAGATGGTTTTGGTTTGAGTGTGGTGGGTAAGACATGTTTTGCTGAACATTAACTACACCGAGTAGGTGGAAGAAGTAAAAACTGTTTATAAACGCAAAATGTTCTACAGTTAATTTCTTGAAAGAATGCATTTTCCCTAGAGTGGAAAAGCTGCTATTTTCTACTCCATGTAATTCTTTGAAGTTAGTGTACAGAACATGTGGATAGTATAACAGGCCATGGTGAAAAAATATTACTAAAATTCAAAAGTTAGGTCGTGCTACCACTGTGACTGCTTTGTTACTGAAGCCAGTTCTCTTATATACAAACATTATTGCAGAATAATGAATGGCTTACAGGCTTTCTTTGATTTTCCAAAGGACTTCTATGTCATTCCTGGAGCAGGATGGGCAGTGATCATGGCAAAGGCAGAGAGCCCATGGCTTGTTGTCAACTGGCTGTTCTGTGTGTGGCTGCATCCTTTGTCATCATCCTTTAATGACAAAACTTCTTATTTCCATTTGGGCTTCCCTTGCTCTGTGACTGTTTTTTCAGCACAGGCTTGTGGATCTGGATGGTTTATTTTTGCTAAAGCACAGAAAAATTAAACTGAAAGTATGCATTGAATTTCTAGTGCACGAATGGAGTACCCAAGGAACTGATTTTTGACAGTACTTTAAAAAACTTTCTGTGTTCAAGTTGCAGCTCACGCTAACTTAAATGACAAGGCATGGTGTTTTTCTAATTCTGATTCCTGTTCCTTGTTCTGGACAGGCTGGGACTGTCACTGTAACACAACCCTTCCCTCAGAACAGCCGAGAGTGGTGGGAGGACCACAGGAAACTCCGGGTTGGTTTCTGCTGCCTTTCCCCAAAGTACACATGCTTTCATTAACATCAGCTTAATGCAAGAGTGGAGAGGAAATTTTTACTGCCTTTCTCTTCAGAGGTCTCTGTTTTGTCCCGGTATGCATGTAATAGGGTGTTTCACAGATCTAAAAAAATATCTTAGAGTAGTAAAACGCTCCCTGGCCAGGTCAACTCCTGATTTACCCCTTCAGTACTAGCATCAAGGAGAGATTCAATGTATATGGTAAAGTTTGTTTTTAACTGCAACAGGCTGCTTCATCTGTATTGTCCCTGTTTTCCCTTCCTGTCTTTCCCCCTTCCTCCCTGTGAAAGCATGTTCTCAGGGATAGAAAGACAGTTTTCTTTTTAAAATATTCTTATGAAACTCTTTCAGGTTCTATATTTCAGGTATTTGGAAACTTTTCAGGGTTTTCCATACTTCTGTACAATGTATATTTTTTTATTGCTAAGCCATCCTATATGAGTTTAAATTCTTACATTTGACAGTATTTTAAAGGAGATAATTTTGTCATTAATCCAAAAACTATGCAGCAAGCTCTTTTTCAGACCACATCACAATTCTCCTCCTACTCATTCTTAAAGGAAATCAAAAATTCCAGATGTTTTCCCTGCAACATCTGGCTTCTTGGCACAGGCTTCTGAAACAGTGTTTGCAGCCTTAAAGCCATGTCTTGGTTTTGTCATTTAGTTTACTGATAGGTTGTTGGAGTCACTGGTGACACAAGGACTGGTTTGCTTTGATAACTCTTTCACTCTAAGAGAAGATAGCCTTGCAGGCCCATGGGGATTATGCTCAGAATTTTTTGGTACTCAGGAATGTGACAAGCTCAGCCACCTTGGCTTCCTGTCTTTCAGAAATACGTGCAGCAGTATTAATGCATGTGGACTCAGAAGTGTTCCCTGCTCAGCCTCAAAAATGAGACTACTCATGTCTAAGTAATTAGCTGTATTCCTGCAGAACATACTGTCAGGCACTCAGAGTCACTGTGCCAGACTCTGTCCTGGGGGAAGGAGACAAAATGTAATGGGAGTGAGCTAGAAAGGGCCATTCTGCCATGCTTTTCATCTGTTTTATATGTCTCTTTTTGGGATCTTTGTGCATAAAATCTTGCTTCTCTCACATCCTCTCCACTGTGCTTTGATCACTATGTTGTTCTTCAGCATGTCTCTCATGGTGTGTACTCAACAGGTCCCATAATATCCCTGCTTTCCTTATATTGATTGATAAGATGACTCTCACCTGAGATCTAGTTGCCATATGTAGTGAGGGCCTTGACAACTAAGGTAGCATTCCAGGTGAGTGTCCTAATTATTAACTTTTACCTGTTTCAGGAGAGATGATATTTTTATTTCCTTCTCATACTTCCCACCACTTTAGAGTTCTAGAAAAGTTCTGTGTTCATCCAAAAAGGGAGAGAAACAAATATTGTCTTGATTTTCCTGCTTTGGAAAAAAAAACACTTTCTCCCTTTTTGAATGGTAAAGCTCTTATTATCAAATGCATATGCTATTGCCAGAAATATATCTCAGCCAGTGGCACAAGCTGCTCACTTTTCTTCAAAGAAGCAGAGGGAAATGGCTTCATGGAGTATGCTTTACAGTTGTCTGCTAAAGCCTCTAAGACTGGCTCTGAAATTCCTGCTTTGAAACATTTTGCTACCCCAGCAGAGCAGTTCATGTAGCTGGCATAAGGCAACCACACCTCTCTTCAGAGCTTCAGCATGTTTTCCCATATGGGCAGGATGTGGGTCTCTATGTCCTGTCTCCTCCCAGTTGTTTGTTTGTGTAATTAAATCTTCCACACCAACATGGAGTTCTTGCATGCTTTTATGTAAGACTTGATTTATGGCCTGGAAATACCATCATTTCCTTAATTTGCAATGTGTACACTCTCCTCATGTCATTGTTGGTGCTACCAGTGCAATATCATAATGCATACAGAGAGGTGTTACTCTGCTGCTTTTAACCTGTATGTGTGACTGGTGCAGGGTTATATCTTTTCCACGGTACTTAACTGAGGATTTTGACTTACACACAATGAGCAGTTAGAAGTGGGATGACCAAAACAACAACCTCGTCTGCCCAGCTTGCATGTTGGAGGTTGCTCCCCATAGCAGAGCTGTCTGAAGTACTCATGAAGCAGGTCTTGTAATTAGTTTGCTTTAATAAATTGGCTGTAAACACTACAGCAGCTCCAGGTCTGCTCCAAGAGTTGCCCAGTGACCCCTGTGAGGGCAGCACTCCCCTCTCTAAGAAAGGGTGAGACAGATGACAGAGCATCATGCATCTTCCAGCCATCTGACTTTAATCACCTGCCACATGTGAGTCAGAACCCTTAGAAGTTTTACAGGGTCACCTAGATTTATGGTAAAAAGCACAAGATGATTGTTTAATATACTAAATAAATACTCACTAATAGGGCTTCTGGTATCTTGAAATGCGAAAATGGTATTGTGAAATGGGAAAGGATCATCATGAGAAAACTACACGAGAGGCCAATGTAAAGGAGCAGGGGATGAAAAAAAAAAAAAAAGAGAGAGAAAGATGAAGGCAACAATGTAAACAGAGGTGAGGCTGTAGCCATGAGGTCTGCTGCACACAGATGTTGCTCTGTATTCCTCATCCTTTGGCGAGGTGAGGCCCTACTAAAAGTCTAAAAGTTGCTACTTTTTAACCCAGACAAAACCTCGATGTGTATCATTTGTTGAAAAAGTGGATGCATTTTCCCAGCTCTGAACAAGTATAAGCCATCCTCTGAGAACAGAAGTTAACTGTCTTGAGGGATGATTTAATGTCGTACTACTTCTTTAGGGCCAGAAGTCTAAGGCCAAATCTCCCCTGCCTTGCTAATTTCTTTTTTTTTGTGCTGGTCACAGTGGTGTGGGACACAGACCAGGACCCAGGCTGGGCTATTAAAGCAGGCACACTAAAGCATGCAGGATACAAGTCTCTTTGCTAACAACAATTTCTAACAACTCTGCCAATGGATGCATGCAAAATAATGGGAAAGATAAGAAGATCAAGATGATGAGGAGTCTGTGGAAGTGAGGAAACACTGCAATGTAGATTTGAGCAAAGGGTGTGGGTAATATTTATGCTATTTTGCAGAAGTTAGAGCTTTGGTAGATTGTAGAAGCATTTATGCACTGTAGTATCTGTGTCATTGTGAGACATGTGAAATGGACTGGTTGTTTTACTTCAGCACAAAAATTCAATACTGAATACAGCTTTTTGTTTTGACCAGTACAGATAAGGAGCTTGCCACTGATATGTCCTGGGGATGAGTCAGGGTGGTGGTGTGACAAATTCTTTATCTACGCTACATGCACATAAAAATGTGTACTTGAATCACAGTTACCAATACTGGAAGCCCGGCTCAATCTTTCACTATCAGTACTGTGTCAATTAGTAGAATCTTCTATTTTCAGCAGATTTAATTATTGTGTTGCTAAATATGATGCTATGGCAACATGCCTACCCCAGGATTCCATATGCTTCTAGGTCTGGTGTAGCTGAACTAATAGAAAAGGCTAATTGGAAAGTCTAATGACCATTTTTAAATCTTAAATACCAGTCATTTAATCTGACACTCCATGGATTGCCAGTTGTTTCCTCGGGATGTTCACAGAGCAGTTAAATGCAAAATAAAATTTGCAGTCAGTGGAGCTGGTTTATAAATGTTGTGTAATACTGGAAATCTTCAAAATTCCTTGAATACAATATTCAGCAAATGATATCTGACTGGCTCTCTCCCTCCCCTTCAAAAAATGTAATGTGCACATGCACTGCCACAATGCATAGGAAAAAATCCTATGGAGCAGTCCAGCATACACAATCTGTCAGACCAAGAAGAAATAAAGGTCTGTTGTTAATTCAGACAAATGGTCAGCAGCTGCAAAATTGTTTCCACAAAAAAGAGAGCACAACCCTTTCAGTCAAGGATAGAATTTTTTATAATTTTCTGTTCCTTTTCCAGGACCAAAATCTACTGCTTATATTCCTACATAACTTTTAATTGTGCTATTTCAGTACTGTAAGCCATAGCAACAAAAAGCCCCTTTAAAACTGGGAAAAGCACGGTGGTTTTTGTACTGTTTTTCAATATTTTAAACAAATTAATTGCCTCATATCATTACAGAGAGTAAAGCTGCTCCAGCAGCATGACTGAATGGTGGTATTCTATATTCTTCTTATAAGACTGCAACCATGGTGTTGAGCATGGGTGCACTTGCCAGCTGAGGGTGCTTCTCTGATCACAGTGGGTATATGGTCACCAAGTCAGGGCATCTCACCATTAGATTCCAGGATACCTGTCATCCTAATAACAGTGCTTTTTGTAGCTGAGTTATTTTTTGTGTGACTCATAAGGTTATCCTGCATTGCTAGTATTTTATTAGGACAACAGGGAGAATTTTAACAGTTGCAATTCAAAATATGTAAGAAAAAAACTCTCCAAATATGTTGCTATTCAGATCTTTTGCTGCTGCAGTGATGACCTCCCAGCTTCTGATGCAGGTTTTTGTACCTGAGGGATAGTTGACAGGGACTGCAGATGTATCACAACTTTAATCTCTGCTTGTGACTTTACAGCTACTAGAACTGATTGCCAGAAGGATGGGCAGGGTCAGATGCTCCTTTCCTAATGTGTTAAGGTCAGTGGTTGGGTCTGTGTTACTCTGCTCTGCATTCACAGGTGATGCAGCACCAAAACCTCACAAATATCACTTAACTCTTATGCCTTAATGACTATTTCTAGGACTTTTCTCAGAACAGTATCAGTGTTACCCAACACAAATCCCAGAGTGCAATCTGGGCCTATCTTATTTAAATTACACATAGCAAGCTGAGCTTTATTCTGCAAGGTATATTGAACCAAATCTATTTTGGATGTGTCTTCTCTTAAATCATGACTTAACCAATAGGCCAGAATGAACTGAAGAACTGTAGGATTATTGGAGATTTAAATATTCATATTGTCTTTAGTAGTTTGATAAAGAACACTGCAATGCCTTTACTCTTTAAAAAAAAAAATCCAAGCAACAGGAAAATAGTCATTATTTGTCCATCTGAAACTTGTTCAGTAGAGTTCAGATGTAAATTTGAACGTTGAATAGGTATACATTTCATCCAAATTTAGAAAAAGTAGGATCTTTCCCTTGCCCACTGCTGACCACAGTGCCTGGCAAATTTTGGAGTATCTACATAAACTACTGGATGCAGTTCCTTCCATCTCATCTGTGTCAGAATTTTACATGAAAGTTCTCTGAATGTATGGAGCTGAATGTATTGATTCAGCCCCAGAGGCACACAGCCTGTGAGAACTGTATGGAGAGACGAAGTCAAAAGGATTTAAAAGGAGCTTAGCATTTAATAGAGACTGAAGTGAGTAAGCTGCAAACACAAAACTTTTCTAGAACTACATCTGCAGCATGCTAAACATGTTTTTATGAGTTATCAGATATTTTAGAGATCATAATTTCTACAAATGAAATGACATGATATAAGCCACAAAAGTCCCGCAGACCTGATAGCACATTCATGTAGATAGGGTTAATTGCTATATTTTCATGGACATCTAATTTAAATATGTGAGACTAATCCCCCCCAAGCAGTGAGTGGGTCAGAATGTGTAGTCCTCTCAACTCAGTAAGATTTGTTGACATAAGTTCAACCTAATGGTCTTGTAGCACTGTGCTTATGAAGCAGAGGTGATTATATGCAAGCTCTCTGACAGGTGATCTCAAAAGAAGGGTGAACTCCAATAATGCAATTCTTGTTTAAGAGTCTAAAAGGTCTCAATGTGTGATTTGTTTCCATGTCATTCTCAGTAAAAGGTCAATCTCCTCCTCTAGAAGGTTTGAATTGTAGTGTGTTGTTTGGTTCTCATATCAAGAAATCCTGAATCTCCCCTGGACTTTCTGTGCATTTTAGTCCTGTTTGCTACAATGCTTCTACAAGTCTTTGACTTTTCACTGCTTCCATCCTGTGTGGTCACTCATATTTTGGCAAAGAGGTCAAAAAGGAGTATAGAAGAGAATGCTGATGAAGCAACACATATTCAAGTGCAAAATAAACTTCTGCATAAAGCACTCATCCTGACTCCGCATCAGACATAGTGAATGCCTTGAGTGGCTCAAAGGGTTATGCCAAGAATGTGATGCAATTTCTTTCCAATAGCTATGTGTGCAGTTCTCATTCTTGAAATATTATAATGTTCTCTTGCCTACATTTCGAAGGGAAAGATTATGTTACCATTCTGATGGAAAAAGTATATGAAATGTATTTGCATATGAATGTAGTGGGCCAGATCCAGAAGGAGACTTCAGTGAAGTGATGATGGTTAAACTTAAAAATTGGATGTCTGGTTCCAAAGATGGGGTTTTTATTGATGGATTCCCTATTCTTTGGATTAGGGAGAGTCTGTAGTTCATAAGGAAGTTTTGCAAAAGCCAGAACACTGCATGGAGGAAATGGTGGAGACAGCTCAGCCTCTGAAGATCTGTCCCTCAGAATTTTAACAGCATCAATACAGGTATCTCTGTGAAAAAAAGATTCCCCGCCTGAAATTATTTTTGGTACTTCAGTATCAAAGGCAACTGTCCAACTGCGCCCTTTCAAAGTGGCAGCAGTAAAGGTGTGCAAAAATAATGAGTAATTTTTTATCTTTCTGGGAGCTGTGATGAGCAATCACCTTACATGATAAATCATGCTTTCCTATGAATTGTTACTTAGAGACATGCAAATGCCACCTTCTCAAGCTTGTGAGAAAATATTCTCTCCAGTTGCTGAAGGGGGTTGAGTTCACTCCAGTTTCTTGTGAGACTTTCTTTCCTCTCTCTATAGGTGCTGCATGTTTAAGCAGCAGAATTTCTCAGTCATTTCTCAGCTGAGCACAAAAGAAATGAACTTTTTTATTTGCCAATTAAAAACAGAAGGTGGAAGAGTTCATTTTATTTATCTACTGAGAAAATAGTAGCTGTTTTTCTTATTTCTTTAAAGAAGAAAAAAATGAACCAACCTTGACTTGTTTAATGGAAAACTATAGCTTTTAGGATATTTCATGGCATTATTTGTTCCTTCTCTTTGATGTGGTGTGTGGTTGTAGAAGACAGTACAAGATTTTGTCCACCCTTTCCCATAGTAATATAAGGACATTTCTAAACTCCTGCTTCACTTAAATATTTCTTAATTTTGTAAGAGTGGGAAGAGATATTTTTCTGAGATAATGACTTTACCCAGAAATTACAGTGCATGGCATATTCTGGCATGTGTCTGTTATGCTGGGAACTTATGTTCAGCATGGTGTGTTTTTAACTCCTGTCAAAGAATGAAGGCATCTGTTTGAAGTCTTGAGTCAAAGAGTGATCCTGCAGCAGGTCACACTGTGCCTTCTGTAAATCACTCTAAAGCATTGGGACCTCACACAGTGGATATGCATCCAGGACAGGATGTGAATAGGGCTGCCATGCGGAAGGGCTGAATTGGGATTTCCCACAGAAGAGCTGGAAATGAAACAGGGGAATTCAGGATGAAATTCTAAAATGAAAATCAAGTAGGTAGCTCAGGTGATGAACAATAGGTGCAATTATTTGAAGATAATTACATTAGATATCTTGCACAATCCACGCCTTCAAAAAGCTCTCCAAGACCAGCATGAACCTAATTATGCATAAACAGTACTCTTAAATAAATATATTGTGATTTTAAAATAGGTTTACAACAACTGCTATAGTGTAGCTGGTACCTTAGTACTGAATATGAAAACTGATTCTACCCAACAGCTACAGAGGGATTACATCTTGTGTTAAATAAAACATGCTTAAAACATGGGCAGGTTGGGAGCCACAGCAACACAGGCCCAACTGTAAATCTCTGCTTTACAGGACTCTGGCAACTGAACTTGCCTGGTCTCCCCATGGCAGTTTGGGACATTTTTCAGCCCAAGGTCATTGGCTGGCCCCTGTGCTGGATCCTGTTTCCTCACCAGGGAACCAGCAGCTGGGAGCTCCAGCCACAGCACTGCCCATCTCACAGTTTAGACAAACCTGCCCTCGTGATCCATCAAATATAGGCCAAACTGTCAACAAAGTGAGCGTGACACAGCCACATAGACAGTTTTCTGTTGGAGGGGAGTGGTCTTGGACATTGGAGCAAAGTAAGCTTCTGGGCAGATGATAGTTACTTGAAATCTATATGTTTTCCAGAGATGATCCCTTAGTTACCTGAAGGTTCTTTATACTTCTTTATTAATTTTAATTTCCAGTTAATTATTACTCCCTTATTTCCCACACATTAAGCACGTTAGACCTGAGCCTTCTCTTGCACAGAGTTACACTGATGATTCTACTGAGTTCATATTATTATGGACTTATGAAAAATAAAGCAAAAAACCTGGAACATGTGTGATTTCCACGTTTATTTTATCTTAATAGGTTTAATTGGAGGAGATCTTTTATTAAGTAAGACAAATTATAACAACTAAAATAGCAGCATCCTACATCAATGGCCTTTTCTGTCTGAAGCTCTACTTTCCATTATGGTGTCACAAAACATGCCATATTAGTATTTTCCCCATAACTGTATGAAGAAGTTGAAAAGTCCTTCTTTCTTGCTAATTTGTGCTCTACATAGTTTAAAAAAAATGTTAATAGACACTGAAGGAGAACATTTTTATTTGTGAGATCCCTTAGAATGTTAGAAGTCAGCCTTAGAAAGCAGACTTTTTGAAATTCCTTATAAAAAGGAAACAAAATTCTTTTTTAACCTTCATTGATATCAAAGGAATTTTGTATGTGATTGAGAGCATCTGGCTCTAATTGTGTCAAATAGCCTTAAGCATCTGACTTTAACTATAGAAGCTGAGAGATTCCACTGTGAGTGTCACTTTTTCATATACCTTTCAGATGCAGAAGAAATCAGGATGCTGTTTGTATTTCAACAATAAGCTTTTAAAAGAGTGAAACATGACAGAAGCAAAACATCACAGTAAGTTTTGATTTTGGAAAAATGCATTCTGTGTGGAACAATGGGAAATTGATACAGAAACTGGAGTCTCTTTTTAAAACCAATTGATTTGGCCTGATTCTTTGGCATTTTCAGTCTCAGACTTAGTGAATATAGAGCATTATTTATGTATTCACACTTATTTATTATCAGTATGAGCAGCTTATGCTATATTCGCATGTTTAAGTTTTCAGGTCTCACATATTACAGTCTTACCTAGGTGATTTAGACAGTAGCTTGTGTTTAGGGCATACATGCAGGTATTCCTGAAATTATGTATGTTTAAGGAATTGTATTTTAGAGATAAGATAGAGGGCTAAGAGAAGAAAAACAAGCCTAAATTAAAATTTAATTACAGGCTGCCCTTTAAGACTAAGGCTTTCCTTTCATTGCAGTGTTCATTCATTTCCATGGAGTGTGAGTAAACAGAAAGGAAATAGTTTTTGGCCTGATGAGCACTAGGAGGATGTTTCTGTACAAGAATACTTTGTATGCTGTACATCCAGACAGTTTTCATTGAACTGGCTGGAAGAGATTGCCAAGCATCAATGTTATTAGTGAAAAATGCTGAAGCTAGAGAAGATAAATCCTCACCTAAATATTACAACTCAAGCAGTTAAGAAGTCAAATGAAACTGTTACATAGTTTTAAAATAAGAAGATTGTGAAAAATCAGTTTGTCACTATATACAAATTACTTAAGCAGTCCAGAATTATACCTGGTGCAAATCATGGGGTGTAGTGGCTCCAATCCAGCAACGATATGATTTCATATCACCCATGCCCCACTGATGCAATGACTTATGGTCCTGATGTACATAGGAAAAGATGAACAGCACCAGAGGTTTTTTTTACAGAGAGCTGAAAAGCACTGCTTCCTTGCCAGCTTCCTAGCCCCCTGCTTAATCCGCCCATGCCTTATGGTTTTAGAAAAAAAAGACTGTGTTTGTTTACACATAGACCAGGACACCCCAAGTAAGGCAAGATAGAATTAAGTGACAAAATCAGAAGGCTGTCTGCACACTACATTGGTAAAGATCCCATTCACTGCAGTAAGACATGACAATATTTTTTGCTGTTATTTAGTTTCGTAGGGACTATCCTTTCTGTTTACAGTGATTAATGCAACTCTAGGCTGACCTGTTTGTCCTTGTGGTATTTAGATTTCACACTTCATACTGTAAAACTTTCCAGGACCAGTTCTGTGCTTTGAAGTATACATTGTATGGCAGTAAAGATTAATGAGTCATAAAGGTATTTCACCCCAAAAAATGTTTTACAGATCATTCTTGCCTTAGTCTATGGCAATACCCTTCATTATTCTGCAATTTCAAGAATGTGTAGGATTGCAGATACCTCAAATTCATGCTGTTTTGACGAAGCAATCAGGCTTTGCAGAAAACTTTTGTCTTAAGTCTTCAAATAAACAAACAGATATCGAAACAAGTTATTATGGCTGTGTGTTTTCTAGACCTCAGTGGTTAAAAGGGTTTTGCTGCCATTTAGCCATGAATGAATTCCTATTCAAATTAAATTGTCATGACAGCAAACTCTGAAGACTGTGGCAGTTAAAATCATGATTTCTAAGAAGGAATATTTTAATGAAGATAACGCTCACCAGCTTGTGTTGGCAAAGGGCTAGTTTAATGAAAGCAGCGTGTCATTATTTGCCCTGGATGCCAGCTGTCAGTGTATAGGTACTATATATTGAGATGAAAAATATGCATTATGTCTAATAGATAGTTGCAGCTGTACAGCTGCATTTATGTGCTTGTATGAAGCTATGTTTCTAAGGACTTTGTGGGTACAGGTCACAGTAACAGCCATACAGATTTCAATATGTCTGTCATGAGACTCACTTGCATAATGCTGGCTGATTCTCATCATGGTGGTGAGAAGTTCCAGTGTAGGCAAGGAGTCTACGCTGAGCTCAAAATTAAAGGTCATGATGGCACTTGAGTATTTTATTTCTTGCAGTTTTCTCATAGCCTGTAGTGGCAGTGACATCTTCTTCAACTCATTCCACCCGTGCATTCCAATTCCTTCTGTTTTTCATGTAATTCCACTTTTCCTCCTAAGCCCCTGGGTAATGTTAAATACTGTTTCCTGTCTTAATTGGTGTAGCCTCCTCACACTTAAAAGCTGTAAGCAAACTTACAGGTTTTGCTCCTGTGATTAGAATCTTTGCAGGCTGACTCTAGAGAGTTTTGTAGACTTCTTAAGAAATAGATTGCCCCTTTGCATGGATCCACATGCTGAACTGCATATAAGTGAAAAGTCTTAATAGAAAGAAACTGCTCATTTAAGAAGATAGTGAGTAATACCAGAAACCTGAAAAAATGCACACACACACATATTTATATGATTACACATATTGAGGCTGGTATATGATAGAACAATCCTTCCAACAGAACAATACCTATCACAAGAGGTATATTTTTATTTACAAAGAAAATATTCCAAAATTGTCTAATTGATGGATGGGAAGCTTCAAAAGAGTGCTGAACATAAGGGAACCTGACATTAAATGTTTGGTATATTGCCATGACATTTGTTGAATTTTATTTTCATGCTGATTTTAAACCATCAGTGCTGCTAAAATTGATTCTTAGAGAAATAATGCACAAAAATGGAAACATAAAATACGAAAGAATGCAACTCTTGTGAATGTGGTCAGATACCACATTTTATACTTCTGAAAATGATAAAAAGAGATTTATTTTGTTTTGCTTTGAAATTCCTCTACGTAGAGAGTGGAATGTTCTTTAAGAATTTGTGGGTTACTTTAAAGAACAATCCTTGAGCTTTCCTTCATTTTAAATCTAGGCTTTTCAGTATGTTCATTTTCTCTCTTTCATCTTTTCTCTTTGTGGAAGGAGAAAATAAATACCACTGGTTGATGTGAACATTTATATTAATCCTAAAGATGCTGACATTTAGCAGGCTTGATCTACCCGTATTGTTCAGTTGCAGTAGTGGTAAATTATTACCATCATTCAGTATTTGTCTTTGCAGATGGATCTTAAGTAGGATAGGTACAGATAGGTACTTTCTTGGCTGTTTTGGAAAGATAACTGGCCTTCAGTTTTATCTCCTGAACACCACAAGTCTCTTGAAAAGTGAAAATAATTTTGGCATATACAATAAAGAACCTGTATGGCAGGAAAAGTTCTCACAAGAGCGAACATTGGGCAAGTAAAACTGGAGTTCTGCCTAAATTACCTGGCAGTCTCCCTGGAAGGTAAACTAGTCAAAAAGCCAAACATGTTTACCATAGGCTGCCTAAGGTGTCTGATCAGTCTGGTTCATAAAGTCCATTTAGGGGTCCTGGAATCTGATGCAGACTAAGTGTAATGCCTTTTTTAACTAAACATAAAATGATAGGATTGTAGAATCATAGAATGACTTGAGTTGGAAGGGACCTTGAAATGTCATTTAGTCCAGCTCCCTGTGCAATGAGTAGGGACATCTTCAGCTGGATCAGGTGATGAATTGTCATCATCACGTCTCTTATGCCCTTGAGTGTGAAAGACTGCGTGAAAACCCTGCAGTTTTCAGAATTATAAAATACACAGAGTGGTATGGTTGTAGTTTAAAGATATATTTTGAACAGTATAGGGAACAGTGTTTGACCTATACAGGGACTACTGATGATTGCCAATTGATTTGAAAAGTGCATATGGTGAAGTATTCTTACAAAAAAAGGTAAATCAATCAGTGACTCTTGTTGATCAGTTAAGTCCATTTGACCACTGATCTCTAGATCCTGATCAGAATTTAGGAATGTAGTATTACAAATTGGACAGAGTTATGATCACATTATTCAAGCATTTTCTTTAGGGAAAGTGATATATCATAAAGACTAAAACGGAACATTTTGTGATTGTGCCATGTCTGCATTATGGTAAAAAAACCCAAACCCAAATCAAAACCAAACCAAAACCAGATTCTTGTTCTTCATGTGGACAGGCCTAGTGAAATTAAAAACAAACGAACAACCCCCCAAAAAAAAACCACAAAAAACCCACAACAAACAAACAATCAAAAACACCACCTAGAAAAACCTTTATCAGTTACAATGTTTTTAAACTTCAGCTTGTATTATCTGTTTTAAAATTTTTACACACATTAGGTAGAAAGTTGCTTCATTTGTGTGAAAAGAAGTCAGGCTGTGAATCAGACAAGATGACCTAAGGCTTTGAGCTGTGATAGTCAAAATGGGTCTCGGAAGACAACTAGGAGGCCATCTTTCCTTTGGCACAGTGTTGATGTTTAAATTAAAATTGTAGCCCACGATGGGAAGGTAGGTCAGATGTCTGTGCCTTCACTCCAGGATGCCCTCTGTCAATACACTCTATGTCTTTCTTATGGCGACATATTTCATGAAGAATCAATACACACATGTCCTGGTTTCCTTTTGAAGAAATAAATGGAAAGCAGAAATACTGACACTATTACACATGAATCCAGCAACACTCAGGAAACTTCTACTCAACTCTTCTTGAAAGCAGAGGGCCCCAGGGGTAAGAGCACTTATCCCTTCCAACACACGGTCTCCTCTCTGCATTATCACTGGAGTGATCATGTGCTCACTTCTAGGAACTCAACAAAAAATGCAGTCTTTCTCCATGGGGAATAGTATTCTCAAAATATGACTGAATTCCCAAATGGTACATCTTTAATACAAGCAAACCTTGGCTAAAATAGCTACCGTGGATAAAACTGTCAATGAATTTGTCTTTAATTCAGATTAGGGACTCAAATTCTGGGACATTCAGCTGCTCAATCAACTGCTCTGCATTATTCTAGCAGTAAAAGCAGCAAGTGAATATGTCCCAGCACTTTCCTTGGGAAATAATGGATTTGTTTAATGACTGCTCAGCCAGCTTGATTTTATGAGCCATCTCAGTGAGACAGCAGTAAGCTGGAAAAGTTTGCAGTATTGCAACCCTAAGAAGATTGTTGCCTAAGGGAGCAGCAAGTGTTGCAGAAGTCATGAGGGGAAAAAAAAAAAAAGGCAAGAAAAAAACAAACAAACAAACAAGCAAAAAACCCTCAACAAAACAAAACAAACCCAAAAAACAAAACAACTTTGAATGTTTTATTAAGTTTAATTGCAATTTCAATAGTTTTTACTGCAAAACAGGCCTAACATTCCTCCAGTTTTCTATAGGACTTACTTTCTCATTTTTCTCACTGTTTTACCTCATAAATTGAGTCTATTAGTACTCTCTTACAGGTTGTGAAAATTCTCTCTAGAATACGCACCCCATGGAGCCAATTATTTGCATGATTTGAAATGAGGAATTTTTCATACGTAACCCTTTTTTCCCATCCTTTAACAGACAAGCTCCCACAAATATGCTTGCTGCTTAAAACTGCCAGTCAATGTAAAAAAAAAAAAGAAAAAAGAAAAAAGAAAAATGTCTTCTTAACAAGAACTGCAGGAAAGACCCTTGTAATTTCTTAACAGAAAAAGCTTTTGGGGTATTGAGGTTGTGTGCCATATGTACTGTAAGTTTTGGTATGTGCTGATTTAGAGTTAAATTGGCAGGAGAAATGAATCCAACTCAGAATGGGATTGCACGTCAGAATAACAATTTAATAAAAGATCACAAAATACACTGATACAAAAGGAAAAATTTTTTGTGCCAAAAAACAAATGTACAGCCCAACACAGTGGGGCATGAGCAGAATGGGGCTCACTAACCCCTGTGCTGAACACCACCTGGCCCCTGAATTCAAAGTAAGAAGAAAGGAAGAAACCTGCTGATGAAAATCATGGTTGCAGTCTGATGACAGTCTCAGTCTGGTCAGTCTGGTCAAGGCTCTGCTCCTCCCCTGGATCTGAAGAGACATCCCAGTCCCAAAACCCCAAGCTTATATCTGCTTGGGCTCAGATGGGAACACCCAGTCCCTCCCCCAGGGTGGAGACTTTCACAATGGGTGATTTACTCTGTGAGGTGAACAATGGCATATTTTTGGCATCCCTGGTGGCCCATTAGCAGACATGACCCCTCAGTTGGGTGCAGAGCCAGGAAAACTTCTTTATCTCACAGAAGTTCCTAAACACCAAGCTTGTAGCCTGAGGGGTGGGGGTGTGCCTCAGGCAGCTGCTGCAGATGGGCCATTGTGAGCAGTTTGTGAGAAAAATGACATAGAGGGTTTAGAATACACACCCACACAGTGACAAACTGATCCTGGCTACTAAAACCAGGACAGGGTACAAGCTCCATCTTATTCCTGAGTCAAGTATTTCCCAGGACTGGCTCTCACATAGCAAAATGGTTAGCACAGTGCTATAGAAAGTGGTGGATGCAATAAAAATGACAAGACATAAAGGCAGCTTAGAGTAACGTGGAACTAATTTATTGAACATAAATATATTTTTCCATACCATATATTCTATAAATCAGCAGTTCTAGAAAATGCATATACAGTGGTAAAAATAAGAAGGGTGGACCCCTTACTGAAATCAGTGCAAATTTGTCTGTGGCTACAGTGAAAAGGTGCTGAGGCCAGGGGTTGTTTTTTAAAAACCATTAATAAACACAAAAGCGCATTCCAAAACATGATGAGTAGAAGTACCTGGCAAACTAACTACATAATTTGCTGAGCATGGAGTTTGGAATATTCAAGTTATGTTCACAGAATGGGAAGCTTCACTTTGGTCCAGATAAAATTGAAATATTTACAGGGAACAGATTTAAGATATCTTTTTGTCTTCTTCTATTGCTTGTACTTGCTTCATATTGCTTGTACACTGATTTAATTTTATGATAGTTTATGAACGTATGATAAGATGGTCAGACTACTTTTGTTTTTATTAAGAATGTAGGCATATAGGAATTATATACAGTTATTTAAGTGAACTAAGTTCTATAATACAGTCACTAAAACTGCTAAACCCTCAGTGCATAAATAAACCGTAGACTGCTGTTTGATCAATTGTCAGAATAGAGGGTAAGTTCCTCTGTTATTATTGGCAAAACATGAGCTGCATAGTATAAGCTCTCGAGATAAAGTAAATACATTCTTTTGCAATTAGGCTTAAAATCAAATCCTAATTATAAAGGATTTGCAGTATTAATTTGCCATAGAACAGTAAATACAGGAGGAAGAATTTACACTTTGAAGAGAAATACATAGTAAAGCCTAAGGCATTTTGCAGAGAAGTTTAGGGACTGATAAGAGGCAAAACTTGCCAGTGCAAAAGATACATTCACCCATTAGCAGGTAATTCTCATTGAATCTTATATTTATTGGACAGGAGGTTTAGATATTAAACCTCCCTTGCACAAACTAATCTTTGCAGCTTTTAAAAATGCAAGATACAAAAAGGATGGAAGAGAGATGCAGACTGCATCTTAAGAGAATGGTGTGCAATGCTGGAACCTTCAGGGACAATGTGTGCATTTCTGGGAAATATTTGCTCAAAAGAATGAGGATCAGGTTTGACTTCAGTATAAGCTACAGGCTGTCAGCCATTAATCTCAAATTCTCTGTTTTTACACTTCAGGCACTCAAATTAGCCAGTTTTGGGCCAGCCCTACAAATTATATTCATTTTGTGCTTATCTTTGTTAAATTTATTAAAATCAAAATGCACCTATTTACCCAGCTGTCAAAAAGGGGATTTGCATGGATAAAACATAAGTTATGTTTATCCTGGTATTTGGCTTCTCCTCTGAAATTGAGAATTAGTATAATGAGGGATGGAGGCTGTTCTTTTTAAGAGCCAAGCCAAATTAAGACAGTAGCTGCCTTCAGATCAGGTGATGATTTAGAAACAATCAAATAATGAAGGCTAAGGTCCTTATTGGGTGATGTTCCTGACAGGTTCAGGAGATTGTCCATATATAGGGGGTCTGTATTTGAAATATTTTGCTTGTGCTCTGAAAAGATATTGGTGTTTAAGTAAAGGCTACCCCTGCTTCAGCAAATAACTGGAGAGAAATGATTACAGCATCTAGAAAAAATATCCTTGTAACTTTTTGGATAGTGCCATCTTCCTTGATTATATGGTTTCTTGAAGTCAATTTGAACTCTGCAGGTTAGAACAGTATTCTGGGTGTGTTGTATTGCATCTAACTGTTTTAAATATTCTTTCTATTACCAGGTATTTTAGGGCAGTAGCAAACTATATATTGTGAAGAACTGTGACCACAGTCTTTTCAATAAAGTTTCATATGAAGACTTTCTTTTGTGCACAGTTTGGCTGAAGCAAAACAGCATCTGTAAAAAATGGGGCTTTTTTATGTTGACTCTGTAAGATTGCATGTAATGGAGTTACCTTCTCTGTAATAAAAGACCTGTTTCTCATAGGGCTTTGTGTGAATGCCAAAATCAGGTTCCCGTTGTATCAAACAGAACAAGCATAGTTCTGCTTAAATAGGGAAAAAAATTATTTTCTTAAAATACCAATGTATTATTTAACCTCATTACTTTGTGCTGTTTAAAAGAATTGTTTTTCCCCTTTATTTTTCTTATATTTCCTTTATTTTAGGAGAAAACACCCTATCAGAAAAATCAAATGAAATGGAAATTATGATAAAATGAGCATAACCTTTAAAATATTTAGCCAGTAAAATCCACACTCACATCAAAGAGCTGAAAATAATATACAATTTAAGGTTCCTAGTTCCCATACAATGAATCACTTCAGTTAATTATAGGAATGTTAAAGCAGATAATAACCTTGCTATGTGATGCTTTCCAGATCAGAAGTAATGCATATTTCCCTGTATCCATCTAAACCACATACACCCACAGTGTATATTGTGTGTATACAATGCATATGCAGTGCACACGTATGTACACAAATATAGCAAGTTAATCCCATCAAGTAGAAGATGCAACCACCATAGATGAACAAGGGGGCATCCTTGGTGGCAAAGCAGAAGGCTGGGGGAAAGATAGCAATGTCATGTATACTTCTTTCTAGGCAAGGCCTAAAACTCATGCAGTATTTTATTTTTATTAAAAAAACTCCATACATTTGCTCCATTTTGGGAGAGGATATGTTTCAAGAGACATGCATGGTGAGTGCAGAAACAGCAAAGACACATTTGTACAGAGCTTTGAAGTGGCTTTCAGACATGACTGAGAATCGGTTAACTGTACTTTAAAATTAAAGACTCATGAAAAGCATGAGTTGGAAAAGACATTTCCGAAGCATATAAGGTGTGAGGTGTGCTATAGCATTGTACTGGCTAGGCAGTCAGATTGGTGTGAAAGTGCCAGGAGTCAGACTGTTGCTGTGACAGTGTCTGTGTGAGCCATCCAAATGACATCTGGTCCTAGTTCTCTGTGACTTTTTGTGGGCTGGTGAAGAGTGTTACTCTATTTCCCTAGCGTATTTTTCCAGTTATAGCTGTTGCTTGTTTTTCAAAGCAGCCAGTACTTATTCTAACTTGATGCAACCAACAAAAATGGAATTTCCAATCTCCCTGTTAACATTATGAAGTCTTTCAGCATCATCAAACCTTTTCCTTATTATTTCAGCAAAATACTTAGTAAACTTTGTGTCTGTTTCAGGTTTTGGTGTCACTTCTGCTGACTAAACACAACTAAAACTTGGAGACAGAAAGCTTCTCTCATGTGAAATACTGAGATTAAAGATTGTTCATGTCAGACAGGAAGCAATTCTAGTGACAATGTAGACAAAATATCTGAAACACATGTTCAAGTCACTTTTCATCCCTTTTCTATTAATCAACCCCTATGGCAATTCTGAGTTTTTAGGGACAAACTGCTGCCTTCAGCTACCCATATTGCTATCAGACTTGTGCGTTCTGTCTAGTCCTGTGACTTGGTTAACTCCCAAGGTGGCTAATGTGAATGGAATTTGATAGTTGTTTGTGGGTGTATGTGGCTGCAAATAAGAGTGGCTGAGCAGCCAGCATATAGTGTACTTACTGCTCCTGTGAGAAGGACAGAAAGCTGTCATGACCAGAAGTGAGATGGGCAGCAGCAATTGTCACCTCCACAGTCACTAGTTAAATCCAATACAGGCTGCAAGTCAGGGTCATTGGACACATGAGCTAGGGAATGAGCCCTGTCCACACTTAATTATATATAATCAAAATGCCGTTTTTATTATCTAAACAGAAGGTTTTACAATTGCCAGGTAGCTGTAAGAAAATCCTTCTCCAGAGTAAGGAGGACCTATTAGGTTTTAGGTGATTTAAATTCAAGTTCCTTGTTTCACTCAGATGTGTTCCCAGAAATATTCTTGTTCTAAAAAAATTAACTGCTCCACTGAGAGATTTATGACTAATAATCCATTCAATACAACTAAACACCTGTATAATTTTGTAGATTGTTTTCCTAAATCTGCAATGCTTCAAAGGAGCTAGATTTACATAGTATTTCTTTAATTTTTAGAAGAAAGCACAGTAATCCTGAATTATTCTATATATGCAGAATTTTGATAATTATAAAACTATGGGGCCAATTTCATATCACACTCAGTTTAAACCACTGAGTCCTACTTCATCTTTACAATTTTGTTCCTCTTTTCCCTTCCTTTACTCACAAACGCAGACAAGTCCTGCACCAAGAAGGGCTGCTACGGTGACTAGGCACAGTGAATTCCTCATACATGAAGTGACACAGACAGTTGTGTAAGGCTTTTAAGTGGTGACTTTCAAAGAACTTGATGGAGGCTTCACAACTACTGAGTTTGAGTTACCTGCCAGGTTAACAGTGCCGTGCAAAAGGTCTGCCTTTCATTTACTAAGTCAGTTATGCTGCAGGGATCCGCATTCTGCCTCTATTTTTCTTGCTGTCTTGTAGTTTATGGGAAGAGGTGTGAGCAATTAGCTAATGAAGAGCACACTATGTCTAGACAGAGCTAACTGTTAGCAGATGATCCCTGTTTATATTTATCAGTGAGATGAGTGGGGTGAGATGTGCATCAGAACCCATTGGACTTCAAATTACTGTCCTTCTTGAGGTGGATTTTTTCCCTTCATTGTCAGAAGTACAGATCATGTCAAGTTCCAGCCTCATAATTTCTTCAGAGATGAAGAGGTATGACGATAAGGCCTGTGAACTGTTTACCGTCTGCACAATGTTCCCGCTTCTAGTCTTGTATTTTAGAAATGGAAATAATGGTATGTATTGCTTTTCATCGACTAGGGATTTAAAGGATCAAGGCTTAAATATTGTATTGTCAACACTGTGAGAAGGCAGAGCTAGACTTGAAGATAGGTACTAGATTGGGAAAGAGGAATCAACAGATCAGTTCCTGGCTTTGTCGCACATTTCCTGTTTGACTGTGGGCAGATCATTTTGTTTCACTTCACTTTCTCAACTGTAAAGTGTGGATAAAGGTGCACCATGCAAGGAAAATTATGTAAAAAGTATTGCTGCTGCAGTCAGGGGAAGGACTTGCACATATTTCTGTCAATAAACATTAATGTGGACTTTTGTAGCACATTTTCTTTTACATAATGGTTTTGTGGAAGGTGAACAAAATCAGGAGTGAAAGCATATGAGTAACACTTTGTTATTTCACGTATCTTTTTGCAGACAAGGCTTGAGATATAGATTTTTTTTATGGTCCTAGAAATATAAAATAAGATTTTAACAAACTTTCAATGTAATGCTTAAGTAGCACCAACTAATGGAAGCCATTAGGACAACTGTCATCTAGAGGCAGAGTTTTAGGTATAAAGAATAAAAGTAAGGTTCTGTCTGGTTTAAAATTAAATGGGAATGTTTTAAAGGGGTTGCCATTAGGAATCATTTTGACTTTTCTTTCTAGCTATAAACAGATCCTTATTCATATAATGCCAGATTTACTAGCTAGGGCTGCTCTTCATCAGCAATGAATAAATCCTTCTTGACTGATTGGCAAGGCACAACAAATAAGCCGGTATACAAAGGAGAAGCTTGCTTACTGTCACTACAGTGATTTTTATAGTCCTATTTCTGCAATATTCCTATTGACTTTGGTGGTCACAACTCAATTTTTAAGATCTCTCTACAGGAAGAAATTCTGAGGGTTCGTACTTGTCTGTATTGAGAGCTGGATGCAAACTGTGCTGTCTGCAATATAAAGCAAAACTCTTAAAGCCAAGAAGAGACTGAGCACACCCTGTCTCTTTTGTGGTCAATGTTTCCTTGAATAAATTACATGGAGGATACAAAAGAAGAAGGAAATGTTATGACTTTGATAATGTGACCCTGCATTTTCTGTGTAGATTTTTGATTTGCTGTATATCCAGCCCTCCAGGCCATATCCTTGCCTGAGAGTGATCTGAAAAATGAAGCGACACACCAGCACATCATAAATCCCTAAACTATTGATAGTGACCGAAAGTGATCTCCTCTCTAAGGCTGATGTTTATTTTACTGTCTGTTGTCTATAAGAAATGGTGACATTGGTAGGTGTTGTAACGAAAACCAAAAACGATAGAGCCTTTGTGGACATGACTTGGAAATGGAACTGCAAAATCCCCCGGGGTGATCTTTTCACCTAAGAGCTGACATGTTTCCATTCATTACTGGCACTTGTATTATGGTGATAAGAAGCATAGATATGAAGTCTACTGCTGGCCCAGAATAAAATCCAGTTTTGGGATGAAAAAATTAAGTTTGGACATTTATGGGTGTATGCCTACATTCTAACTCATCACTCTTTGATGCTTTTTATGGCTGTGAGAAGATGAAAAGTCACTTTTCAACCATGATCCACATGATTTATTTCACACCTCTTAGCATGAGACAAATACAAAACTAGAAATACTCTCTTCTCTCCATTGACTGTGAAGGAAGCCAAAGGTGACTCAGATGCTGATGGTACCACTGAAAGCCTCCTCTACATTGCATTAATGAGACTCATAATGATCAAGTTATTCTGCAGTTTGGGAAGCATAAGGATTTTTTAAGGTCAGTGTAGCTTTCAGATGTCTTCTAAAAAGGTCACAGTACCAATGGAGTTCAAAGACTTGTGTTTGAATAGTAGGATCTCTCTTCTGCTTGCTGTGCAAGGTGAAGAACTCCATTGTACATGCTCATTCTCCCCATAAGAATGTTAGAGGACCTGACACTGAAATCTCTTCTGTGGATCAGTCTGATGAATCTCTGCATTGAGTTAGGAGAACTGGTTTATTTTTGAAGTTGGCCAATTTTGCACATTGCAAAGGGATAGAAAGAGGTCTGCTACAGTTCGATAGGAAATGAGAGTAATGCCACTGGATTCACATTCACAAGGATCACTTATGGACATTTAATCAGAATGAATTCCTCCTTAGTCTCATCAAGGCTGATAAACTTCATGAGAAGAACAACCCACTTACCTCTGCTATTAGAAGTTCGACGTTTGGAGAGGAGTTAATGAAGGGAGCCCTCATTATTTGTATTTGTACAACATACACACTGTACTATTTTTAGCTTTCATATTGTACTCTTAACACATTTGAAGTATAGAAGTGTAAACTGGGAATAATTTGTCTGTGAACTATATGCCTGTGGGGTGTAAGCTAAAATGCCTTCTTTGATCTAACAAAGAAGTGAATTTGTGTCATGGACGACACACTTGAAACAAGGCAAGTAGAGGAAAGATAGAAGGAAGTGTTAAAACATTAATGCTGAGGTCCACATAGAGTGTGTTTTTTCCTCTCTACTCAGCCCTAAGATTACAAGGCAGCTGCTGGGGTATTTAGAAGAGCTCTGTATTGCCCTAGAGCACAGCAAGACTTTGAGCTTGGAACTAATGTACATTAGTGAAAAATTAAGTTATTCCTTATTGCCTTGGTGGTATCTGTGTTTCGACAATTTTGTTGTCTTTCTTTTAAGTGCTCAGAGGTGCGGGAAAAAAAAAAAAATCAACTCATTAGGTAACCTCTTTAAGAGGGTTGCTTTCCATTTTTAAAGTTGACACTGTAATGCATTTCCAGATTTTAGTCAGTACAGAATGAGTTTTCATGCAGCTTCTTCGTGGTGCCTTTTTTTTTTTTTTTTTTTTTTTTTTTTTTTTTTTTTTTGGGTTTTTTTTTTTTTTTTTGGTTTTGTTTATTTGTTTGGGATTTTTTGTTTTGTTCAACTTTATTTATCACTGACAAAAGTGTAAGTCTGTGGTTATGCAGTGTGAGCATCATATGTAAATACGTTTTCATTAAGATACACACAACCATATTCAACCCTGATAATACTATCACTGATTTTACTAAGGTTATATGAGGGCTAAGTTTGCCTCTGTGTGAAAGTCAGCTGATAGTTTTCATCATGAGGAGGAGGTTGAATAAATTTGTGTCACTTCTTTGGGATCTCCTGCCTCTCCCCTCTAGAAGAGTCAAAAATACTGTCCTAATAGTGATTTCATTGTGTTGCTTCTCACTAGATGCAAGCACTATCTTGCCAACATGAAATATTGGGTGATTTTCCATAATAAATGAAGCATAAATTAAACAGTGTCTGTATGCTAGAAGGCAAACAGAGGAGGGTATTAAAAAGTGCTCTGTGATCAGTGAAATTCTTAGCTGTCCTAAAATGACTTAGGCTTACTAGTCTGATTAATTTTTTACAGTAGTTATGCTCCTGAACCACTTAGTGTTTTTAGAAATCCAACCTACTCCCTAGTGCAAGGACATGGAAATAAGAACTCTGCCCAACTCACTGCAGTAAATTAAAATCAGATGTCTGAAGACAGCCTGTAGCTGTCTGCCTTGCCTGTCTTCTAGATGGTATTGCCCACAAATTAGAGATCTCCTGTAAAGGAGTGTTTGAACTGCTGCAGTGATTTGTGCAACACACTGAGATAAACTGAAATCATGGCTGGTTTACCTTACATGACCATCTGAAAGCAGGAGCTGAGTTGTAAGCGGCTTAGATGATGCTGTCCTGAGTCTAGCGATGTCCCCCATGGGAGTGGGGTGGGCAGCTCAGGGATTGAACAGCTCAGCCATCCAACTTTAAAATGCCACCACAAGTCTGTCAGAAGCTCTAGCTGAAAAAGAATAGCCTTAGTCATGCAACAATTACCATTCTTAGGGGAACTCAGTATTTTAGCAGAAGACTTGGTCCTGATCTCTTACTCTGTTACCAACAATAGAATTTTGTCCAAATAAGGATACTATGGTTGTATCTGAGGAAGAGTACATTGAAAAAAAGTGTCAGATAATTTTATAAGGGCAGAAGACTTCCTTTGCTGACAGATTTTGAACTTGAGTCTCATATAAAGTAAGCTTGTCAGGTAAACCAAAAAAATGAACACAGAAAATACAAAGTACTGATTCTCCCACCTTGACAAAGTGATTGGTATTAGGAGGTGTGGGAATGGATTAAGAATATAACTGATAACACCTTGAAATGATGCAGAATGTAACTGATAAGACCTTGAACTGATGCTTTAATATTGTGTAAAATGTATGTTTACCTTTGCCATGTATGTCCCCCTCTGGAATCCATGCCTTCCCCTTCCCAGAATCCCTTTGTACCACTTCCTATATACCATGTGCCCTTCCCAGAGAGCCCCTTCGGCATTCCAAGGCCACCCCCCAGGGAACCGAGGGGCGTGACCCACCTTTCTCCCTGAAACCTTTCCCTGCCTATATGTTAATCCCCTTATCCCTGTTGGCCCAAAGCCACACAATACCTTTTCCCCCCATTGGAGAACCTGAACCCCCTCCAAGGGACTATAAAAAGTCCCTACTTCCTGAATAAAGCTCCCTCGCTCTCTCTCTCTCCTTCTCTCCCCAAGCTGTTGTGGTGTCTTTGTCCTTTGCCCAGGGCTCTGGCACCACGTGGCCGGGGGGGGAACCAGGGGAGAGCACCCCCGCACCCTCTCCTAGATGCATGGACTAAAATCGTAGCCTAGGAGACTAATTCATATCGTTGTGATCATCCCACCACCCAACACACCAACGAGGCTTCATCACCCCATATATCCAACCAGGATAAGGAGGACATTAAAACTGCCTCCAGCTCCCCAGACTGCCTTTCTAGTCCTTTCCCAGTACAAATGACCCTGAAAACCTCTGTGTGCAGTTAAGTCTGTCCAGAATGATAGAGCCAGGGGAAAGACAACATCATCAGTGTGTCCATTTTCAGAGCTGCCTTTTGGAGGCATAAACTTGTACCAGGTGCCACAGCTCTGGAAGCACGAGCTTGTGTTCATGTGAACTGACATAAAATCTAGAGCTGACCGTGACACCATGTGCCTAGGCAGAAATGTGCAGATAAAAAGAATAGCTCACTCTTCCTACCCTAGTACAAACCCATGTCATCTTCTGAGCACAGGGTGCAAGTGAACTGACTACAGAGATAAGGCTTCCACAATGATGAAGAAGAGAAAATGGAGAAATCTCCAAAATTTATCTATTTCACTGGTTCCTTTGGGGTGAGGGAAGGAGTAGTGGAAAGAAGGCGAGAAGGAAAGAACAGAAAGATACAAGGGAAGGAGAAGAATAGGGGAATGGAAGGAAGGCAAGGCAATGAAAGGCAAGGTGAAAGGGGAAAGGAGAAAAGGAGAAAAAAAGAGATTCTCTAACACTCAAAAGATTTTCATTTTACATGAGTAATGAGGAAAAACTTATCAAGGAGTGATCTGCTTTTTGTTTCTCAAATTATTTTTCTCCCTTCAAAAGTATGGAATTGCCAAAACATTTGCATTAGCAAAAGATAAAGTTTTAATTTTTTCACTTCATGAAGACTTCTGATTAAAGGTCAATTAAAGGTAACAGGATAGTTTAAACAAGTATTTGTTTTGATATTTTTGGAAAATATCAATTTGTGAAACTTGTTTTGACATTTTTGTTTCCAATTTAGAATTGATTTTTCAAATCTTGCAAAGTTTTTCAGGCAAAAAAAGCTTACTCAGCAAACTTAGCTAAGGTTTTCAGCTGTGTAAAAAGGTGGAGTGGAAGAAGATGGAAAATATTTTACCTTTTAAGGCTTAAAATACAAATGCACTACATGAATAAGTGCAATTGGCATACTATACCTCCATATGAGTGCCGAAGCTGCTAAGTTGTTGGTATATGTAGCATATTATTAGAACTTAATACTATCGAAGATTTGCTTTCTAGGGAAGCTTTTGTACAAGCTCCTACAAGCTATGTAAAAACACCAAAAGGCGCAAAGAATGGATCAGGGTTAAGGACACTGGAAGTTGAAAGCAAAGATAAAATACAATTTCAATGATAAAACCATTTTCAGTTTTAATCAAGTTCTGTAATGGTACCAGGAGATAGTTGCTCTTCCTGTTGTTTTAGCTATGTTGCATAGCAAAGTGACTTGAAACATTTTTATCATTTGAGTAACAATTGGTATTGCTTTTGACACTTAATGCAATATTCAGGCTAAACACCTAAAATAAGGGTCAGCAAAAAATCACAGAGAAGTCAAAGGTCAGGAATACTTGTAGATATTTGTCCTCTACTTTGAGAGGCCATCAGATGAGATTATATTGCTTCCTCAGTCAGCCTAGAGCCCAGAATCAGTCCAGCCTTTAGAGCCAACCTTAGAATTGACTTCTGAATATGAAAGGCTCTGAAGACTGAAATGGAACATGAGATTTAAAATCAAAAGGTGGACTCATGGTGCTTTTATTGCTCTTTGCTAACCTGATTTATATATAATTAACCTGCAGGTGCACTTTTGATTACGCAGGTATTCTGTTGTGTGGTTCTGTGTAAATAATATGTTTGCAGTGGTTGCTGGCAGAATGTTCATTATAAGCTTATTTATTTGAGTTCCCTTGTGAAAATAGGAAAACAGAAGCCAAGTTATGGGGTGATTTTCCTTGTCTTGTGGGAAAACCTGTGCAGCGGGACAAAGGAGGTGTTTTCCTGAGGAGGGCACAGGTCCCCTGCTTTCCTTTAGTATGTCAGATAATTCAAGATCTGCATCTAAGCAATACTTGAGAACTATGAAAGGAGACATGAACTTGCACACGTTAAATTCTCAATTTCCTGAAACTCAAGAAAGTGGTCGTGTTAGAGCTACATGGCTAGGTTTTTCTTGTACAATGAGTCTGGTCATTTATGTTATGCAAATCCTGAATAATGCCAAAGTCTGTGGGTTTGAATTGAGATGGAAGCTGACTCCTTCAGTTTTTTCCTCTTATTAAACATACATCAATATGTCAGATGTAATAGGTGGGGGGAAAGGAGAAAGTTTTAGAAGTACAGTACTGGGTTAATCAGACTTATTTACATATTCTTTCCTGGTGCTGTAGCAGTCACTCAATTTCGGCCTCTAAACTACATGTGTTTGAAGACTTCATCACATGCTTTGTACCACAACATGCTCTTTTGCATAATACTCAACACATGTCTGTTAGTCTTTTGGATCTTCTGATCTTTAATAAAATAAACTTTAGCGGTTCATAATTTCAGTAATCTGGATTCAAACATTGAAGCCATGGCTTAAGATTTGAAGGCTCCATATGCTGTATTTAACTTCAGCAGAAGTATATTTTTGCCCTCTACATGGCTCCCTTCTCTCCCCACCCCAAAAAGGCATATGTAAAGCTATGCGAGAAACAATAGCACTTCTGTTATCTAGATTCAAGTAATTTGACCACTGATTCTGTTAGTCTGTCTAGGAAGAGACCCTTTCAATGTAATTTTTAAAATCCAGTTTTAAAGTAACTTACAATTCTGCTCCTGAGACACCGCTGAGAGATGATCCAATTAAAGAGCTGCATATCAAGACCATGAGTGCAAACCATCTTTTTGAAGGCACTGATGAAATTACTTTTCTACTGTCATTAGATACTTTCTTTCTGAAAATCAGTTGATCACAGAAATAATCTTTTAAATGTTGCTTAAACCATAGCTATGCCTAATCATCCTATTAAACATCATCAGGTCATTCTTTGCAAAGATAAACAGCTTAAAGAGCATTCTTCCTTTGATCATGTTATCTCCTGATGCTTTTGAAAGGAAGGCAAATGCATCCTCCAGATTTCATCAGTCCAAATCTTGTGAGCTTTTGCATTATGCTTCCAGTTCCCTCAAGTGACTGGGGCATGCAGCTCTTCACCATCACAGACTGAAATGTGCATGTGATATTTTATTGTATGACATCCTGTACTACTAGGTGTCCAAACACAGATTGTTCATCTCTATGGAGGGGTTATTGAAGCATATGAGTAGAAAGAGGTCCCATTATGGCAATAGGCATATGGCTAGGTAGCTAAGAATTGCATCAGCCACTCTTTACAGCATAAATAAAACTGACATTTCCTTCAGGAATGTGTTTGTGTCAAGTTAGACCTTCAATGCCTGAGAAGCTGTCCTGCCTTCTAGATCACTAGGGTGATCTGCAGTGGCCAACCAACTTCCTTCAAAGCAAGGGGATTTAGTCCTTCTCAGTCAGTTCCTGCAGCACCTGCTTCTCTTTCTTTTGACTCTAAGGGGGCTAAAGTAACAAAAATGAGACACTCAAACCCCATCGTTTGGACCACTTGCCTAGTTGCTAGCTAGATGCCTGCTTAGGTACCATTGTCTATAAATTAGACTGGGAAGAAGTGACTCACCCTCTTTTCCATTATTCTGGGTTAGTGAAATTTCAGGGAATGCTGTGTAGTGTAAATGGAGGGGTTCATAGAATCATATCATAGAATCATAGGATGGCCTGGGTTAGAAGGGATGTCAAAAATCATATAGTTCTAATCTCCCTGCCATGGGCAAGGACTCCTTTCACTGGACCAGCTTGCTCTGAGTTCCATCATCTTAAGGCCTTCTCCCTGAGTCACATTCTATGTCGAGTTCCGAACTGGGAGAAGATTCAGCAGAACGCCACTTTCTGTGAGATGATTATACAAAGCTGAGGATTTGGTTCTCTTTTGCATCAGAAAACACTCCTGGCCAGTGCTGTGAAGAGAAATGTTTCCATTTCGAAAACATTAAGGTCTTTGATTGGCATAGAAACAGATGTAAAGGTAAAACACACTGGCTACCTCAGTGTGAGAAATGTAAGCATGCATTTCTTATTGATAAGGTACAGAAAAGTATGTGTGTCTGTTTTAAGGTTGTAAGGAAGAACAAAAAACAGAGCCAAGATGATGACAGAAGTTATTGCAGCTTTGATGGCCCCACTTAAGAATGTGCACTGTAAATACAGCCACTTCCATACACTGATGTTGAGAGGATACTACTGGTGGCGAAATTCAGAAAGCCTCCCTATGCTTCTGACATACATTTTGAGAAGACTAGTCCTTGCAGGGCACTGTGATACAGTCTGAGCATCCTATCAGAAACAAAGTTCCGGGTAACAGGCAAAAAACACTCTGCCACACAGGCACCAGTTGCATATTGCTCAGTAATGGTTTCTAGCAGCTTGGCAGATAGGTACGTCAGTGTGTCGAGGGGAGGTAATTACAGGATTTTAGAGGTTTCAAAACTGACAGTACAGCTGCCCATCCGCTTTGCTTTGTGGCTATTTTATTGATGTGTACATGAGATCAAATATGCTTGCATCTTTTTACATTATATTTATTATTTTATAGCCCTACTTGGCAGAATGTAAGAGTAGATGGAGGTAAGGTAATTTCCCTCCTTGCTTCAGCAGGGGTTTTGAAATGAGAGAATTTTCTTCAGCACATCCCAGAGCATTAAATATCAGCATGGCATAATGAAAGCTGGAACTGGATCTTTAGGAATGCTTAATTAACACTGCGTGGGACAAAGTAGCCTTTTTCATTAGCTAACTGTTTTTCACTGCTGTTCACTTAAACTTTTTAAGCACTAGATTAAAAGGTGCTTGGTTTAATAATTTGAGTAGTGAAATGTCAAGTATATTGTCCACTAAGGTCATTAGAAGAACTATAGGTTATGGCTAGCTGGGGCAATAAACTCTAACCATATGAGCTGTAGTTGTCTAAGTTCATCCGGCTGTGTTGTTTGGAGAACACGTGACACTGTTTTATCTTGTAGCATTGTATTGTGCAGGAAGATGACACACTGCCTTTCAAAAAGCAGCTGTTTCCCCCTTTGTTCCTGCAGCAGGAAACCTTGTCTTTATGTCTGCCCATTTAATGCTGTTGTATGATGACATGGTTAGAAAGGTGCAGATTCCTTACTGCTTGGTGTAGGAAAAAAAATGACTTTGCATATATTTTCCTGTTTTCCTCTCAAAGTTTTTTCAGCCATTACTAAATGGGGGTTGCTGCTAAGTGATGGCCTTCTTTCTCCTTCTTTCAGATCTGGCTGTGCATTTCTGTAAACAAAGTTTTAGCAATGCTAATGACAATGTGGCTCAGTCATGATCTGAGTCAAGGAACTGACCCCAGCAAAAATTAATCTGTTTTAAAAAAAGGAAGTGTTTTTGAAGCTGCAGCCTCGGGAGCTCAGGATTGACACCTCTCACCTTATTGGATTCAGGAATGTGCAATTTCACAGTAAGGATGATTGTTTTTCCCTTTTCACTTCTAGGCATTTATTAAATTCCAGGTATGCAAAGTGATACTAGCACTAGCTTAATTTAAAAAATATGTTAGGAGTGCCTCCAGCATAGGAGTGGACTCTCTTTATGGGAAATGAAATGCCAGTGTCTGAGCAAGGAGGAAACTCCTTTCAACAGTAGCGAATGAGAAGATGCAATAGGTAGAATCACTGTCTACAGTACTGTATCGACTTAGGAAAAACAATATTAACATTATTACTAATCATGCTACAGTTCCATCTGGTTCCATACCCTCACAGTTGCCTTTAAGGCAATCTCAGAGAAATAATTTAGCGATATAGAATTATATTTGCATTATTTATTTCAAGCCATGCCTCATGACATTCTCCTATCTTCCTCCACTCAATGTTTTGGGCTTCCTAAGTAGTAAATAGCATTTTATTTTCAAGTTAAATAAACTACTTTTCCATTAATTTAACAGCACTCAGTGCTCGTCTTAGACTACATAGATCTAAACACGCCATAGCGACAGGTTCTATTATGTAATCTAACATGTAAAAATAAAGGGCTTTTGCTTGTTCAGACTTGCTACCCAACTTCCCTGTGTTTCTCCTAGTTCTTATTTTATGAAAAATTGTGAGCAATCATTCTGAATTTATTTTCTCTAGACTATTTATATCTCTGTGGAGGTCTGACACTTCTCCCCTCAGTCATCTCTTCGCAAAGCTGAGGAATTTCAGCCCGTGTCACTTTTTCTCTGACGGAAGCCACATGCCACTTCTGCATCTTGTTTTCACACTGACAGTTTTTGTACATGACCTAGATTGAACAGAGTCTGGTTTCCATTCCGACTTCTGCTCACCACCTAACTGATGGTGTGAGGAGCTCTCAGTTGGGCCTCTCAGATTTCATCCCCAAGCAGGGGCAGTGAGTGTGGACCTGGGTGCTGTGGCCAGGCAGTGTGCTTTTGTCCCCTACCAGTCACTATGCATTTATGAACACTGAATTTCACTTGCTGTTTTGCTGCCTTGTCAAGCAGCAGTTCTGTGTCACAGCTGTGCAGTGGTGAGGTACAGTTACAAAAATGTACAGTTTTATTTTTAATACCATGGATAACATTATCACTAATGAACTTGTCCACATCTGTTTTCACCATTTCTATGTAGTTTACTAACTAGCAAAACATATGGGAACACAGTTTCCAGTGCAGTCCCTGTGTGCAATTCCCATCCATGGTAGACCCCATCTCCTATGAAACCCCTCAACATTTATTATCCCTACTTTTGCTTCTCAGTGAATTATCTTTCTGCAACAATTTTTTTTTTTTTAAAAAACTTGATTGAGGAGATCCTTCAGGGAACCTTTAGCAGAGTTGTCCAGGCCCTGAGGGCACCCACAGGGCTGGCCCCTGGGGCTCCCTCATTCCACCCAGGCTCCAGGCTGCCCTGGGACTCTCAGCCCCTGCTCCAGCCATGCCACAGCAGGGCTAATGTCTCGCCCTCCCTGGCCCTGCCATGAGCCCACTCCAGGGCTGTGTCCCAGCCTGGCCCCAGACTCAAATGCTCTGTGTCCCCTGGGAAGGTGCCCGGTTCCAGGGGGTCAGCGCTGCCCCAGTCCTGCTGGCTGCCCCGTTCCTGACTGGAGCAGTGGGACAGACCCTGGCAGCCAGACCCTGCCCTGGAGAGCCCCCAGCACTGCTCTGCACTGACAAACAGCACTTGTCACTTCACAAATCTGTCCTGTGTAACTTTCTCTTCCAAAGACTGGGTTGACTGCTCTTACTGTAGTATGTAATTATCTACAAATGCTATTCTTATTGTAAATGGCCAATTTAGCTGGTATGAAAATCAGTCTCATTTGTTGGATTTTTTTCTCTAAAGCCTACTGCAAAGTCTTGAAACAAAACTCTTAAAACAAAACCCCTTAAGCTTGAGGGCCAAGTTGAGTGACAAAGTTACGCACCGCAGCTAATAGCCGGGGTATTCATAGCTGAGATTGTTTTCGGACAGCTGGGACGATGATATTTATGATTAATTTTTTGTAATTTCTTTCTTTTTTTTAAAAAAGATGATATTTTAATTTTAAACACTTTCTCAAACAGAAATTTGAAAACAGAAAATACTGATGCAAATCAATAATTTATCTTTTATTATACAGCTCCTTATAGTGCCCTTGTACTTCAGACACCTCTGAACACTGAAGACTCAGTTGCTACCTGGTAGGTGTTTTTGACAAATAAACTGCTTCTCTATGTCTAGCAAGGCCTTTCTCATAATCTCTTTTGGCACTGTATTATACATTTAACAGTGGTTTTATTCTTCTCAGTTTTCACTTTCTTTCACAAACTTCTATTTTTGAAGATGTCACGATGCCTTTCATAGTTTCCCATACTGTCCCTTTAATTATGCTACCTTTTCTTAATTTTTTTACAGTCTTTTGATTGAGGTATGCATTTCTTCTAAACATTTTATTTTTATTTTATAAATTGTCTCCATGACAACTGTAAGCATTTTTGTCATTGTAGCTGCTTCTCTTAATTTAATAAGCTTCTTAACTTTTAGCAATTTCTTGTGTGTTTTATTTTGGTTGTTGTTTTTTAAATTTTATTTGTTGAGGTTTTTTTGGTTTTCTGTTTTGTTTTGGGGTTTTTTGGGGTGTTTTTGTTTTTGGTTTGGTTTGGTTTGGTTTTTTTTTTATGTTTTTAGTTTTGGTGTTTTTTTGTTTTTTTTTTTCATTCCTGGAAGTAAGCTTCTACAGGGATTTTTTTAACTGCTTGTGTTGGGTGTTTGGGGTTGGGTTTTTTGTTTTTTGTTTTTTTTATGTTCTAGCATTAATTCTGAATCTGAACATGCTGAATCTGAACATACTTACTGCTGAACATACTGAACACACTGAATTGTTGTGCAGAACAAAACAGAGCCCAAGCAAGATTCACTACTAAAATATGAGTATTTTATTCTCTTTTGACATCACCAGCTAGTTACTTCAATAAATAATTGGTTACAGAGTTTAAATATTTTATTTCTGCATCATATCCTGTCATGACATCTGAAGTCTACCTCTGTTCTCTCTCATCCTGCTTAGTCAGTGGTATAGCTCTGATGTATATGTTTCAATGTCAATATAGAAGAATAATGTAGACGTTTTCCTTATATTTCCCATTGCATTGAATTTGTTGACTTTCATCCCCTAGACTGCAACACTCTGCACAAGTGCACAGTATTTTATTATTTGTATACAGTGTCATCATTATCAGTGTCACACAGGTTGCCTTGCTTCCATTAAATTTCTAAATGCCTATTGCATGGAAAGAGATGTTTGAGTTTACTTAACTTTGCATTTGTTTGAAAATGCTCACATACTGGTTTTGTTTTTTTTTTGCTGTGGCTGATAATCAATTAACTGTTGCAAGGACATGCTTGTGAATAATACTGCTGTCTTGTGCACCTAATATCTTCCCTTCTTCTGTAGCTTAAAGATCACCCTAAACATTTCACATTTCTATAAACCCTGATTCCACATTGATTTGCCATCTTATTTTATTTGAATCTATGTTGATGCCTTACCCTTGTGCACAGTTTCAGCATTGTTTAGGTGAAGAATTTGTGCAAAGTATCAGCACAAGTTTCCAAGTCATTTTGCCACAGTCATATTGTTCACTGAAGACAAACTGCACTTAACAGCCACCTCAGCTCTTGTAATAGTGCTAAGCCTCTCTCTGCCTGTTGATGACAGCTTCAGCCTAATTGCAGGCTACGTTTTCTATGCACTGCTATTAAACAGGCACTGGTTTATCTGCAGTTGCCTAGTTTGTCAAATCATTTCTTTACAACTGAGATTATCATTGTGACACCCATACAGCCCCACTGATCATTCCCAAAAGTCCTTTTACCACATGTGCAGACCTAAGTCCATTCTCTGATATGCTGAGCACTGTAATTGCTGGAGAGCAGGGGCAACTTGCTGTCCCCCACCTGCTTAGCACTCTTTGATAAGCATATCTGGCAGCTGGGTCATGGTATATGCAACTAGGGGAGGGCAGTTCCTGGGTGTTTTATTTATTTGATATTTGTGACAGGGCATTAGAAATGGTCAAAGAAGTGACAAGGTGTCACTGTATTCACTGTGTCAGCTGCTTCTGGGGGCTTATGCAGCTGCACAGCTGGATGTCCAGAGGATGAAATGGAAGCTGTGCTCTTGGGTCCCTTCCAGCTGGCTCCAAATGCACTTGAGAGACTTCCATGTGATAGTTAATGTAGCACCTGCTCAACAAACAAAAACCAAGTTTCTCCTTCTTGGTTATACTGTACATCTGTTATTCTGCTGACATGGAAACTAGTGTAACAATTAGATTCATTACTTGCCCTCTAAGTTGATCCCAGCTAAGCTGCAAAGACCTTAGTGTGTTTGCTCAGTGATTGTTTAGGCTGCAGCACAATTTAAGTTCTCCTTACAATGAGATTTGTTCTACATTGTAATTGCACTTGCATGTGTATGTTCATGCTCGAGGTAAGACTGAGAGGCAACATTTTCTTCTGACCAAGTATAGACTCCAGCTCTCAGCAGAGGCATTTTTAGTTTTGGAGTTCTGGTTCTACGTGTAATTAGAGACCAGACAAAGCAAATAGGCAAATGCCTGAAGAAGACAGGCACATCAGAAATGGCATTGCCATACACATCTAACAACCTCACCTGTCCCTTGCCCTTTATGCCTTCTCTGTTTGGACTTACTGGGACATTCCAAGTATCCCAGAAGTTTCAGACAGCTGCTGTTAACAAAATAATCTGCCAGGGAAATGTTTCCTTTTTCTCCCCAATTTGGAATTTCTCCCTTCAGAAAAATCACACTACTTCAAGGTCAGGACAGGGAACAATCATTCTTGAAGGAGTGAAAACGTTAAAGTACAATTCGTTTCCCACTCCTCAGCTCCCCCACAGCTGTTATTTACTACTGCTGTGTGACTTTTAATAGCATGCCCTGCAAAGACTTGCTTTCTATAGGGTTGCTCACATACTAAAGACAAATATATGCCTAAAACTGGAAGCCTAGTGGTTAATTACTGAAACCTACACCTCCTTCTGACCTCACTTTAAGTAATTTCATATTTTTGTTGTATGTTTTAGACCTGCTCCTATGTTTCAGACCACTCCTTAGCTTCGTAATTAATGAGGACGAGATAATACTCTGAAGCACAGATTTAAAGCATGTTGCATTTTGTGAGAATTTGATTCGCAGTATAATCACTGTCCTCTAGAGGATACATTATTCTGAAGCTGGTATTTTGGAGCAATCAAGTACAGCATATTGAGAAAAATACAGAGTGCAGTTGGTTTGCTTTTATTTCATTCTTTTGCTCTATTTGGCTTAGCTTGGTATGAAATGATCATTTTATTTTCTGCCCTCATAAGGAAATTATCACAGAAATACTTTCAGAAGGTAAAAAAAAACATTACATGGTCAATTTGATTGATATATCAAACAACAAGAAATTCCTGAAAACTCTTGTGTTTCTGGAAATTAATAGAATACCTTAATCACAGTTACACCACAATGAGACCTCCTCACTAAGCATAAAAATTTTCTCTTTGGAAATTCTGAATGATAAAAAAAGGGGCTGAGTAAGAATAGCTCTTTATACTAGCAGTACTTTACACTACACTTTCACTCAGATTTCAGCATTTTTCTTTCTTGCCTGTTTTTGGCATGCTGACCTGAACCAAAAGTTGTAGTAAGAGTTTTCTTGCTGCTCAGAAAACTGACCCATGAAACCACTACCTAGGATGCAAGAAAGGCTTAATGTAGTCCTAAGAGCTGGCAAAGAAAGAATGTAATTTCTTCCATGCAAGTCTTCATGTGTAATGAACCAGCTCCAGTTCATTTTGCATTCACTTTTGTTAGAAATACTGAGGCCTGATTGTTTACGAAATTTGGGCACCCTATTTTGACATTTAAATTATTTTGGCTTTTTGGAAGGGAGAAATTCACTTAAAGCAAAGACAAACTTCATGTATTGTGTTTTTGTTAGGGAGGTTATGGCATGACCACAGTGGCTCTAATGCAAGAAGAGTCCATGTTGTTCTCTGCCATGCAGGGATATGCAGCAGGTGAAACAGAGGACACTATTTGAACCGAAGAAGAGTGGTCCTGGGGACAAGAAGTCTGGAAAAGGCCTGTCCAGGCACCTTGTGAGTAGCTGCTGAGGAAAGAATCAGTGTTCACCATCAGCTTAGAGAGAGGCTAGGGAATTATGCAGCCCTGTCTAATCCTCAAGGCATCAGTCCAGCCCCAGTGGGACAGTGAAAAATCTCTGCAAGTGTTTTAGTTAGATTGCAGCACAAACCTGCAAATTAGTGACTCTTGCTAATTAGGATTCTGTGAGATCCAGCTACTGTATGCTTTTATACTCAGCCTAGTAATAACACCAATCTATGCAAAAGGAGGAATTTGTTCCATAAAACTTTTCCTTTTGAAAGCAGGATGGTTGAAGAGGCACCTTTGCCATTTGTTTGTGCTGCTAACACAATGGTGTCCCACTAAGAAGGAAACATTATTTTTCTTCCTATTGCTATTTTTACTACCAAGTGTAAAAGCAGAGCCCAAGCCATCTATCTTACAGCAAGAACTTTTTTTTTTCCTCTGGAAGTGGGGCTTAGTTATTCAAAAATAAGGCAAGATACAGCTTTGCATAACTATCGAGGTTCTTTTCAGAGGTTAATTTGTTACGTCACATAGATTATCTGCTCAAATACTGTACATTCCCGTACCCTGAGGCACAGAGGTTCATTAAATGAGCTATGCAGTGAAAAAAACACAGTCTTTTTCTAATACAGTTTCTAAGCCTCCTGGCAGTTCTGTGCAAAACATCCTTCCCATGCTCTCAGTTATGCACAGTCTTCCAAAAGAGACCCACTGCGCATCTGTCATAAGCTTTTTTCAGTGTCACTAGTAATAAGGATTAACCTCTCTGTGCCTAGCTCCTGAGACTTGGCTTTTTATGGAGACATAAAGAATGTCTGAGGGCAGAAAGCAAAGCTGTACTGGTGCAGGATCCTTGGCTTTAGCATCCACATCAGTGGCTTGACAGACCCTGAATTAGTTGACCTTCAAGGTACGGTGAAAGGCCAGTCTATTTACTCAACTTTATGCCTAAGGGAGGTAATTGTAGGAATTGGAAACATATTAAACGAAACAGTGCTCAAGGATGAGACACTATCTAAGCCGACGTTTTGTCAATTAACTATGCAAATTGTCTGAAAGTTTTTCATAAGTAGAGGAAGTAACAAATAAATAAATAAAGCAATATGTTGTAATGACAGAGATGAAAGTTGGTGAATTCCTGCTGTCCTATTAAAAAATGACTAAAGCTGTATCATTTATTAATAGGTAGCTCATAAAAATGGTCCACTTGTAGCTGTATGATCCTAAACTGCCATGCAGTATTTGTAATGGATGAAATTCAGTGTCTTCTGGTCCAGGAAAATGCACGAAAAGCTGTCAGAAACTGATGTTTGTGATGACTCAGCACCAATGCTCCCATACTCAGCTATGATTCTTCTCAAACCAGAAGCTTACTCTTCTTTATGACTGTGCCAAGAAACCTATTCCCTGCAATGGAGAAGGGGCTCAGAAGACATGGGAGGGTGAAGTCTACTCACTGATGGGTTTTACAGAGGTCTCCCTCAGTAGAGATCATAGTTTGAATCCAGCCTTTGTGATGTGAATGACTTGTTCAATTTCTGTGGGGTTTTTCTTTCTTCAAGCGCTGGAACTGCCACTTTCCTGAGCTGTAGTCCAGAGTGAGAGAGAGTAAGCAGCTTCTCCAAGCCACTGTAATGCCAAAGCTGGGCATAGTTGAAAACATTTTGCTCAGACTTATTTCTCTCCTACTTCCACAGTCCTCACTTCCTCCAGGAGAAATCACCTGACTGCTATTCAGTGACACAGGACAGAGCAAGGCCAATGCTTCATCCTACAGAGCAGTTAAGGGTGAGAAGGCCAGTGAATAATGCTGACAGCATCTTGCCTGGACATCTTTGCTGGTTTGTTATGCACCCTCTTGGGACAATCTACTTGTTAGAGCGCAACACTTTTTAATTTTTTGTTGTTGTTGTTGCATCTCTTGAAAAAATATTCTTTAAGAAATGGACTACTTTGCTTTCTTGAAAATATTGGTTATGCAAGCAGGCGTAACTAGTAACTGTGGTAGTAGAACTGTTTTTCACAAATGTGACCTAAATTTCTCTACCCTGAGGCTTTAGTTGGTTTCAATGCATGAACCTGAAGGCAAAATGAAACTATGATGTTTTTTCTTGTTTTATGAGGTATTTTCACCTCTTTAAAATCCCATCAGAAAACTCAAGCCTAAGGTATGAATCTTGTAACCACACAAATCTAAAGAAACACAAAAAATATATGGTAAATGCACAGTAAACAGTAAGTTATCTCCATATAAAACCTCTGATTAAATTATTTTAGATTTAAATTATTAAACCTCTATGCTTATTTCTGATTAAAGGGTGGATAGGATTTGTGGTTTGATTCAATTAAACAGCATGTTATAAATTATGTTAATATTTTTCTATCTTTTCAAAGGACCTGGATAAATATAGCAGTGTTACTAGCTGTTGTGCTCCTCATTGGCAGATTATTTATTACTCAAATAGATGAGTAACTGTGGGTGGAATTCTCAGTTCTTTATTCTTTCCTTGTTAACTGATTTATTCTTTACCTCTTCTTTGATTATATTTCTCTCATTCTGTATTCAGTGTATGTATTCATAGCAAGATATCCTCTGTGCTTTGATAAAGTTACTAAAATGAAAGCTATTTCTTAACCCTCTTGAGTATCAGCTGTCTGTAGATCATGAGTGAGATAGATTGTTGTACCTCCCTTTTTTCAAAGAAACACATACCTTCCAGGTCAGAATCCACAACTGGGAGTTAATGCTTACAGAAGCCTTCAGTTCTTAACACTACCTTGTCTGAGTAAATGCCTGTTCAGCCACCACTATGTTAATGGATTCAAGCACTCCTAATGATTTTGGAATTAGTTTATGTACTGAGATGCATGGACTCCTTTATTTACTGGAGTGGCTAGCTAACAGGCTTTGTTAACTTGTAGGCTGTGGGCTTTTGCGTGTGCATGCAATAGACATCCACTGCGGATTCTCAAATTGCATTGACTTTCTTGCCAAGATGGCAGGCAGCTGTCAATGTGGACACTGGCAAACACAGATGGAGCAAGTCATTCAGGAAGAGATGTGATATTTGACAATTCAAATTTCCAAAGGGCTTAGCTGGTCGGCAGCTACCACAGCCCCACATTGTCTTATTATCAGATCAGCATAACGAATCATGCCTAGGAGACCAAGTTAATCCCTTTCAGGTTCCCTGGACTGTAGATCTTTCTGATTTTTCCTTTCTTTAGCCTTTTGTTTTCCTCCTGCTTTGTACTGAAAGTTAACTACAACAGCAAGAATGTATTAGGCTACTTGGAATACTGTCTTCAATTCATCCTGTCCTGCTGGCACATGGTGCAAGCTGCGCAATGAAGAAACCCCTGCCTCATTTCTGGAATGGGTCAACAAGGGGATTTATAAAATCCAATGTCTAAGTGTGCACACATACATACAAACATGCACACATAAGTTGGACTTGTTCTTGTGCTGGTTTGAGGGTAAATGCAAATCTGCTGTTTGAAGCCACCATTTGCCAAAAGGCTTAAAAATCTGCCCCTGACAATTCAAGGACATATTAACTACTTCCCAAGTACTTTCACGTCTCCCAGCGTATGGCATGCAGGTGGCCTTCTCCAGCTGGTTAGATGCACCATTCATTACTTTAAAAGCAGTCACAATGCCCTCCTCTCCACTCAGCCAGAAGAAAGATCCCATCCCATTCCTGGAAAATTCAGCTTGGGGCAGGCACTCTACTCCTAGTATGAACAACTCCCATTGTGTCTTATAACAGGGTGTATAAGATGTTTGAAGATTAATCCTGTCCTAACTAAGGCACATCTGTTGTCCACTGGATTAGAGAAAGGAGCCTCAAATACCCTTTGCACCTAGGGCTTTTGTCTGTTGCTGCAACTCTATCCTGCAATGCAATTGGACCTGTCCTTTTCTGACCTGACTCTCTGCAGTGACTTATCCCAGGCATATGACTGTTAGGTGGATGTTTGGTAGCAAAATATTTTGTGTATCTTCTGATATGGTTAAGCAGCATGTGAATAAATTTTGATGGCTGGGTGAAATACTGACTTTATTACACCTTGGCTGTGGTGGTATAAGCCATCAACCAAAGAGGAGTGCTTCTATATAATAAATCTCCAGGCTAAGTAGGCTTGAATATCTCATCTTTAAAGCACAGAGATATAGAATTCTTAAGTTAGAAACAGGTTTGAATTATCCCATAAAGATTACAGGTAATTTCAAGCCTTTTACACTCATTATAATTTCACCCATTTACATTAGGCCTAGAATGCTCCAAAACCTCTATATTTTGTACCAAATTAAACTGTTCTCATTTACTGTATTTGAATCTGGCCCAGAATATTCAATAGCCACAAAGCTCCCACTTTTCCTACTAAGATACTGGTTAGATGTGTCATCTATTTTGGGAACTATGATCAGAAATGGTGCTATCTACCTTTGAAGTGGTTATTTCCAAGCTGTACCCTGGTGAGACCGTAACTGACTATAAAATCATATCAACTTTAGAATATTGCCAACTATAAGGTTAAAAGTTGATGATCTCTGAGATTTTGATAACAGTGATAGTGCTCCAGTGCTTTGGGAAGCCTGTCTTTGATAGAAAGAGGAAGCAAAATCTTTGTAGATTAAAGTAGGCCATGAGTAATTGATTTTATTGGTTCAGCAGTAGAACTTATAAATAAAAAGTAGAACAGATCAAAGAGAATTAAAAAATTAATTTTTACTTGACAAAGCAAAACACCCAAAAATGTCACTTTGCATTGCATGCGATGAAATGAAAAACTTATCCTTTTTATTTTTTTTTTTCAGGAATATGGAAAATAATAAGCCAAGAAGGATCCATTAGAATTACAAAATGTTCAGAAAGACTTGCCCAACTTCACTTAGAGGGTCAGATGAAATCCATCGCGACTAAATGTGAAAAGCTGAGAATAGATGGCCAAAATGACATATGAGAAAGCAGTGAAGAGCAGCCATTTAATACTGTTACCCTTGGGTCCATCATTTTTTAATATATGTCCAAGCATAAGAATGTGTCTTAATATGATATGTAAATCATAATTAAGAAATAAATAATAATTAATAACAACTAATTTTCCTATGTTATGTTCAGTAAGACTTTCCTATCTCCAGTTAGTTAGCAGACAAGGCTGATGTTCTCAGTTTGGTTATGTTTTAGTTTCTCAAAGAATTTGCCCATTAAAAATAGAAAAATTCTGTTTGAATCATCAGAAGAACCAGGTTTAGTATCAATTTGAAGCCACCGCTAGTGTCACAGGAACACTGTCTGTTATAAACATCATAATGCAAATTTGAACAAAGCCTGAAAAAAGATTTTGTATTTGTTAAAACACATTGCAGAACCACAGTCTGGGAGAAAGGGAATAGTAAATCACATCATGATTGTATCTGAATTACCACATCCATAATGTTACTCTCCTGCTATTTCTTTTTTAGCACCTTGTTTTAACAGAGGAGGACTTCAGGCCTCTTCAGTGTTGCCTGTTGCTTAATTTTTATTTAGATTTAAATTACAGAACCGCTGGGCAAAAATAGACTTCATGAAATCCCCTAGTAAACTCCAGTGGCCCCAAATGGCCCTTTTTTTTTTTTTAATAATCAGTCTGTGGTATGAGCAACAAGAGACTTTGATACCACTTTTTGTGGGGTTATTTCCTATGCTCATTTAGCTGGATAACTGGTTCCACCTCTTTTCCTCTTTTGTCCCTTAGTGGTTATGTTTAGGGGGGTTGTTTCCTTTTTTTTTCTTTCATTGATTTTGTGCTGATTTTATCTCCCTCACTTTGACTGTGGGGGTCTTTACCTCAGATAAATATGATTATTGTCCTATGAGTGTTCCTGCAATTTTTAGACTAGATTCATTAGTAGATGTTTTCAGGGGAACAGTTAAATGGTTCTTAATGGCTAAACCATGCATATGTATAATCTATAGAGAAAATCCATGCTGGCATCAAAGATTCTTTATTTTTTTAAACCACTTGCAAAACAATGTAGTTTAAAATTTGAGGTGATGTCAAAGTGGGCAGGTTGAAGCACAGTGTGCCTGAAATTAGGGACTGGTTTTGCTACAGTGACTATATACCAGAAATCATGTATGAATACATTCCAATGTTCCTTGCATGACTCAGGCCATTAATTTGGTAGAAGATGTAAATTGGGAAATGTCATCATAAAAAAAAAAAAGCTAGGTAGAGGTAAGCTCAGAATGTTGTTACGTTTCATTCAAAAACTGTTCAGACATGGCAATTATAATGTAAAGAGGTTCCTTGTGACTACGATGAATAACTCAAATTGTCAGCAGAATGAATGAAAATAGTTCTGCATTCATTCTCATGCAGTTTAGTCCTTTCTTGATGTTATAAAAATGGCAAAAATTACAGAAACTGTAGTTTTGTCAGTTTGCCTGTTACATAATTAAGTTTTCTTCTTTATAAAAGGGAAACAAAAGAAGAATATATCAAATTGACAGAAGTATCCATTGTACTTTGCCATTGTGTTAGATTTTGAGAGCTTTATTTTCAAATGTGAGAGAAATTTACTACTGTTTCTAGTGTACTTTCAAGTCCACTTTGTATGGATCTTGAAAGAGTTTGGTCCTTTTTCTGTTTTGCCTTAGTCAAGATATTTACATTTGTTGAGACAGATATCTTCTGAGGTTTCTCTTTATTCATACACTTAGCAATAAACTCATTCTCACATAGTCTTATGCTCCATGTCAAGCTTGTAACACTAAACTGATTTCAAAGTGAAATGAAACCACTATTTAATAAATCTTTGCAATGTATTACAACAGAACTGTTAATGGCAGAAGGGATCTTTTTAGATTGCCTAGTCCACCTCCCTGCTCAAGCAGTATTATCTAGAATAGGTTGCCCAGGTTTTGTATACACCCAAGAATGGAGGTTTCACAATGTCTCTTTGACACTGTTTGAACATGCATGGTAAAAAAAGTGTTTGCTTAGAATTTCATGTGTTTCAGTTTGTGCCCATTGCTTCTCATCTTTTCACTGGGTACCACTGAGAAAGATCTGTCTTCTACTTCTTCATATGCAGTATGAATCAAAGCACTAAATCAAAGGTCTGAAAAATAGGGATATAACCTATTACTTTTAGTGTGCCATCTCATCCTAGAACAGGTATCTAAGCAATATGATAATGGCCATTTGTATATGTGTTCTTTCTTTCATTGACTATCAAGGGAAATTATGGCAGAAAGTATAGATAAATGTGATTAATTTCTAGGGAGGTGAAGATAATATATTTCTCTCCTTGTTTGTGTTTGCTTGTGCTTTGTATGATGATTATGTGGTATATACAGATATCTCTAATTAGGGTATATGTAGGACATTTACAACTATTTTCTAGCTTCCGTTAATGCAGTGATTGGTTACAAAGTGCTGATTATCTTCAAGCTATAGCACTTACCTGTGATTCAGAAAATTAAATGCATGCACCATTACACTCTCTAAATGACAGTTTAAAGTGATTCCAGCACAAATAATTGAATATTTAAAGTAAAATGACAGATCTTATGAGTATTGGAACTGACCTTCTAGAAACAGGATGGAATTTATCTGAGAGAACCAAAGTATGGACAAAGTCCTCTGGAGACAGGCTTGGGGAGTTGGCATGGAACAAAGTAAGTAAGTTTTGACCATGCAGCCCTCTTCACTGACACTGCATGGATTATAGGAGAAGCAAACCTACAGAAGAAAGACTCATGCTGACTGTGAGAGCCATATATGTCTTTCTGTCAGATTTGAGTGAGGAACCTTATTTCTTTTCATTTTTCATAAAAGTATCATGATGGCAATATTAATTTTACTTAAATTTGTAATAAACTTCTTGAAATTTCTGTGCTCTGCCAGTGGTAAAGACTATGTAAAAAGTTACAGGAGATGGAATTATATATTCAAATATAAAAGCTGTTTTAAAAATGGAAAAGGTTCTATACAAAGAAAAATAGGTTTTGATTTGCATGTGTTGTGAAGTATATATTTGAATTAGTAATAAGGTAGCCAGCTATCATCTCTATCAGTCTTCACATCCAAGATAATAATTCACTTATCATTCACAGCTGAAAGTATATGGTTTACATTTATTTGAATGGTGGCTTTCATCTATGTGTAGCTCTAACATATAGTATGTAAGTCATCTAATGGAGTTATCTTGTTCTTATAGGACATTTTTTTTCAAGAAAGAGAAAATACTACTTTGCTGAAATATAATCACTTCATGAGAAGGGTTATGAAGATCTGCAGAGATTAGTAGAAAAGATGAATAATGGCTATCTTTTCAGATGGGCTTGAATGAATGGGCTTGAATGAACAGTTTCAAGGCCTACATTTAGCAGTATATAAGTTGTGTAAAGATAAAATCAAGTTGTGAACAGAATATTACATGAGCCAAAAATAGGTCACATTTAAATATTTTCTAAAGACCTTATCAAAGTTACTCATTTCCAAGGATGTGGAAAAATTATTTGGATATGTGCAGCTTGCCATAATCAAACAATGCTGATTTCTAGTGGTGTGTATCAGATGATATCATAAACTTCTCGAAGAAAGATACGAGTAGAGTACTAAAATTATATTAAAAGTTCAATTTATAATATATGGCACTGAATGCTTCAAGACTTTTTGGGAAATGCCTGTGAAGAAGGAATAATTGCTGAAACCTGGCTGTGCAGCCCAAGTACTAACAGATAAATGAAACATGGTGCAGAAGGTGTTCAGTGGATTTTACATTTAGTCACTTTTTTTAGCCAAAAGTCATCTGAGGAACAGCACAAGCTTCCTCCCTGTGCACTTTGTCTGGACAGCAATAGCAGATTAAAAGTATAGGCTAATGTTGCATGTGCCATTTCCCAGTCATCCTTGTCAGATGGATGTGACAAAAGACAACACTATCACTGGGACTGTCTTTTATTGGTGGTACTTTTCCTGAACTGAAGATGAATATGTACTGATGGATGGCTTTAAGAAAGAAGAGCAGACATTTTGAAAACCCTGAAACCCTTGGGGCTTGTCCTGAGACTAAAATCAGATTTCTGCTTAGAGAGGTGGTGGCATACAGCATGCATGATCCTGCAGACCTGAGTAGAGCTCCTGATCTCTGGTTCTTCACCCTCAGCTCTTACCTGGTTGTTTCTGAGGGATTCTTATTTTGCCCAGTTATATTCCCTTAAATGGGCCACATCAGTTTGAAAGAGCTAAATTAATCAGCACTTGCAGATACAAAATCTATTTCCTGTATTTGCAAAATTCATTGCAACTCATTCATTTGAATAATGCCATTCACCAGGTATTCTCTAAGATGAATAGTGATGACATAGAGCTGCTGCATTCCTGGGATGTGATTAGTTTTACTTCATTCTAAGAAGCAGTGTCTTTCCTCATTGATCCGATCTTTCTGATTTTTCATCTGTGACAACAGAAAGGTGTGGATCATCCTTCACAGCAAATGACCTGAATCGGTTTTTCCATTTCTATTTTTAAGAAACCATCCTCCAGTCAGCATTGTGCCCAGCTCTCAGCTTCGTCAGGTAGCCTTGGATGCAACAGCCTAGTCTTTAGAGCCAACGGTATTCTACCAAGCTCAGACAAACTTCTCTGCTGTTTGAAGAATTACCTCATCCAGTAAAACAAAAGTTTTTATTACTGTGAGAATAGTCTGCTTTAGACACACTGGGTGGGGTATTAACAGAGTTAGAGCTTTATCCTTAGATTCGTAACATTGTCTTGTGTTGACCTTTGAGATACCAGCAATTCTTTCTTCAAAGCCTGCCTTGGAGACCTGTAAATGATTAATTCAGCAGTCATAGCTAAATGTTGTCTGCAGAGGACACACCTGAATGAGTACACAATACACATGATGAAATGAAAAGTAGGTGGAAAGTTGCAATCCTGTTGAATTAAGCTGGACCATAGTTTTCATGATATAGAATAATAGGATCACCAAGGTTGGAAATGACCTCCAAGATGATCAAGTCCAACCTTTGACCAAACACCTCTATACCAACTAAGGCGTAGCATTAAGTGCCTCATTCATTCATTCATTCATTCATTCATTCATTCATTCATTCATTCATTCATTCATTCACTCACTCATTCCTAATGCCTAACCACCCTTTCAGTGAAGAAATGTTTCTTGATAACCAACCTGAATATCCCCTGGAGCAGTTTGAAGCCATTTCCTCTTGTCTTGTCATTTGCTGCCTGTGAGAAGAGATTCACCCCCACCTTGTTATAACTTACTTTCAGGTAGTTGTAAGAGAACAGTAAGGTCTCCCCTAGCCTCCTTTTCTCCAGGCTAAACAGTCCTGCCTCCCTCCTATACACAAATGTCAGAGGACATGTTGATAAATTTAAAACATAAATTAGGTTCCTAGCATTAGATTTCTAATAAAAATGCATAACCTTTCAGATGAAGTTCCTTACTGTGGTTTTAACTCATGACATGAATTCTGATAGAGATGGCAAGTGAGGTTAGTATGAGTCATGCTCTATAGGGATTTTGTTCATAAGCCTTGAGGAAACAAGCATGAGAGCAGTAGCTTTATCATACTTTGAAATGCTCCTAGGCTGATTTAGATTTGCTGTCTGAGGTGGTGGTGAAGACACGAGTCTTACAATTGCTTCCACACTGGACTGTTTATGGTCCCTTGGGTTTTTTGCTTCCTCTTCTGCAGTGAAAGAGAGAAACCACATCTCCCTACTTTTTCATAAAACTTGTATCTGAGACTGAGACATTTGGCCTTCCATAGAGGGGTAGCTGTCTGAATTTTGACAGGAAACCTTACGTTTTGATACAACTTTTCCAATTAACAATTTTCAGAAATTAATTTAAGGTAAAAATACAGTTTCTTTTCTCACTCCCAAAAACACTTGAACTATCCTGGTAAGATTATCAACTGCCAAAACTACAATTGCAACCAGGGTATCAGAAAAATCTTTTTCATGATTAAATATAGAGAGCACTCATCATGTCACATTTATCAGAATGAGTCATTAAAGTTCAAAGCCTGGAGAAAGTACAGCTAAGGCCTAGTAAACAGTCATGTGCTTACAGTGGCATTATGGAGAACAAATAATTTACATGCTTTAAATGTATCCAGGCTAGGAACTGAGCTGAACAGGGATGAAGCTGAAAGCTGTATGGTTAGGCAGGAGGCAGCAATCCAACTCTAGCAGCTGGATTAAAAGACCAACATGTTTTGCTTTTCGGTCATCCAAAGTTCATCTTGCAATTCACCGATGCAGCCACTGCCAGCAGAGATTTTTTCAATGAGGAGCTAGAAGGGCTTTCTGATGGGGTGGCTTCCCAGGGACAGCTGAGGGCCAGCCACCTGCTGTCCAGGAACGTGCTCTGCCCTTGATGAGTGAGGCAATCCATCAATACATATTTCTTCTGTATTATATAATGCAAGTGTGTGGGGAAATAGCAATTTCATTAAAGTACACATATGACATTATTCAGTCTACTAACAAGCACAGGTCATTTTACCTGTGAGGAGATAATTTCTCTAAATCAAACATCCTGTATGTCCCCTAAGTGTTTCAATGCTCTCATAATTGGATCTCAAACTGTTTTGAAGCATCTCTCATAACCAAACACTTGTGTCAGCTGCATGTTCCCCCTATGGATAATGCAGTGCTTGTACTGGAGATCCTACTCCAGTCGTCACAATAATGTGGAGACCAGGTTCGACTGTAACAGATGTGAGCTAGAGTCTTCTCCCTGTCAGAAAGCAGAGCTGGATTAGGTGAGTAAATCCCCACCTCCACTTTCATTTCCTTGTGGACACTTAGATAATTCAACTGCAGTAATTACCCAGTATAAACTACAGCTCATAGCTGCCAGAAATTCCTGAAGAAGTGAATATGCAGAGCAAGCATATTGGACCAGAGAATTACACACCAAGCAGGGAGAAGAAACTGAGTGTATGAGGTTGTGGTTTAACACAGGCAAAAGTACAGACTGTCTTTAAAATGAGTGGCTTTTCGTTTGTTTGTTTGTTTGTTTAGGGGTTTTGTTTGTTTGTTTTTGTTTTGTTTGCTTTTCATTCTTTCTTCCATCTTGGTTTCCCGAAGCCCTAAACTTATGTTTGTGCCGTATCCTTGGTGCTGCAACTAGTATATGTCAGGGCATCCAGAAGACTGGATGTGAAGAAAAAGATTCAGCTGATGAAAGAAAAGCTTCCTTTTTGAAACATTAGCTTTTAAGTCTCTAAATGAGACAATTTTCAATTATCAAATGAGAGAGCTGTGTTGAAACTTTCCAAATAAAATACATCTGGGAATGCCTTCCTAGTATATCCTGATTTCTAACTATGATGCTGTGCTGCAATATTCACTGCTGCTAGTAATATCTTCTTTAACCTTAAACAGTGCCCAACTTAAAATAAGTGTCCTGGATGGCTAAATGACAGTGTAAGTGCCAAAAAAGAAGATCTAATAACTTCTGTCATGTTCTAAAACTCTTGTCTCTTGAACTACGACATCAGTTCTGAAGAAGAAAACCCAGCCTTGTATCCTCTCCTCTCCAAGGAGTGAATCTTGGGATAATGCAACTTTTGCAGTTCATAGGTGTTTCTTAATCCAAAGAGTACAAGCACAATGCATCTTCCCACAAATGGCAAAATGAAATACAGGTCTGCAATGCTTAAGGTGCACAGTCTGGTTCTTTATGACTCTGCCAAAAGCATCTGATAAACCCATACTCAATTACCAAGCTCTATCAGATAATAACTCTGTAGACATCTCTGTGCTTGCAAAACCTGTACTGTGGCTCATTAGTTCTGAGGAAACTGACAAACCCAGTAATTGTGAGGGAAAATTTAAATAACTCCAACTATATATTTGCTGGCAACCCCACACCACTTACAAGAGTTGTTAGTTGTGAACAACATACAAAAATGGCTAGGGCACAGAAGAATGGTTTCTGTTATCCTAATTTCTCAAATTTGCCTTCCCTTTGAGAAACAATTGAACTTTCCATCACTTCATGTTTCTATTCTATCTTATTCTATTCAAATTTTATCATAGTACTAATGAAGTGGCACTTTGGCTTTCTGGTTGGTTATTATACCAAATTTTGAGATATGACATGGGCAAAGGGGACCTGTATTGAGCATTCTACTACTGGGAAAACAAACAAAAAAAAGTCATGGTAGATTTGGCATTGGTATTTGGGCAGCTATGAAGGTGATGTTGCCATTCTTTGGTGAAAACATTTAAAACAACAGGCCAAAAATGGATTTATTCAATCTAAAAATGAAGTTCACATTTTAGCAGTGAAAGTTATGACACAGTTGCATAAATATTTTCAGTAAATTTAAGGACCCTGTATTACTTAGGTTTCAGAATTTACGGGTAAAACAAATATGTAGTGCAAGAATTGTAAAGTGACATTCTGTGGCCTGTATCACCCATGACCGTGATAACTGCTGTCCCTTATTGTTTTCATAACTAGGAGTTAGTGCTGTTCCAGGCTAAGGAATATCTGCATTTGATGTATTTTTGTGGCTTTTGGGATTCATGTCAAAATTTTGTAGTAAGAAGGGAAGAGCAAGAAATGATATCCGTTCCTCGTACTTACAGACGATTAAGTGTGCATGCATGTGCATATATGTTCTTCTTCCTACTGCTACATTTGCTTTCCTGGACTCGTCTCCCAATGTCATGTGTTCCCAAACCTCTGTTCCAGTTTACTGTCTGTTTAGTTGCACTGATTTTGCTCATGAGAAATGATGACTCCTCCGTAAAATGGATAGAGATGGGCACTGGTGCCTGGAGGCCAGACAGAATGCAAAGTTCTTATTGTGCTACCAGAAAATTGTGTTGGATTGTACCTGTGCGTTTGTTCACCCTGCTTTGTGTTAGGCAAATCATCTGATTTTCTGAAAAAAACAAAGATTTTCTGAAAACACAAATGTGTCATAAAAAGGTGACAAATGAACAGTGAATTTGAGCAGAGTTATGGAGCAAGCAAATTTGGGAAGAGAATCTAGGTGGGTGAGGTATAGGTGTGCATGGACTAATGATAAGCTATTATCATGTAAAAATAAGTAATTACCTGGAAAGAATTAAGGAAAAGAAGAAGGAAAGCATTTCTACAGTTCAGGAGATGGAGAAAAGAGTATGGGTTTGTTTTTTGTTTTGTTTCNCCAGTGCCTTTTTAAACTCTTTAAACTTCTTCTGATGAGTTATACTCCACCAGCCTTTCAGTCAAACTTAAGTCTTCTAATCCTTTCCATCTGACAAAATCTCAGAAAGTGTCTCTACTTGGTGGATTTAAAACTGCTGATGTTAAGTCGAATGCTATACATTTGCATAGAAATGCAGTTACAAAACAAATGCAAATTATTTCAGGGCTTTACAAAGTCTAGCATCAGGCCTCTCTCATTGTCTGACACAGCCCAAAAGTTGTGGGAAGATAGTCAGTTGCTGTTTCAAACAAGAAAAACACCTTTCTCATAAAAACAGAACTGGTCTTTTCTTTCTGTAAATAATATCCTAAGTATACAGCCTCCTTTAACTACGATGTTATTAAATCTGGGACTGATGTCATAAACACTTGGTAGGATTGTTAATTTTATGAGGTACCTTTAAACTATTTTAGAGTAGCATTTTAAGGATCTCTTTTTATGTATTGACATAACAGAAATATTAAGAAATCAGTTTGTGCAATACTGATTTACTTTGGTAATTTTTGATATGTCTATTTTTCTCACACATTTATTGTATACAAAATGGTGTAGCTCTTGATGGTGTGGTACAAACTCTGAGGGGAACAATTTTAGTCTCCTTTCCTGACATGGGCCTGCAGAAGGAGGAAAACACGTAGGCAGTTTTTAAAGGATTTTATAATGGTTCTAGACTTTGTGGATAGTCTGTTCTGAAGTTATTCACAGAGTGCAACAAATGGATAGATATGAATGCTTTAACTGAGGAATGAGTTCTAATGTATCTTAATGTATCACTGAAAATAAACATGATCTTAAAAATTCATTGTGAACTTAAACATTGTACCCTCTACTCAGTCTGATTCAAGTCATGGCATTCATTTTGGAATAAATAGGTTCTCTGGCTGACAAAATTTCAGGTTGCATATACACATCTCTGTAAATCACAGAAATTTAGAAAAAGGAATCTTTTGGGGTCACAGGAAGTAACCTATTGCCAATGCAGCTTTGTTTATTGTATTATACAACTAAAATACTTTTGGCCATATTTTTTAAATAAATGCAAATTTGGAAATGAATAAGCATGTAAAGAGTTATTTCTCAGTTCTTACTGATGCTCTCCATACCAGACAACATCCAAGACTTTTATCTGATTCCTTGTTTTTCAGACTTTAAAATGGAAATATCAAAAAGGACTTGAGTTCTGAAACAGGGTTAGGTGACAGAGCTTGTCATTCAGGACCCAAAGCATGCATGCTCACATCCAGCTCAGGAACCCTGCATAGTGCTGGATCCTTGCACTGTGCTTTGGCATCAGAAACTCTGCTCTGCTGTAATTATAGAATGCAGCTACAAATGTTGGAATATATGAATTTTGTTTTGGAGGGATATAGTGAGCTTAAAATCTCATTCTGGCCCTCAGCAATCCAAATGGTGCTGTGTTTTGGCATTGTAATGCCTAAACTAGAATAATCAAATAACAGTTAAGATCTTGCCCCTAGTGAACATATACATTTTCAATAGTCTTTAAAATATGTCAAAGCCAGCCAAAGCTACAAACTTTCTTCTGTTCAGGTTTAAATTATTGCAAACTATTTTTCAAAATCCAAATCTTAACCAGTTTGGATCCCTATTCTAATACAGGAACATCCAGAATCTGAAAAAGTCTGGGTCTCAGGTGGCAAATGTGGATGCTGGGTACTTTAATAAAAGGTCGACTTCCTGTGGGCAATTATTAAGGAACCAAACTAATGTGGTACTTGCATATTTGTCTATGTATTTTAAAATTTGATCACTCTTTAAGAGGAAATTTTATTGAATTTTTTTTTTTTTTAAATAATGACAGCTCCTTTATTTACAATAAGGAGATTTTAACCTTATTTAGATAGGAACAAAATGCATGGACGCTGTAGCTCTGATTTTCCCCATTTACCCATACAACTCTTTTTCAATCCCCTTCCAAGGAACGGTTTCCACATCTAGTTTTCACTATGTAGTTTCAAAATAATGATAGGAAGGAGCTGGTCCCATTCTTCTTTGATGTTGTTGATGGGAGAGAAAAATATTTCTGAAAGACGTTTTAATCTAGTAAAAAACCCCAAACTCTATATTAGTCGATTAAAAAAAAAATTTGTGTTGGAACAACAAACAGTGCTGGAAATGAGTGTTATGGTGGGTGAACTGAACAAAACTTGAAAAACTAGCAGTTATTAGAGTTTGTGCTGGTTTTTAGAGTGTTCTTGAGTGTTGTTCTGCAGATGAACTTCATTTACCAGAGTGAAATAAAACCCTCCTTGGATATATGATGCTAGTAGCATCTGCCATTCATTACACACCTGAGCAGGTAACTCCCAAGTTACTCTTTTCATGCCTATTTCCCAAACAGTGGTAAGAAATTAAATTAGAGATAGGCACTAGTGACCCAATATTTTGAGAAATGATTGAAGAAGCAATCCCTTACTTTATTATGTAGTGTGGTATCCTGTAAACTGATTTTTTCTTAGGTATAAATGAATTCCCTGATACTACCTTCCAGTTATGTAAGTCACAGATAGGTCTGCACTTGAGAAGTGACAAGAGTGCAGACTTTAATGTCTCCTCTTCGGCTTCTCAGAATGTAAACCTTTAAAGCATATTTAAATTCACTGGCTATGTGCCAACGTCAGATTTGTCCTATGCATGTGTATGAAAATTTCAGTCTGTGAGTTTAAGAAGCTTATATAGTTCTTAATGATTTCTATGACAGCTAAATGAAGTTTTGGTGTCAGGCCCCTTATATAAAATTTTGCTTCACTTCTAAATTTGACCTCATACAATTCCTCAGCAATAGTAAAACTATAATGTGGAAAAAAATTTGAAAAAAAAAAAAATAGAAGGAAGACCTGTTTTCCTCTTTTCACCTCTAAAAATTCTAATGACCATTGTAGCCTCTTGAATGAGGAGAAGTGGCTTTGGAAGGCATTTCACTTTTTTCACTTGTTGCAATTCACAGCTAAACACCGTATTTGAATATGCACAATTAAAATAATTATACTATTGAATATTTCTCCCATTGTTTCATCTGCTTAAATCATCTGGAAATACTGTGTGCAACAGTAATTTTTTTTCAAAAATAATTTTAAATATCAAATATTAGATTTAAATGTCAAAAAATTTGTTATTGTTCATCCTATTCTCTTTTCAGTTCCCTGTCATTTTCTCCAGCAGCTACAATAATTTTCTGGGCCCTCACTGTGCCACCAATGGTTTAAAAGATAAAATATTTGACCTTAAAAGTACCCTATTTATTAAGTACTGGAAAAAAAAATTGCAAAATCAAATTTGCAAATAATAGATTGTTCAAGCTTTCCTTTTTTCACATTTGTTAATGAAATATTTTTTTAATGGTAATACATGGTCTTTCTCTGCAATTCCTCATGCAGTACCCCTACGCAGGGCTTGGCCTCTCTAGACTGATCTCAGCTGATGCTCTGCCCAGGAGAAATGAGGCCAACAGAGTAAGGTACTAAAAGTACCATGCTGTGCACCTGATTGCCTCTTATCTGTGTCTAGCTGTCTCACACGTAACATAAACAAAACTCCCTCCAAACAGATCTTAATTGGAAAGGAATTTTTATACTCAAACTCTGTAACAAATTTTATTACCAGAGCTGTAAGCTGCTCAGGAACATTAGCAATTGCAGGCGCTCCAGGTAACAAAGCTAATGCTTGCTTTAAAAGGTACAGGAAATTCAGGCAAGCCAGACCAATCTTTACTAAATTAGGCTTTAACTTTTGTAGATTTTATTGTCCATATACCTGATAGATTCAGAGGTTAAGTAATAACATATGGGCTTAGGCAAACACACAGATGTACGTAAAAATATATTCTTGAGGAAAGCACATTAAAAGGATTTGGTTCCACTTTCACAGCTGTGGTAGTTTTTCTGTAGGCCTGTACAGCAGCTGTAATTTATAGACTACTCAAGGCGTTTTTAATGGGTTGCATCAGACATCACCAGGCTGTTCTATGTGGCTATATTCAGGTCTCAGTTCCACCAGAAGAACTATTACCCAAAAGTTTTCTGGTTTTCATTCACCTTCGTCTCCAGAACATGGGAATTAAAGGGACAGTGGCAGTCCTTATCAATAATGCCAAAATGCTGATAAATTGAAATTACTTGAGAAAAAGGAGACTAAGGCATACATTGTCTGTAAACTAGGTTGCACTTTATTTCTGCAATTTGACTCTACTTTTTGAGCTACACACCTTCATAACCCAATTTCTACTAAAGAAGTCTTTGGGTCAGATTTCCATATTTTTGCAGAAAGTGAGTGGTGCCTACTCCCTGGGTAACCTAACTGCAATCCAGAAATCATGACACGTTTCTCTTTTGAGCTGCAAATGCCTATTTAGCAGTGAGGTAAAGACAGACAAATGGGGTCCTGTTTGAATTAACTCCCCCATGCAGAGCTCTGTAAACTCAAAGTGTTTTGTTATTCTCTACTTTTTGCTTTCTAAGAGGACTTAAAAAGTACAGAGATACCATGAATCTCTGCCACTGAGCATACAGGAAGCCGAAATCAAGCTGAAAATGCATTGCTTTAAAGCATTTCAGGTGCGACCTTAAACAAACAAACCTGCTCCACTTGTTCACCTCAACATTTCATGACTTGGCTGAGTGATGTCCGGACAGCATCTCCAAGGCAAAGGGCAATGTCCTGACCCCACCACTGCCTTTTCCAGAGGAGAGGGAAGCTGCTGCCCAGGCTGTGGAAGGTCTCCATGCTGCCTACCATGGGGTACTTTGCTATGTCAGCCTTCCTGAAGGGAGGCAATCCCACAGAAATACTGCAGGGCCTGGCTGTGTCACTAACTAGATGGGAAGTTAAAGATACATGGGTTCCTCTACTGATGGTGGTAATAATTAACCTATGTTATTTTGGTGTCAATTTTTCCACTAGGAGAGCTGTTAATTAGGCTAAAGTTTTCTCATGTCTCTAGACCTTTACTTTTCTCCCCAGGCGAGAAATCTCATTGTCATTGCTGACCCTGAACTTTTTATTCCACCAGCATCTCTCTCTGGTTTATCTCTATGGTTGGACTATTGCCAGCATTTGCCCTCACCTCGACACTGTATTTGATGAAATACTTGTTTATACCTTACTCAGTTCTCTATTCAGCTAATGCAATCCCCTCCTTTAAATTCCATCCTGGATGGTCTCCTTGAGTTGTCTGGATTTAATTCAGTGTTCCCTGGAGAGCACAAGATACATGCTCCTGTTCTAATAAGCTTATTTGGTACTGGATAAAGAGTGGCAGGTTGCAGATATAGGATTACAATACATTTCCCACCTCCCCACCCCCCCAACCCGTCATGCTATCTTGTTTCTGCTGCCAGAGTCCTGTTTGGATGGATTTTTATTGCATGTACCTGAGGTTCCAGGGACCCAGTCAGATGCAGGAGCTGAAGCTTGGCTGCTGCAGGAGATGGAAGGCAGGTGGGCAGGCTGGCTTAGGAGCAACAGCCTGGGAAAAAAGGGCAGGGATTGCTGGTGGCTGCTGCTACTGATGGGCTGTCAGTTTGTACAGCTAATTTGGAGACATTCAAGCTCAATGCTGGGCACTGTTTGGAGGAGCGAGGGGATCTGGAAGAGGAGCCTGTCCTGGGAAGTTTTTGCCTGCAGAGTGTAGTAAGAGAGAGGAATGTGTGAACAGGGAGGATCTGGAGTAGATGGATATTTATACTGAAAGCTTCCTGGGTCAGTTAAGAGACAGTATATTACTCATAGAAGTGTGATTTTGAGGATGATAGGTCTTTACTTAAATATAAAAAGACAGCAATCACTTTTAAGTTTAATTAGCTTCTGTAAATAAGTCCAGCTCTGAGGTGAAAAGGAAGAAGGGAGGGGATTATTGAGGTAAAAGGAAAAGACTAAGCAGGAATGAGTTTGGAAAAATGAGGGGAGAGTTTGAAGGCATGAAGAATGAGTAAGGCTGATTTTGAGGCAGTGTGTGTGAAACTGGGTAACTGCAGAGACTAGGAAGGAAGGGCCAGTGAAATGAAAACTTCTTTTCAGAAGGGGAGTAGAAGAAAGCCAGAGGTATGAGGGCTTCTGCCCTAAAAAACACTGCTTCTTTGCAGCAGTAATTATCTCTGCCAGTGAAAAGGGTCTTTAAAGGGACTTGGTGTTTTTCAATCCCCTTTTTTTTTGACAAGACTATTTCAGAGACCAAGTGTAAATTAAAATATTTCTAGCAATGCTAAAGTGAGAGAGTGCATCTCCTTTATCACTCAGCTGTTCTACTGACTCCAGCATGTTCTGCCCAGCTTACTCTTTGACTCCTCTATTAGGACCTGATTTTTGATTGAATCCAGTCTACTACTCCTTGAGCTGAACTTTTCTAGGAGGACACTGTTAGATAAGAACAATGTCTGAACACATTGTCTTGGCTTTAGGGTTCAATAAAAATCTTAATTCAAGCAGTTGCAGTTTATAAGATTCGATCTCAGTTCATAAGTATCTGTCATCTCAGGCTATGTTAAATCTACTGTCCTCAATGTTTTAGCACCAGAAAAGTATTTGATTAGATATTTTTCTTATTTCAGTTTACAAAGAATATGATGAGATACTGATTTGGAGAGGATCCATTTTCATCTTTGTGAAACTTCAAGCTTCTTCAGAAGGACTCCAGTGCATACAATGAGATAGAAAGACTGCTGTTGTAAAATCATGTTTCACAGCTGTCCTAGATTACTAATAATTGGGGGATATCTAGTTAAGGCTCTTTTTTCTTTTTTTCTTCTGCAATAAAATTTAAGTTCTAATTGTATTTATAATATACAAATATCTAAATAATTATCAATTACTGCTCTTAACTGTGTTGGCAGAAGTTACAAGGTCCTTGCTATGTTTATTCTGCTGCANTCAAAGAAGCTTTTAAAATTTATAAATGAATTGTACTGCTTTGATTCTTTGTGCTTCAAATTCAAGCTGTATCTTGGAACATTTGGACCCTTTAATTCATCATAATCCACAAAAGTAAAAATAATATGGCCCCTTCCTACTGAATAAAGGGATATTCTTATAAATAGTAACAACCTTACCGTTGGCAATCAGCATCACCCATGTATAAACTGTTCCAGAATTGAAGAATCACATTCCCTGGTTTCAAAGTCTGTCCTGAATTTATTGATCTTCACCATATTACATGACAATTATGTGCCTTTTCTTTCATTGTAAACATGCATCTGCTGTGAACTATTTTGAAGTCTAAGGCCATAAACTTCACACATATAATGTATTCTTACTTGAAGAAATCTTTTAACTGTAAGGGAGTTATACTGAGTGAATTATTCTCACCAATAAAGAGTGAGAATTGTCCACAAATATTTGCAATAAATTCTCTGATATGTGAACATCAGAATAGCTGAAAAAAATGTAGATCAGAAGTCCATACTAATTACAGCTGTAAAAATCCACAAACAAAACCAAGTTCAGAACACAGTTTAATGCGTTTCTGTAACGTTACTGTGATCAAATGTCAGTTAATTGCTGGAACTTCATCAGGGATATGATCAGCTAAAAAAATATATTTAGATATATGAAAATTGCTGTTTGTAATAAACTAGCAATGCATGGATACCATATCCAATTAATATCTTAAACTCATTTCAGTTTTCCCAACTGAAAGAATAACCCAATATAAAAGCTTTGATATAACATTTTAGTCTTTTGAAAAAATGAGAATCATATTCTGGATTTGAAATCCACAGAAATTTTGCTTTGACTGTAAATGTAGACCAAATGAAATAATTTACAACTTTAAAATACATTCAAGGAGTGAGTTGTTGTCACATATTTTCTTTAATCCATCCTTCCCTCCAATCTAATCCTCAGGTAACCACCCTATAGTTGCAATCCTACCCTGAAAACAAACAGGGAAGTGTGTAAGCGTTCATTTAATGAAGTCCTGTCCAGCTCCTGTTATTTTTTTTCCTCACCTTGGTAAGCCTCCTGTATTTTACCTTGTTGTAAATATTGTGCAAACATTATTTGACCTTTCTATCACCATTTCATGTAAACCTGTCTGAAACTGTGAGTATACATTTCACATATATGCACCTGGGGAAATTTTGTCTAGCAAGATTTTAAAGTTTAATAACAAGTAAAAAGAAAGTAGCAAATGCATTTTAAAAGCATTAAAACATGCTAAGTGGGCGTATAAATACATGACATTTTAGATCTTCCACCCTCCAACTCGACTTCTACTGAATGGTAGGAACATTTAGTAAAACCAATTTTTTTTTTTTTTATTGCAGGTCCTTGCAAAGTTAAATATTTTTTTGCCACAGAATGCCAACAAATACTTTAGGTTTGCAAAGTCAGTTTTTCAGTTCAGTGTCTTCTTCAGCCTAAGCTTGTCAGGTTCTGCCATGCTTGATGTGACAAATGGGCTTTTCCAGCAGAGCACAATGTTGGAACTGTGGCTGTTTCCCCTCAGACTGAGGTTGCAAGGAGAGTGATCATGACAGTGGCCTTGTTTACCTAGTGCTCAGCAGCTGACATCCTTAATTTAGTGTGAGTTGAATTTCTTCTCTTACCTGATGTAATCAAGCTGAAATCTCCCACAGAGGTACCTCTTCAGCTTCTCTTTGATGTTAATATGTGCTAAAGTCCATTCCCATCTCATACCAGAACTCCCACAACTGACTCAATCTCTTTGAGAGTAAAATGAATGTTCATAAGTGAATGAAGGGAAATCTGAAACCATGTTGGAATTTAAAGAATGTAAGATATGTTTGTTTTTTTTTAAATTGTGGTATTCAGAATAATTCATTCACTCAAGTGAGTTCATGTTGGTAACAACAGCAATAACAATAATATGTCCTTAATCATGTATTAGTAAACAAATATTAACTAGCATAGTAACTTTTTGATGTAAACACCCATTCCCAGTAGTTACCAAAATACTTTGAATGTCACTGGAGACACTGAAAGCTCAGCTGGATAAGGCACAAAGCAACATGATCTCACCTTGAAGTTGGCCCTGCTTTGAAAGAGGGCTGGAACTCTTTGATCTTCAGAAGTGCCCTCCAAACTAAATTGTTCTATGATTTTATAAGTGCTAGATTGCATTAAATCTATAATTGCTCATTCCACACAGAGATTTTACTCAGTGTCCATGGATTTATTCCTGATTGATTAGCACTTAACTCCAAAAGTAAGCAATCTGGCTCATGACATCTACTTCTAGATATGAACTTTAGCCTAGTCTGTGAGTTAAGCTATGGGACACACTAAGGCTATACAGAAAAGCAGTGTCTGTACTGGATGGTAACGGATTGCTGTCCCCAAGCCAAGGCATAGCCCGCAGCTGAGCTGGCAAATGCATAAAGTGATGTGGAGTTCACTTAGTTCAGCCTACATGCAGATAGTCCTTTTCAAGGGAGACTTGTCCAATCTCCCCTAGCCATTGTTAGGGCTAGAAATATGTTATATAAAGCTAGTTATCTTTAGAACCAACATCTTTTCCCTTGAACATGTCAATTTATGGCATTAATCAACAACATATGCACGAATTCTGAATTCCATTGTTCTCTCTTGAACTTAACATACATTACTTTACAGAGCAAAGTATACAAATAAGAGTTAATCCAGGGACCTAAAAGGACCCCTTAATCTGCTCCACAAGGTGTTGGCTACCATATATCACACCTGAAATGTTTCCACCCTAATGCACACAACATGAATAGAGAAAACAAAAGGAGCTAAAAGCTTTGGCACAGTCTCTGAGATTTGACACCACTGACATAAGTGAAATCTGGTGGGATAAATCCTGTGACTGCCATGCCCTGTTGGACAGTTGCAGGCTCTTCAGGACTGATAGACAGGACAGTAGAGGGGCTGTAGTGTATGTAATAAAAAGGTTAGAAAGTATGGAACTCACAGTTGGTAATGGCACAATTGAGCGCCTCTGGGTAAGAATCAAAGAGCAAACAAATAATGTGGGTGTCATCATGGGAGTCTGCTATAGATCTCCCAACCAGGACAATGACACCAAGGAATTATTCTTTGAGGAGCTAAGGAACAATACCAAATAAACTGCCCTTGTCCTTATGGAGTACTTCAACTTGCCAGAAATTAACTGGGAGCATCATACAGCTGGTATAACCTAGGACAGAAGAGTCCTAAAAGACTTGGATGACAGCTTCATGGAACAGGTCTTAAGGGAGCTGACTTGGAAAGATGCTCTCCTTCTTTTGCTGCTTGTTGACAGAGTGGATCTCCTGAGCAGAGAGTGGTGGCCATCTTAGCAACAGTGACCACAAAACAATGAAGTTTAGAATCTCTGCTGATGGGAGGAAAAATGCCAACAAAACCTCAGCTCTGGGCATGAGGAGAGGACTTCAGGCTGCTCAGGGAATTAGTAAAGCAGGTGCCCTGGGAAAATGTTTTTGCAGGTTCTGGGGTCCATCACTGCTGGTCACTTTTCAAACATCACCTCCTAAGGGCACAGGAGCAGGCAATTCCCAAATGTGGGAAGTCAAGCAGGTGAAGCAGAAGATCAGCTTGGCTGACAGGAATCATCTCTTGGAAATAAGGCAGAAAAGGAAGATATGCGCCCAGTGAAAGCAAGATCAAGTGACGCAGGAAGGATACAGAGATGCTGCTTGCCACCATAGGGAGAAAATTTGTGCAGCTGAAGGTCAGTTGGAGTTGAACTGCTAGAAATGCGGGGTAAAATAAAAAGACTTTTTTTCAAATACATTAATGGCAATAGGCAGTATAGAATTATCAACAGCCCATTCCAGGATGATGATGGTCACCTCATAAACAGTGATAGAGGTAAGGTAGAGGTATTTAATGCTTTCTTTGCCTCTCTCTTCAACATAGATGATGGATCAAGGGAGTTTGAGTCGTCTGAGCTGGAGGACCATGACTGCATCAATGATCAACTCTCAGCTGACCCTGAAATTGTGAAGGAACTGCTGCTCCAGTTGGATCTCTGCAAATCTGTGGGGGCCAGAGCTGGCTGATGTCATCACAAAACCTCTCCCAATGATTTTTTGAGCAGTCTTGGGAATCAGGAGAGGTCTCAACTGACTGGGAGCTGACAAACATTGGCCCAATTTTCAGGAAGGGCAAGAAGGAGGACTCTGGAATCTGCAGTCCTATCAGTCTCACTTCAAAGCCTGGTAAAGTTATGGAGAAGATTGTTCTAGGAAGTATTGAAAATCACCTGAAAGACAATGCAGTCCTTGGCCATACCCATCACAACCTCAAGAGAGGAAAATCCTGCTTGTTAAAACTGATTTCCTCTTACGACAAGGTAACCCACCAAGGGAAGCCAGTTGGTGTAATCTTTTTGGATTTCAGAAAAGCTTTCAATACTGTCTCTCAAAGGATCCTTCTGGATAAACTGTCTAGCACACAGATGGACAAACACATCATGTGGTGGGTGAGCCATTGGCTCACGAGTTGAGCACAGAGGGCAATAGTGAATAGGGTAACATCAGACTGGTGACCTGTCACTAGGGGGGTTCCACAGGGCTCCATCTTGGACCCTGTGCTTTTTAACATCATACATGACTTGGACACAGGATTAGAAGGGATACTAAGCAAGCTTGTAGATAACAGAAAATTGGGAGAAGTTGTTGACTCCTTGGAAGGCAGGGAGGCCCTGCAGAGAGACCTCGACAAATTAGAGCACTGGGCAGTCACCAACCATATGAGGTTTAATCAGAGAAACTTCCAGATTTTGCACTTGAAATGGGGCAACCCTAGGTGCTTGTACAGACTGGGGAATAAGAAGCTGGAAAACAATTCTGCAGAAAGGAACTTGGGGGTTCTGATCAATGGCAAGTTGAATCTGAGTCAGCAGTGCCCTGGCAGCCAGGAGGACCAACCCTGTCCTGAGGGGCATCGGGCACAGCATCACCAGCCAGTAAAGAGAGGGGATTGTCCCACTCTGCTCTGAACTGGGGCCACCTCACCTTGAATATTGGGTGCAGTGTTTGGCACCACAATACAGGAAAGATATTAAGCTAATAGAGAGTGTCCAAAGGAGGGCAACAAAGATGGTGAAGGGCCTTGAGGGGAGCAGCTGAGGTCACTTGGTATGTTCATCCTGGAGAAAAGGAAACTGAGGGGAAACATCACTGCAGTCTACAACGTCTTTGTGAGGGGAAGAGGAAGGGCAGGCACTTGTTTTGTCTGTGTGGTGGCCAGTGACTGAACCCAAGGGAATGGTCTGAAATTGTATCAGGGTTTGATATTAGAAAAAGGTTCTTCCCCCAGAGAGTGGTTGAGTGCTGGAAGAGTCTCCCCAAGGAAGTAGTCCCCGCACCAAGCCTGACAGAGTTCAAGAAGTTTTTGAATGATGTGCTCAGGCACTTGGTGTGACTGTTGAGAATGGTCCTGTGCAGGGCCAGGAGCTGGACTCAATGAACCTTGTGGGTCCCTTCCAACTCAGCGTATTTTTTGATTCTGTGATCCTGTGATTTTGTGATGTTTTCAGTATGCATGTATAGGAACCAGCAAAAGTGCAATACACTATGGCACATTTAACATCTTGTGCTGATGGTCTTGGAAATGTTTCCATCTCTGGAGTATCTGACATAGGATATCATCCTATTTTTCCTGATCCTATGAGATCAGTTGAGTGGATCATAGAATCATAGAATGGTTTGGGTTGGAAGGGACCTTCAGGATTATCTATTTCCACTGGCAGAAACACTTTCCACTAGACCAGGTTGCCCAGTGCCGCATCCAACCTGGCCTTGAACAGGACACCCACAACTTCTCTGGACAACCTGTTCCAGTGTCCAACCACCCTCACAGTAAAGAGTTTCTTCCTAATATCTAACCAAAATTATTCCTACTACAATTTCTATGCATCACTCCTTGTCTTATCACTACAATTCCTGACAAAGAGTCCCTCTCTGGTTTCCATGTAGGCCCCATTTCAGATACTGGAATGTTGCTATGAGATCTCCAAACAACCTTCTCTTCTGGCTGATCATCCCCAACTTTCGCAGCCTGTCCCAGTAGTGGAGGTCCTCCAGTCCCCTCAGCAACTCTGAGGCCCTCCTCTGGACTTGCTTCAACAGTTCCATATCCTTCTTGTGTTGGAGGCCTCAGAATGGTATGCAGTATTCCAAGTGGGGTCTCATGAGAGCAGAGTAGATGGGAGACAATCATCTCCTTAAACTGACTCTATGAAGGAGGTGAGAAGGAAAATGAGGGTTCATGGTCTTGATTTCCTGCTTCCCTGACCCAGGTTGCATCTTGATATGAGAGATTTACAGAACAAAACTTCTTAAGGTGCCATGCTGTTGGTCACTGAAAGAACAACCATTGGGCATCCTAATGACTCATTTGAGGCAGTCCCCTGTATTACTGGGCTTTTCCAGACTAGTTGTCTAACCATCCTTGAAAAGAGTAGGCCTATTTATTCCTTCCATCCGAAGAACAGTTTCAGGATTTAGATCAACCCATAGGCTTGCAAAGTCTATTTTCAAAATGTATCTTAAGTGGAGTCAGACAGTGTCAATGACCCTCTTAATTACCAGATGAGCTTTGGGAACATGTCATTACCTGTCTCAGAGTACCAATTTTCGCAGAAGTGATAAGGAAAAGGTAATTCAAGAAAATGTCTTGTTGAAAAGTTCCTCTGTATAATTCTACAAATTTCTCCAAGTCATCCCAAATTATAGATATGCTGAGGAAATACCGTATAAACTGACTCTTGCAAAAAGTAAACAACAACAGCAACAAAAAAATAGCCCTAAAAGCTTTCTACAAGAGATTTGCTGGGAAAGAAAAATGTCTGTCATCATATTTTATTCTAGCACTTCATCTGACATTGAAATCTCAATGTTACAGCTTTCCCATCTTTAGTATGTGCACATTTTTGTGCACATTGTATTAAAGGCATACTGTCAAAATTTTTTATGGTCTGATGATATAAAGTTCAAGTCTTTCGATTCCTACATCCTACAGATCTAAAATTAGTCTCAAATGGCTTGATGCACTCTAATAGTGTGCTTGTATGTTTGTGAAGGCTCAGCGAATTGGTTATTATTTATGCTTTGTTAATACCAATGTGGACAGAATTGACCTGTTTAAACCAAACTGTGGTTTTAGCAATTTTTTTATTTTTTTTTTTTAATGTTTGTTTGTTTTTTTGTTTTTCAGCCAGTGTTTAGGAAGTTCTTCAGAAGGAAGATTGATTTTGTTTTTGACATTATAAGGGAGATTTTGTATTTTGAAATTTTTTCCTTTTCACACCTCTGCTTTTGTTCTTTTAGGCCCTGGGGGTTTGTGGGCTAGTTGTTTACCTTACCTCTGCTCATTCTGAATGCCTTTTCTTCCATTCTTCCTCTTATCTCTCCAGTGGTATCCTCTTCATCTGCTCAGTAGGTACTAAAAATTTTCAGCCTTATCTTTTAAGACCATCTTCAGAAACAGTTTTGCAATGGTTTTCTGAAAAGGACTTGGCACTTAGAAAGTCCAGGTACAACACTATTTAACTGAGATTTCAGGGGAGGACATAGAGAAAAGAACAAACCCACTGTGCCTTTTTTTTTTTCCCATTATGTAATTCATTCATTCTTCTTTATATTTTAACTGAACTTTAATCCCCTCCACCTAAAAAAAGGCAACATGCATTTATATTTACTTCAAGTAAAGCACACTTGTCTCCACCAATAAGTATGTACACAGAGTACTATTGAAGGAGAAATACATGATCTTTAAAAGAAGAAGATGCAACATATAATAAATATATACTAAAGAGGGATGAACATAATTCTTCTTTCCTATTTTCAAATGGAACCCTGAAGTTGGATTGATCTCTGTGACTATTTGATTTCCTGAGTATACTTACAAGCAGGCTTAGCCCACTATCATAATGTAGGTTTTCTACGTAAAACTATTAATATACTGCAATTAACATACAGCATAATCAATCATCAGGTTTACTGCTGGGTGTCTTACATATTTTGACTTATCTGAAGGAAGGAGACTGTAACAGTAAAGAACACTTCTCCAGTTCACTATCTTTATGGTGACAGGTACCATGAATTACAGAAAGTGGTAGAAATAAGAGCTGATCAAAATTCCCCTAAATCTTGTGAGAATTATGGAATTTCCAAGTATGTCTATATCTTGAATTAGCATAAAGAAAGTTGAAAGTGCCATGTAAAGGAGTTATATGTCAATTTAGATAATTTTCTCAAACAGTTGCTCACCAAAGTACCTTAAATAAGTGGTAATGGGAAAATAAGAAAGTTTTTCATATGAATAAAAGTGGTTAAAATAGAGGAAATTAAGAGTAGAAATATATAGTTCTTTTTAAGTGGAATGAGTTCACTACTGAAATTCAATAGGGATCTCTACTTGGGCCTGTGTTGCTCAAGAAAGCAATAAATGATTAGAGAAAAGGGATGGGTGACTGGTAAAAAAAGCCAAACCTTCAAAATATAGCTTTCCCAAGCACATCCTGTTATTGATTGACTGTGAAATACAATAGCAGATTATACCCAATGCATCTAAATGCAAAAGGATGCTCCTGGGAAAAAAAAATCCTTTTCTGTTTCAAACTGATGGTCTCTGAGCTGACTATTACTAAAGAATTGAAATTTAAGCCTAAAGAGAAAATGTCATAAAAAAATCAGCTTGAGAGCTGGTCCTGGTCAAAAAGTCAAATTGATCATTCCAAGGTACTTGGGAAAGTGGAGACAGCAGAAGAGCCACTACACTGCTGTTAGAATCCATGTGGGGCTCTGAACGTGACAACAAGAGAGAAGGCAGCAGTTGACCACAAGAACCTCCCAGGCACCTGACACACCTTTGAAATGTCATTTGTCTTCAGCCACCTGACATTTGTAAACAACTTGTGACATTCAGGAGAACAATCACAAGATTTAAAACCTTATTTTTTCTCATTCACACAAGTGGGTTAAGGTCCATACTGATTGGGGAAAAATCATACTGAGAAGTAAACATTCAAACAAGGGTAGAGAGGCCCTTCAGAGAGACCTGGACAAGTCAGAGGAGTGGGCAATCACCAACTGTTTGAAATTTCATGAACACAACTGCTGGATTCTGCACTTGGGATGGGGCAACTCTGGCTGTATTTAAAGACTAGGGAACAAAAGGCTGGAGATCTATGCTGTGGAAAGGAACCTGGCAGTCCTAGTCAATGGCAAGTTGAATATGATACATTTGATTTGTGAGGTAGGACTAACACAGCTTTGGCTCAGATGGGTTTATAGTACCAGAGGTGTGCAACCTTCACCTCTTACAGCTCAGGATGTCCCCACAGTAACACAGTATTTTGGGTCAGCAATTCTTTTGTCCCCATTGACTGTGCTTTGATTTGCATTACAGAGAGGTCTTCATGCCCAAACTATATTCAATTTAGATTAAATTGATAGTTGCACTGTTAATGCACTGCAACCATGGAGGGACAGTCAGCTGACATAATTGGCCTAAACCTATTCTAAAATCCTCCCACTAAACAAGACCACCAACTCTCTCCCATCCACGTGCCATGAATATCAGTTTTTCAGCACCAACGTTTTGGCTTAACAGGTCTGTTCCACTTGTGGTGTATCATATACTGCTAGTGCAGACACAGCTTCACCATTTGTAGGGAGGGTAAGCTTGGAGTAGACTGGAAACTTTTTCCTTCTGGTTTCATTCATCAGCCTTCTGGAGGGATCAGTGCTCTGAGGAAGAACTATCCCATAGAAAAAGCCAGTAATTTCATGACTAAACCTCAAGATCTGGCAGTGTTATTAGAAAAGAAAGAAGGCAAGCACTTAGAATAAATAAAGTGCTCAGACATATAAGTTTGCAAGAGGGTACATAATAGTGAGGAGTTATTGTGGCTATAGTGACCGATCATTTCCCCCCATCCCACTGTCAGCATTAAAAGAGCATTGAAGTCAATGGCTACTGTCTCTGAAAAATGGACCTCAAATAGTCAAAATATTTTTTTTCTGAGTTTGTCTCATCTATATCTTCTACCAGTCTGGACACTGCTGCAATACACACATGCACACATATGGTAAGAAAACAGTACTAACTATCATTATCTGTCTTCCAGTAACAAATATGTGCTAACTCTTCTGTTTATCTTAGATATATGTTTCTTATTCTCCAGTCTAGTAAGGTAAGATTGTAATCACACATCCAGCACGTGAGTCTAACAAGTTTACTGGGTTCTAACCAGAGGAATTCAAAGCAGATGCTACTGACACTGATTATATTGTTCTAACAATGTAATGTGAAAAGGCACCTGACAATTTGGATGTGTATCCATATCCTCAGATGTTTTCTTAGATGTTTAAAGGCTGTAGTACTCTAAAAGTTTCTCTTAAGTTAAAGAGAGATTGTAAAAAAAGGAGTAAAAAACCATATTCCTTCTTTATGTTGTAATGGAACACCATTAAACTGATATAATCTTTGTATCTGCTGTCCTTCCTCTCTCCTGGGAAAAGAAACAAATTTTTATTCCTACCCTATGGTTTGTTTCAGTTGCCTGTATTGTCAGCAAGTATTTGCTTTGCCTGCAAACACACTGTACTTTGGTCTCAGTCAGTTTTTAGGTTATTTTTCCAACATAAACACTTAGGGCATGGCTCTTCATTGTACTCTGTGTATTGTTTATTGACTCATTTGCACTTAAAACATGTTCTTGGAGAGACTTCTTTTTTGGTATATTATTTCAAAACTGCTCCTAGTCAGATTGTTTTAACATCTGCGGTAAATAGTATGTGTATACAAATAGGTATTGAAGATTTTCTTTTTTTGTTGATGTAACTTCACTGAGTAAATTAGTACAAACCACAGAGCTTCCCAGGAAATTTTTTCCTATTTATCCATTTCTTCGTATGATATATAAATGATTTCAACCTCCTCCTCTGATTGATCCCATATAGGTACAAATTTTGATGAAAGGATGATAGGGTGTACCTCTGTTAAGACACATAGACCTGATTTGCAGAAGAGAAAAGATTAAATTATTCAGTAAGAGATTTGGTACTTCTGTTGCTTCCCTAACAAAACTCTTTATCCCACTAAACTGTTCAGGAATGAACCAGTAGTACAAAGTTAGAGTAGACATTAGACAGATGCCCAGAGGTAATGTCTGCAACTCTGCCTGCAGAGAAGTATCTTTAAAAACAAGACTAGTTAATGCTGAGAAATATTTCTAAAAGGCTGTTTGTTTTTCTGAAGTTTTCATTTTCAACATGCATCACTGCAGACTAGTCAGATAACAGAAAAGAGCCTTTTCATCTCTAGACCACTCTTCAAAGAGATGGATGGGAATTTAGCCACATGATGGGTTCCATTGAGGGAAGATGTACAATTAGATCTATGTATTACTTAAACAGTGGCTTTCGACTGTCTGTGAAGCTGCAAACATTTTCTGTGGAAGATACAGTCTCTTCAGAAATTTCATGAACATGGATAGTTCCATGCATATACAAAGCTGTTTTCCATTGTCAGTTTTCCTATGTGCATTAGAAACTGTATGTGAGTCACTTTAGCCATCTACATGTCATTCTTCAGAGGAATTTCATGAACATTTCCTCCAAAACATAGTTCTGTGCAGCTTACAAACAGAAAAGTGAAAAAATATCTTGCTAACTTAGCCCTAGATGTCAGTTTTCTGTAGCACTAAGCAAGTATGTGTTATAAGCAGAGCAGAACTTTTTTTTTTCCTACATGACTCAAGGCTTGTGTAGGAGAAGAAACTGTAGGGCTTCATCCAAAATATAATTTAACATCTGGGATATGTTCTGTCAAGAACAACTGTCTTGGTCCTCATGCTGACACTGAATAAAAAGAAAATACTTCTTTTTGCCTATGTTTGCTTTTCTTGAATATATTTTCTGTTCTCTGGCTACAGATTCTACAGCTATAATAACTGTACCCTCTGTGCTCATCATGACAATTAGACTTCCTGAAAATCTTTCAGACATCAATGAGGTCTTCTCACCACAAGAGAAGAGCTTTAATATTTACTCAGAACTCCTTAGGAATTTTTCTTCTTGAATGACTCCGTTAGGCAGCTTTCCTGGTTAATCAGCACTTGAGGTACCTTAACTCATTGTGGCTTCCCAACAAAGAGAGGATTTCAGAGGTGCTTGTTCCACTACAGAATGCTGCAGACTTGTCTGTCACATCTCAGTTCTTCTACTGTGCCTCTAAGGGCTGGCATAACCGAGAGCTGTATTGATTGTGTACTTGGCAAAATGCTTTGGGAGTCTTCTGCATGAAAGTTGTTCTCCAACAGCAGCCCTAGCTACTGAACATAATTTTTTCCCGACTACTCTCAGAATAACTTATCTAGTTGGAAATAAAGAGAGAATAAATTTAGGTCACTCAGAATGCCCAGGCTGGCATTTGGCCAGGACATGAGAGTTAGGAACATGGAACACGAGATATGTTAGTGATGTTCATTTATCTCCTTTCATTTTTATAAAGAAATTGCTGTTTCAGTACTGGCTGCTTCAGGTGACTTCACATCTGACATTTCCCTGATGATGCAATATAGCCTTGTCTGTATTTCTACCTTGCTAGGGAAGATATGGGTCACTCTTTTTTTTTTTTTAATCACTGATTGAAGAAGTTTAAAATGTGGATGGACTATAGTTAAATGTAAAATAAAAAGAAAGATTACTGGAATAAGAGCTCTAGCTGTGATGAAGAAAAGAACTGTCAAATGAGTATAGCTACTCCTTGTATGCATGGGTTTGCGCTGGAGTGGCAGGACTTAGCCATTTATCTGCACATAGCTAAGCATAATGTGAGTTTAGAGGTGAAGTCAGTCTGTACCATTCTATATTAGCACGCTCACTTTGAAAAAGGAAACACTGAAAATCTGGGTATTAATGTGTTTATATGCTAAGATTTGGAAGACCTAAATTCTGTTTTCTGCTAGAAGCTCCCTGGGTCATTGTAGGCAAAGCACATTAAAACTTGGAGATGCTGATTTTGGACAGGAACCAGGTACCTAGTAGTGAGTTACTGTGTCATGGAATTACTGCAGAACTCAAGCATGCTTTGTAGACTTGAACCTCAATACCTACCGAGAAAGTGTGGTGAGAGCTGGTGCCACAGGGCAGATGAGGTACTCTGGTACCTTTGTTTGAGACAAGTGGATAAAGCCAGTGATTCAAATAGAAAATCTGTTTAATGTTTTGAAGATTCCATAATAAGTTAAATATGTTTTGTGTTTTCTGGTAGGTGGTCCATATACAGGATGAAAACTTGGTCCTGCTTCCAGGAAACAGGATGACATCTGTCCCGCTTGACTCAGCTGGATGACAATGTAAGTTGTCCTGACCAAACTGCAGATTCTGTGTACAGTCAGGATAGGGGCCAATCAGGAGGCAGTTCATACCATCCTAAAATGGATGTCTAAGACAGAGAAGTTTGAGTCCCCTTTTGAGGACTCTTTTCACAAGCTAATGAGCAGGGTCGCTGGAGGTCTAGCTCAGCCAAGACACTTACCTGTTTGATGGCTATGTAAAATTAAACACTCTGTAGTCTCCCTCCAGATGACAGAAAATACTTGAGGAAGTTCAAGTGTTTAATCTCTCCTCATGATCCATGGGGTACAGTGATATTAAAAAAATGTCTGTTGCAAATTTTTTTTTTTAAACATACTCACTAGGTAGTCTGTAATTAATTTTTCCTCCTTAGTTCTTGGAATTGTTTCTTTACATGCCCTAAATAGAATGAATTCTGATAAAACTCCAGCCACTATAAAAGATAGGCTAATGTGGTTGAACTTTCTTCACATCCATGGTCAGTGACAAATCATACTGCTCCTATGTCAGCTAAATAATTAAAGTCTGATTTGTGAAATGTTACTTACCTGAAATGAGTCATTTATGGTTAAGAGAGAAAACAACAGCAGCAAGAAAGCAGTGCATGACTTAATTGGAAACTTGACTCTTTTTGCCTAAGCCAAAGTAAAATCCAATGAAGCCACTAACACAGACAGCTCTGCAGTTTTGAAGCCAAGCATACAGCCTTATGTTGTCACTTCTACTAATACCTAAAGCCAGAAAAGGAGCATGTTGATGCTGAAGTCCTCGGGAATATAAGGCTTGATCATTTGTCTCAATTTTCATGCTGTAACAAATCTTCAACTCTGGGAAACCAAGACAGGTTTTTCCAAAGCAAAAATCTTAAACTGTGTTCAACAGCTTGAATGGCCTGAAGGACAATTTTATACAGACCATAATTTGAACAGTTCATAAAGACTTATTGGCTGTCACTGGAATGGAGCATATCCAATGCTGCAATTCCAGTTGTGAGAGAAATATCGCACTTGCAGTGTATGCTGTTGCAGAAAGATTGGGATGTATTTTATACACACTTCTATTCTTCCTCATATTTTGTTACTTTTTAGGCTTCCATTGAAAATATATGTAAAATAAATATCTCATATTTAATGTTTATCTAATTAATTACCATCACAATAAAATTAATCACAGACAAGAGCATCTGTAGGTCATTCAGAAAATGGAAAACGATGCATGAAGTTCCTCACCTTTTCAGTCCTTCTCTTCCATATTCTCTGTTATTTCTCTGTTATTCCTTAAATAAGTGAATATATGTTTCTGCTCTGGGGAGATCTTGATTCCTGTAAATGCAAGATGTGTGAAGCTTTTATCTATTTTCCTTAAACGGTAAAAAAAAATAAATAAAAAAAAGCATGGGGAAGTGATGCAGATGGATCAGTATAAACATGTATGACAGTAGCTTGGAGCTGCATGCAGTAGCATAAGTAAACAGAGTGACAGGATGACTTTTCAAAACAAGCTTGTCATGTTTATGCTTGTTATCAGCTTTCCTGACAACGATTTTCCCATCAGCTAACTACAGACTTAATTAGGGCATTAACACAGTCCTGCCCCCACACCTCCTGCCTTTCCCCAGCTAAGTACTGGGTCATTACTGGGAGGAGAGAACACAAGCAAGGAAATTGAAAAGAAAGAAAGGAAGCAAGAAAGAAAGAGGAGAGAAATAAGAAAATAATGAAAATAAGTAGAGGAATGACGGAACAAAGACAAAGCATAATTTTGATTACATTGCACAGGGTCGAAGTGGAACTAACAGTGCCTTTCCCTGTTTTGTACCAGATTTTGCAAGACAGGTCAGACCACTCCACTGAAAAAAAAGAAAGGAGACTCATTTCCAGTTGTAAATGCTTACAAATGTCAGAAATGTGATCTTCTCCATTGTTTGTTAAGGTACACCCCTCAGCCTCTTAGAGCAGCTACTCTGTGTAACAAAGATCCTGCCTATGCACAAGACCTTATATAGCAAGTCATTAGATGCTTTTGGCAAGCTGTGCTTTTGGAGGATAGAGATACTAATTGTTCACATGGACCTTGTAGAATGGCTTCACATCAACTGAAAAAAATCTGGTACATTTTGCAATATCCAGTCCCTGTGGATAGTTCCCATGTCTGACACGCAGAGTAGAGCTCCATGGCAGACACCAATAGTGATTAGAGCCATCTTGAGCACTTTCATTGCAATGTTATTCTTCATAATGACAGATTTTTATATACTACTATATTCAAATATTTGTGATTTTGCAACAAGAAAAAGAACTGAATTTCCTGGTTTTCTTTACTGTTTCAACATTTTCTTGGCATTTATCATCTCCAGTATGTGTGGTAGATCATGTCTTTGTGGCAGGGAATTTTGCTTTGCTAGGCTTTTCCCCATTCACTGACATAAGATGTTTCCAATTAAGCAAATTAATTGTAGCTTATTGCTTCTGACCTGTCAGAATTACCTGGTCAGTACAAGCACTCATCAATTCAGACCTTTTCTTCAGTTGTATTACAGAAGTCCACAGGTGAAGGTCAGTGATATGGTACCTATTAGATGTAGTGCCAGCAGAAACCCAGAGATAGTGGTACTCAAACTGAACTATAACACAGGTGTCTCTACAATGAGCACAAGCAAATGCTATATCTGCCTGGTGGTATCCAGATAAATGAATAAAATGGTTTCCATTTCAGTAACCTGAAGGTGTTAAGGAGTAGCTATTAGAAACACAGGAGATTTAAAATCCATTTTTCCCAAAGGAGATTTTAGAGGAACTCTTGGAATAGTTGTTTGTATTTGGTGTCACTTTGGAAAAGACATAGGAACCATCTGAGGAAGAAGTGTGAAACTCTTAAAAACAGTAAAGGGAATATCTGTGGGGCTCTAGACATTTGTCAGATTGGGATACAAAAATTGAATAGACAGTCTGAATTACCATTAAGAAAGATGTAATGAAGAATAAATGAACTAATACCAACACATGAAACATGGAAAATAAACCTTATTGTTACTGCTTAGGCTATTTCATTTTATAAAGGTAGTAGCATTGATGTGATAGATGTCTGTAAAATGTTTGACTGATATTGCACTTCTTTTTGATTTAAAACCTGGATAAAATAAACTCAGTATTATAGGAACTAAAATTTGGAGGCATATCAAATCTCAAAACACAACTGTAAGCAGGGAACCATCAATGAACAGATGCAGAGTTCTGAAGAGACTACTGCTTTTCCT
>VXAU01005995.1:137570-160399 GCA_013399695.1 Formicarius rufipectus
TTTGGTTTTTTTGTTTGTTTTTGTTTTTGTTTTTTTTAATGCTTTGGGAAATTATCAGTAACTGGAATAATCTATGCTGTAATCATAATTCATATACAATCAACTTGAAAATTTAGCATAGATTGATTTTGTTCAAACATAGTGTATGTAATCTCTACCATTCACTAGAGACTATTACAGTGGAAGTAAGTGTCAAATCTTTTTCAGGAGTAATTAAATTGCAGATAATGTCGACTAATCTAACATAGTATGGTGTATCAGCTGAATCAAGATGAAAGTACATTTTTTTGCTTGTTGATTCTGATGTTTCTATGTCACTCCAAATTTGCTTTTATTATGTATTGTGTTTCTGAATGCAAATCTTGGTTTTATCTATGCAAATCAACCCAAGAAGGCCAGGTTTATATTTGGATAGAAATTCAAGCAAGGAAATGAAAAAGTTCCTTTCAAAAATGTGATCTCTGAGAGTGGCTTAACAAATGCCATTTGGGGTATGAAAGATCAGGTTCATTTGTGGATATTTCTTCTCCGGGCAGAATAATGGTCAATTTGTAGTTATTTTAATACTATCAGTTAGCACCTTTAAGTGTCATTTGCTGGTCATGGTGAGGATGCTTGGCAAGTCTGAAGCCACAGGCATATTAAACAAATTGCTCATTAGTGGCAGCACATGAACTTGAATATTCCTTTGCTCTTGACATAACTAGCTTTCTGATTAATGAGTAATTCCTCTTTCTGATTTTATTCTAGGAGTACTTACTGCCAGGAGCCTAATAGGAATAGAAGAGATTAGGATAGAAACTGTAGTGAGATTTCAGTACATAGATACAAGAAAAAGTCCATGAGTGTCCATCTCTTAATATTAGGAATAAGAAAGTCTAACTCAGAAGAAATGAGTTAAGCTGTTTATCATTCAGATTAATACTTAGCGACAGCAACATCCACATCATATTGAGTTTCTCTCCTTTAAGCTGTGATTTGGGAGTTGAAGTGCTACAGCTAGCCAGTTTTAACACTAAATTCCTCTGAATTAGCACATTAAATGTCTAACAGCTGACACAATGTGGAAAAATGAGCTATATTCATATGCAAGCAGTCTTAGAAAACATCACAGACTTTTACTCTTTCTGATCTGGTCACCAGGATAATACTAAATTGAGCAGCAAGAAAGTATTTTTAGAAGGCACAAGGAAAGTATTTCAGCATTTCCAAAAAAAGACTGATGTCTGTTGTTCAATGTGATCCTCATGGCTTTATCAGTGTAACAGAATGGTGTTGATTTATATCATCAGAAACATGTCTGGAGAGACTGAAATATGTCACCTCACCAACACTATCTCAAAAAAAAAAAAAAAAAAAAGAGTGATAATATCTCAGTAAAATTTCTGTGAATGATTGTTTTTTGCTCTCTTTATAGAAAGAACAAATAGGAGGAGTCAAGGTAAGATAATGGTCACAGAGAATTAATGCTAAAAGCTAACCCCAGCTGACAACTACTTTTCTCCTCTGTATCACTCTCATTGGTTAGCAATAAGCTCTCATGTACCACTGTCATGTACCCTCAGCATGTGAGGGAATTAAGTTCTTATTCTCTCCGTTTTCCTTACTATACTTTATTTTCCCACTTTCTTTTTAATTTATTTACTCATTGGGGAAAAAAATAAATTATGGATTTTTATGGTGTCTTTTGTAAGAAATCAGCAAATTGTTTGAAATACTATACACAACCTAATTAGCTGAAACCATTGTTGATACCTAAGATAGACTGCAGCAGCTTCATGAAAGGACATAAAAAACACTAGTAACCAATTTAAATTTAGTACTAAGTAATACTTTTGAAGTGAAGGGAACGTTTAATTAGGCATTTTATAATTACCTTATTTGGAAACTGGCCAGGAAACCATGGTTGATAATACATCTCTTATGAAATATTCCAAGAGGTTGTGTTTTTTACCACAAGTTAAAAAGGCTTTGTTTCCTCCTAAGATTGGAATTTCTTTTTGTCCATGTTTTTAAAGCCTGTTCCAACTGCTGATTAACCATAAACTTTATGCTTTAAACAAACATCTAAGGACACTTACCTTCTACAAGGACACATGTTCTGAAGTGTTGAGTAGTTCTATCATAGACCAATGTCCTGGCAGCCTTTGTGAAATGCCTTTTAGTTTGCAGGAAGGCTAGAAAAACCATATAATTGGGACAAAAATACAGGATGTGTTATCTTTGAAACTATAACTACATAACCATCCTCATCAGTATTTTTCACTTTACCTAGTATGCATTCAAACTCAAGAAAGGTTGAAAAGGCATTTTTTCCCCCAGGTAATGAAATGGTATTGCGTAAAATGACTGGAAAGCTCTTTCTGATCCTCTCCAGGAGAGAATTTTGCCTTTCTTTGCTTCTTATTTATACTTTTGGTTTGCCAGTTCTGGGAACTCTGGTTGTAAAATGAAGTCTTCTCTTGACAGTAGAACTGGATTAGCCACAAGGAATAGTGCATGAAACTCCTGGCTGTATCACCAGCCCATGTAGCTGTGATGAGGAAAGATCTCCTTTCAACACCAAAGACTTTTCTTTTTCTGAGGAAATATTTCCCAGCCTCATAAGTCTGGCAAAAGTCTTACCCATCACAGAAATCAATGTCTCCAAAACAAGTAAATGGGTAATCCCATCCAGCTCCTGTCTGGAGTCATAGCATCAGCATTGTTTTTGAACAGGCATGTCTTCGCTGTTGGGGGTTCCCCGCATGGTGCAGGAATCTCTGTTGATGGCGCTTTGGCTGAGTTGCCTGCTGAAACCTTCGTTTTCCTGGAAGAAACCTCAAGCCCTAATGAAGATGGAAAGAAAAAAGGGAAAAGAGAGACCTCTGGACCTGTTTTTGTCTTTTATGTGATGATCATATTAAGCTTGCCAGAACAGAATGAAACACTGACTGCATGATTCATGAAGCAGTCACTCATGGATATGCTCTGCTTGTCTCACTACAGACTGTGTGATGTACAACACATATTATTTTACCCACTGCTATTTTAAAGCTGTGCCAGGTTTTTTCAGAGACCTACTCACCTCTCTGCCAAAGTTGAAGGTATTAAGTATATTCTTACTAATGGATTAATGTATGCTTTTTGTAATCTGCTTTTTCTTTTTCTTTAGTTTTTCTCCTCACAAGTAGTTCTTGTGGACAGAATAGAGTTGCCTTTATTGTATACACATGAAACATTGAAGTGCACACTGTAAAAAAGAATAGGGGGTTTCACTAGACACTGCAGACTTACTATTTGTAGTATATGGCAGCACCAGAGATTTTGTCTAGGGATCCTTCTTTTTCAAGGATTTTTCAATGCAGGAAAAGGTCAAAATTGTCCTTGGCAGTTTCACAAAAATGTCCTGTGAATTTCCCTTTTTTGAATTTTCCACCTCTTGCATTCTGTGCGTTCTTCTGGATAGTTAGGTCTGAAAGCTGATGGTCTTTGTCACCCTTACTATTTAGTATTCGGCTGTCTCACAGATGCTTTCATGCTCAGGCTATTAGATCAACTGAAGCTGGTTCTAAGAATTCTCTGTCCACCCTACAATGAACAGTTTGTTTCCATTCAAACTAGGAGAAATAAGTATCGGAGAATATGTGAAGATTTTTCACTGGGCTGGAATTTTCACTTTAATTAACTGTTGCATATATATGGACAGGCTTTAGGAGAAAAATACACTTAGCCAAGAGGAGCTGTATTTAAAAGGAAAGGAAATAGATTTTGGCTCCACGATGTTGCCTAAGTATCAGTAATATGGAAGTTAAAGAAAGCTATAATTGAATTGAGTTTGCTAAGAGTTTCAGATATCTCTTCTATTTATGGGATTCTGTGCTCTGATGGAAACTGCCAGTTTTTTCCTACCTTATTGTCAAAAATAGGTCACAACTCTGATAAAATAAACTAAAATAAAAAATAGTTTTGGAGATTTTCCTGTTAAAAAAAAAGAGGGGTCAACTGCCTCTACACTAGTAAATAAAGCAGCTCAGACTGTTCTTCAGTTTTGAAGTCAAATTGGTTTCACACATTTCACATCACCATAGATAATCTCACCTAGCTCCAAAAAACAGGGTGATTACATTCAAACTGCCTATTGGGAATGGTCCTGGCCTCTGTTATCTCCTGTTTCTCTACAAAGAGTGATCTGTGAGCACTGTAGTTGACTCTGTTCAAAACTGTGCTCAGGGATTGTGTTAGTGATTTAAAAGCTCAGGTATTAGTGGTTGGCCTGTGTCCTGGCAGTGCTTGGTTAGCTAGTAGAGATGTAGGCTAGAGATTTTGTGTCCTCAGCCAAAAGTAGTCACAGACACATAGCCGGAATTACTCTGGCTATCAGTAGAGCCTGCAAGCCGACAGAAAAATGTTCCTTTTGTAGCTATTTTCTTAGAGAGTTCTTTTAATTGTTTAATGAAATGGAAACAGGATAGGAAGCTCAGTTATTTAACCTGTTCGATTTTCCTGTTCAAATGCACATGTGATTACCCAGACTGTGAGTGACTACTGGCAATTTTGTCCGAGATACTAAAGCAACTTTACCTGTCACAGTTGGTGGCTTGCTTTGGTACAAGAAGTATGACTCTACCTCTTCAGAGACAGGAAAGGAGAACAGGGTAATTGCTAGCAACTTTTTAAAGAAAAAAACTTTATAAATAGTACTGATACAAACTGTTGGTGACACTATGTAGTGTACTTCTACTTGTTTATTGCTGAAATAAAGATGAGGTTGTAAATAAAAAGATTTTCTGGAAATACCTGCTTTATGCAAACATTGCATCATAGTCAATAGAGTAGATGGAAGGTTTTGCAAACATTAATATAAATTACTTTATCAATTGACTTGAATCTATCTCTGTACTTATTATCTCATGTACTTATTATCTGTTTCTCTTTGATCAGACTATCTGCATGTTCTGCAGAGTCCGTTGAAGACTGAAGAATTACGTGCTGCCTCTTTCAAAAATTTGCAGAAAGGAAGATTCTACAGGAAATACAGAGCACATCCCTAAAACTACTAGTTTGTAGGGGGCTGCCTTGACTTCCCATTGAAGGAGAAACATAGTAATCTCAAATAAAAAAAAAAAATTAGACATAAGTTAATCAGTCACTGGGGTGATCACAACCATTGCTGGCGTTAAAATAGAGAATTTTAAAATGTACTTAAGATTTGAAGCTCAAGGACAGGCAGACTAACCTTAAAGTGTGATCCATTCTAGAAAAGACTAACTGAAAAGCACAGGAATATTCCAAGTGATATTGTAAAGAAGTAGTATGAAGGAAGATGTCCAAGTGGGAGAACTTCAGTGAGGCCACAATGTGATAATAAATACTACAGGTGATAATAACTTCTATGTATTTTATGTGTGGCTTTCCAAAACATTGAAAGTTCTATTCCAAATCAATGAAATGCAAAATAAAGACAAATAAAAATGGAAATGAAAAACAGTATGTATGGCAAGATTTAAAAGGCAAGTAATATTCCATACATGACTGAAATCATGCAAATCTTCAGTGATATCTCCCTCAGACTTTTTGCTTGATCTATGAAGGCCTGATCCAGTTACATAGAGAAAGCTAACAAAACCTACAGAAAGCATCAAGCCCTGAGCAAAGATTGATGAACATAGCTTGAGTTTTCATGTGGTACAAAAACAAACAAAAAAAGGAGTTTGGTGCTCCTGTTGCACATTCGTATAATACCTGCAGGAGAGACAAATATTGTCTCTTAATCTGAAAACTGAAACAGTAAAAATTGTTTTTAGTGCAATATGTCTTATAGGTTGACCTCAAAGCCATTAGACATATAGGAATATTTTTCTTTCTGAGAGAGTTGTCCGCATTTGTGAAGGTTTCTTCATTTTAAACCAGTGCACATGTCCTATGCTGAAGTGCACTGTTTTGCACTATCTAAAGGCCTCTTTCTTCTTAACTCCTGGCAGTTGTTTTCTGTCTCTATTATGGCTATATTCAAGGCAGTGATAATGCAGATCTTATATCTGTTATATGCATGCTTTGGAAGAGTTTATTTTGGACCTCTTCTGCTCCTGTGGACTGAAAACTTGTTCTAGTTGGAAGGTTTTATTTGATCTTCTGAAACACAACTTTTGGTTTAGTTATGTTGGTGAGGAATCCCTTTGTTGTGCTCAGAGACCCCTCCATGGTGCAAACTGTGGGACAGCAACTGGGCTGACTGCTGCAAATAAATCGATGTCCAAACTGCACTACTGGTTCCTAGAACAACAGTGAAGAGCTAGTAAGTTCCTTTTCCATGTATGTGCTCATCTGGCCAACCTTAAGACATTTTGGTAGATTTTTGATGAGCAGGAAAGATCTCTTTGTTTGGGAGAGCTAAAATGGATATCTGCAGAAATGACTGCCGCTTACTCTGTTCTGTTGGAACAGGAAAACTTCATCTTTTATTTGTATCCTGGTAGACCTTTCGCCAGGCAATGTTCCATAATGGATATGAAGGGTGATGACAGCTTTCTACTGAAGAAACATTCTAAGAAATGCTGAGTGTGGGACATACCAGGGGTCTGGGTTAAGTTTGCCTGATTGACAAAGTAGTAATTTGTTTGGTTTGGTTTTTTTTTTTCTGTCTAAAGTAGAGTAACCTCTAGATGAAGTTTGTCCCATGATAAGACCACTTCCAAGAGCACCTGTGCGAGACTTGTGATGGCAGATGAGGTCCATGCTTCTTGATCAACAAGGGCATCTATGAAAGACATAATTCTACACACATAGAGTCTGCCAGAGCAACCCTCTTTTTTCATGGTAAATAGAATTAAGCACTATCCTGCTCTCAAAAAATGTTAAAAACTTTTTCAAAAGATTATGGAAATTTAGGCCATTTTTATGGCTGCATTAAAGACCCATATTAAATATTTCTTTTTCAGGAAAAAAGAATAGTTTCACTTATGCAAGAAAGTGCTAATATTCCCAGTTATTTTCATAAAAACCAAAAAAGGCATTTCTGTGAAGGCACTCCTCTACTTGCATTTTGGATTAAGGTTGTTTGGATTGTGCAACTAAACTATCTTCTCTTGGCTTACTAAAGAGAGATGCACTGTTAAGCATTTTGATTGTCCATTAGATTACAAAAAAACCCAAAAGTATTTGAAAGGAAATGTCTTTATAAGGGTAGTTATATGAAATTTGACTTTGATAGCAGACCAAAGTACTTTGCAGAAGGGTTGGCTGCCTCAGTGGGCTGAGATGTAGGGATAAGCATGGATCATAGGTCTTTCCCGCAACCCATTTTCAACCTGCCACCTTCTCTCAGGTGACGGTGAGAGGCAGTCTCCATCTTCTGGGGCTGGACTATGGTTCACAAGGAGTCTGCCAATTGCTTAAGCTCCTCAGCTACCCAACTCCACATAGACCTGACCAAAGTAAAACTAGCATAATTCCTGCCTCTGTTCTGGATCTTACCTTCAAATAGCAACAGAATTTGACAATAGTAATCAGTTGCTCATTTTTTGCTGTTTTTCTCTCATTGCTATAAGATATGACTCTTGTCCATGTTGTAATCTTGTTGACTGGTGACGTTACGAGAACGTGAGCCAAGTGAACTCTGTAACTAATCAAAGTTCTTCTTTAGAAATAGTTTTTTGGAAAAAAAAAAAAACCCAAAACCAACAAAAACTGGTTTTGCTCACCATGGTATGACTTTGCTTTGAATTATCATTTCCTAAAGTTTGCTTTTCTTCATTAAAAAAGTGTGAAGAAATTCCCCTAATTAGTTTCTAATAGCAAACAACATCTTGACCTCATTTGTCAAAAAATGCAGAACTAAACTATATTATTTAACAAGGGAATACCACACATGTATGATTAATGTATGGCACTTTCCATGACCCTATTTGACTTCCTTTGTGAATATTTAATATATTTAGCATTGTATTTACAATCTCAGATGGCAAAAAAAGTCAAGAGCTCATAGCATGCAGTGTTTCATCTTATCAAATGAGCAATAACATATGAAAAGCAGAGCTTTGAGACATTTTTATAATATTTACAAAACACAAAATAGAATCAAAGCCTGTAGAAAAGACGTGTTTCTCTCTGTTCCTCTTAAATCTAGATGGAAAAGTCCTGAGGCAAATGGAAGGTGGGAACGCAGAAAGACATGCATGTTAAAAGGCTGACAGGCTATCCAGACTTTCAACTGGAAAGCTAAGGCACATGAGAGCACACCAATTACCCATCATATGGCAGACTACGATGCCCTATTACACTAGCAGTAATAAATAGGTTGACTTGACTAAGCCCATGCCATTTATATCTTCAAATTGATTACTAATTTTTATGCATATAGATGATTGGAGCAGCTTCTCGAGAACACAAACCTCTCTGTTGATGGAACAACATTGTTACCGTATGATCCTTTTGTCTTCTGCAGCATACAGCATTTTGCAGGAGGATGATATCACTTCGTAGTCTTCACCTTTGTGCTCCCCATCCTTCTTGGAACAATGCCATGCACGCTAGTGAGACAAAACTCCCATTGAAAGCCCTGAAATTTTTCTTGAGTCTAACGTTAAGAAACATCTCTTGTTTTGTCTCAAGGGCAAAAGGACAAGGAGAATTCCCACTGTTTTTTTATTTAACTTGGGACCACATTATAATACTCAGAACTATCCATGTCTTTTTCTAAGCAGCAGAAAGATGATGCAATCTGTGTATAATTTTTGAGGTTCAGTCTTCTTTCACTGTGAGCCAGTGCTATTTTGTATGAGCAAAGAGGTGTCCATATTGTAACTTCAGATTTCCTTTGGAATGTTCTTATTCTTCTTCCTTAATTTGCTTGAGTGGCTCACGGCTTCATGATTCTATGCCATCTTAATTCATCACGGTTCAAATATGTGAGCTCACAATGTTCAAAATCAGGTGTGGCTGAAGACTACACTGTTCTACTGTGTCAATGTAATTTGCTGCTAATCAGTAATTTGTGACTCCAGCAGCATAACATGTCACTTTGTACTCATATAAGCTGACCCAAAGTTAGTAATAAATGGTATGTATATGTGATACTTGCTTATTTTTATATTCTGGTTTTGGTGAATACCATGGCAGAAACAAACACAATACTAAGAAGAGGAATTGTGGTTTTGTAGGTGCAAATAGAAAAACTCTCAATGATTATACGAATAGTTTCTTCCCTTATATGCAAATTTAGTAGGAATATGTGTTTGTGACAATAAGGTCTACAGATGTGTCTTAATTTATATTTGTCTTTTTATCTTTTCTCATTCATAAGAGGTAGTACTCATTTTAAGGCTAAGTATCTTCCCAAAATACAGGCTTATTTAAACAAAGTACAATAGAAACACATGGATCAGAGAAAGTAATCAGCTAAAATAATAAGTCTAATGGTTTGAAAAGGCCACATAATAGCCATAGATTTTATTTATGGTCATTTTAACAGTGTGGTATGCTCCTGGCATAATATGTCCTTAATCACAGAGAAGAAACACTAGCTGCATGCATACATGATGAAATGTGAAAGTGCTACTGCAGGCTCATTTTCAGCAGTAGTTTGTTACATTTCCACACTTGATTTTGTATGAGTTGTGTTCTGTGTTTTGAGGTGTGAAATGTGGATTACAGATGCACTGAGAGACTGAATGATCCATAAGCAAGCCTTGTGCAACTGGATCCTCGTGGCCTTCAGCTGAATTGAGGGGATAGGGCCTCTGAAGAGCTAATGTGAAAGACTGGGGTTCAGGTTACCTAACAGCTTTTACTATAAAATGTATTTTTGGGGGCCACAATGATCCGATAGGCCCTGGTTCTGATCAGATATAATAAATGCCTTGTTAGAAAATATGTGGTAACATTTTGAAGAAACAGCCACAGTGGACTTTCAAGGTGATGGTGGCACCTACTTTTTTTTAAGACAGCTGTTGCCAAACTGATGTCTATCATGCTGTTTACACCCATCTTTTAGAGCTATTACCAAAATTTATTCTTAGTTCTACAGAGTGACTTAAAGTCATTTATAGGTAGTGGTAGTGCAGCCTCAGAGTTTGCTATAGGAATGTAGTTTGTGTAATTTGCTAAATTGTATAATATATATTGACAGTAAAATAACTGCTTCCATGGAGATCCACCATCTCACAGAGATCACCTTAATAGAAATTAGTTGCCTATAGAATTCCTATTTTTCAAGAACCCTTAGATCAGCTGAGTTTAAACAGTTACAAATCTGTTTTGTGTTACACTGCAGGAGGAATAACTCCCCAGACACCTTCCTCTTAAAAAATCTTTTTTTCATGATTGGACAATGTCAGTTGACAATTTTTGTTATAGACAGGAAGAACATACCTGGTCATTACCGATGTACTGCTGGATCAATCTTCAGCTTAGGCCAAGTCTTCCTGGGTGATTAATAGACATGGCAATTATAGATAAACTCAAATGGTACCAGTGAAGCCCTAGAGTGACAACACCATGCTGTTAAAGACACACTGCTCCACAGTATTAGATGACTAACACTTGACACAATATTTATTTGCTTGTTGTTTATCATTCCTGAAGTGTTTCAGGGAATATCTTGGCATTCAAGTGTCTTTCAAGTGATTAGTATTTTTAAGAGTTTTCTCAATGAAAGTGATTAATACCTTGTTCATGCCTTTGATTCCAGCTCTCTGGAAGTCATTGCATAAGACATCCTTGACTATGTAAAAAGCTTCATGTTGCCTTTTTGCTCTTGTGATTCCATTAGTTCTCATGGGAGTGTTTTTGGATGCAGACCTCAATGATAATAATTATTGTGCTCAATGGTATGGTGTCATTCTACTTTACAACATCATTGTTGTAAATATGATATTGTCTTCATTACATTAATACTAAAGTAACTGAGAATTTCTGGAGAGTAATAGAGTTTTTGATTATTGCTTTGAAGTAGTGCCAGAGGCACTAATAAAAAAGTTATGGGCATGTCTCTTGCTGTTAGTCTGTCTGTGTAATGTGGCCTTGGTCATACTCCTGTTTACTGTTTTTCTGTACACAAACAACACCAGCAAAAGAGTATAGTATTATTAACTCTACTTGCCTGGTTTTCCTTTCCCTTGAAGATACTGCTGAGAGCCCTGAGGCCCTCAGAGAACTGTTGTGCAAGGGTATCTTGCTTTGAAGTGTGAGTTTGAGGTTTTAACCTGTCGTATACCCATACTGTCTCAGGTAAACAGAAATCATTTGGGCTGATATGATCACAGAACATGGTTGTCTGCCATTAGCTGTAACCTAACTATAAAACTAATTTTCTAGTTTTCTCTTTTTTAAATTCCTATTTCTGTTATTATTATTATTATTGTTGTCTTTACTGTATTTCAATACTAACATGTCTGGATTATTTCAAATTATCAAGATTTCTCTAAGTACTCATGTCCACAGTATGGTAGTACTAATTACAGAAAGCTGCTGCAGGAATGCAGAAGAAGACACAGGAGTGCAAAATAGATAGTAAAATGTGCACAGACATTTGTTCCTGAAAAGCAGCACAAGGATTCCTATCCCTTGGGTTTTTAACATGGTGTGGCACCTAACCTTGGATTTTGTGTTCTTTGAAAATGTTCTCCTGAAAGAGATATCATTAGCTTGATATCACTAAGACACCAAAAATAGGTTTGAATAATGTTAAATGAGGACTCTCTTCAACAGATATGTCTCATCATATGAATGGACTCACGAGAATAATAGCATCAGCTGTGCTGGGATTCTGCAGTTGGGTTCCACTAACATGACCATGATGGATTGTAGTCTTGGTATTGTAACACTGTATATAATAACTACTTAGCACAGAATTTAGGATACCCGCCATGAGTAAAATACTTTTAGTGTTCTGAAGTTTATGCACAGCATGAAAGCAAAACTATCTTATCAGTGTTGAGGTGTTTGCTAATATGCTTATCACTGCAAGATTTTTGAATACAGGAGTGACAATATGTTAAGATAGTTAGAAGTCAACTCTATTTTACTAGAGCATTTTATTAGTACTGTGAGCTGCAGAGATGCCTTAAAGATTGTCAAATGTAATTACTGGATATCTGGAAGAAAATAATTGCATCCAAAGACAGACAATTTTCTGAATAATGTTTGATTTTGTCAATTAATATTTTTGGAGCAAATTTTATTTGAATATAATCATATGGGTTCTTCTCCTTTCTTAATTGTACTTTCAGTTGTGGATAAAAGCAAGGTCAGAATCTTCAGGCCAAATGACATTTTGCATAAGATACATTAACCACAACAGTTTGTGTTTTTGCTAAGAAGCTTCAGTGTGATTTTAGATTTAGAACCAAACTGGAAATCAAGTGAGTTTCATTTGTGGATCTAATGTGAGCATGCTCAAACCTCTTTAAAAGTCCCTATTCTGGTACAATGTCACATACATAATGTAATTTCTTAACAAGATACTATACCAGCTACATGTTGTCATATTTTGCATCAAATGTAGTGCAAACACTATTATGTGAATGTAGTAGAAATACTAAATACTATGGATAATGAAAATACCTCAGGACATTTTGGGTTTTTTTAATCATAACAGAATTGTTGTTGTCTTGTTTTGTCTCTAGCAGTTAAACAAATCTTACACTTTTCATGTTTTATTTTCTCTCAAAAGGTAAAACTGATGGTAGAACTAGACCCCACTGATGGTGTTGTATTTACATGCTTCTCCAGCTACAGTACATCACAGCATGATTCTTCTTGGTACACACTCTCACAGTCCTGTAAGACCACATTCAGGTAGTGCCTTCAGGGCATTCCCACTGCCCAGTCCTTGTCTATCTTCTGGATTGGCTTTTATACTCTTTTTCCCTTTATTTTACAGACAGTTGAACATATATAAAAGTAGTTGCATCAAAAGATCAGCTCTCATGTCTTCCTTTCAGGCAGTTGTCCATTCTTGTCTCTTAGGGAATGCATATGGTTTTTTAAGCCAACTTTTTCTCCTAAAGCATTTAAATAGGTTCTCACATTTACTCTTAAAAAGGATGGCAAGTTTACCCACTGTCATCAACATATTTTAACTCAAAACATAGCAGCATTAAGTTTACTTTCTTATGGAACTGATCTAACAGTTCTTAGATGAGTAACTCTTCCAAAATATTGGTCTGACTCAGTTTCTTCCCATATAAACACTATTCTAATTTCATTTAGCTTAGTGGCATTTTGATTTCCTGTCCTAAACTATCAGACTGTGAACTGTAAACAGTGGTAGGGTTTCCACCTAAGAAACTTCTACAGTGGGTGATGTGTAGAGACAGTTTAGGCAGAGCATGCTGGAAGGCTTTGCAGTGCCAGAGGTAAGGTAGAATCCAGGAGAGGGGTCAAATTAATTTCAGAAGTCCTGCAAAAATTTTTTTACATTAAAATAAGGTTGTCACCCATCAAGGCAGATAGTCATCCTGATTAAGGAGCATGTTTTCCTGTTATTTTTACAATACAGTCAAAGCAGATATTTCATCCCCTTACACATTTGATTTCAGCCACTCTTTCTCTCTGTGTTTTGTTGCCTGGAGAATGCTCCTCTCCCCATACCACTGTCACAGGCCAGTAGTCTGTGACAAAGCTCCCTCTCAATCTCCCACAAAACTGAAAAAGGGAAATTCACAAAAGAGCCCTTTTTTCTTCCTTTTGAGTTTTGCCTTTTTCCTCACCCAGAGAAACAGGGATTGTGCACTGCACAGGGATAACTTACAGCAGGCGAGAGAGAGGCATGTTAGTGGCAGGAGACAGCAGCAAAGCCCCTGTTTGGGAAGCACAGGCTGAATTTCTCACATCAGAGATACTGCTGTTGTCTCTGCCTTTGCCATTCTTTCCCCAGTCACCTTTGCCTACATTGTTGCCAGGTCTTCCCCTACTTGGACTGTTTTTTCATTGACCCACATACTTTCTGAAAAGAGCTAAGACTTTTTCCTTCTTCACACTTACGAGAATGATTCTTTCAGTCAGGTAAGCAAGGTTCAAAAATCCACATATTTGAGGACAATTAATTCAAGCAGAAGTAAAATTCTTGCTTTATTTTTTAGACATGTATAAATTAATTGAAATTATGTTTACAGGAATAACTAACTCAATATTACAGAATTTTATGCAGCTATTTTCAGTGGACTGCTGGTTCAAAGGTACACTGATGTCACTGTCAGAGCTTAAGGCTGGCTAAAGATAATTAATTATTACTAATGACATAACTGAACTTTACAGGACACTGTGATAGAGTAAAAAATCGACTTGAGAATCTGATGCTGGAGTTGTAGCTCACACTGACCTTCAAGTTCCTCAGAGAGTATTGCTTAGTTACTAATAGTTTCATTAGTCATACTTAGATAGCTTATTGTACATCTGTTGATACAGAATTTCACTACAGTGAAGACACAGACTAGACAAAGTCTGTTCTATGATCCAAAGAATCAGAGGCTTCCAAGCATCCTCATCTCCTTTCCTTTCTCCTGTGAAATATCCGCTGAGGTTCTTCACTCTTAGGGAGATAGAATTGAATAGTTAAGGTTGAATCCAGTTGTGAATGAGAATGACTCAAAGTTTAGGCATCTCTGTAGTTTTGTCCTGCAGGTGGATTTACAGGGAGCTGCCTCTCCCAGGGTGCCTGAGCAGTGATACTGGTCTCCCCTTTGTATCCTACCACATTTTCCTGCTGAGCTTAACTGTGGAGCTTTTCCTGACAGACAGTCACAGAAACCATTCTCCAACAGGGCAGAGAAGACCACAAGCTTCAAATGATATTTGCACATTTGTCCTCCTTTTCTCAATTCAGTATTATGTTGCAGTTGGAGCTCACAAAAAGGAATTGGGAAACTGAGGCAAACTTCCTTCTTTGATGGTCAGAGAGAGTGTACTATTGACATGGATTCAAATTATAAGATGAGATACCTTCTTTAGTTGGGTATTGCTGTTTGCCTTCCACACTCTTCACGACAGTCACCTTGAGTCTTCTGGCCTAGGAGTCCTTAGTGGATTTAAACAGCGCAGTATTGAAGATATTTAACCTGATATCACCTTCCTTCATAGGCATTTCATTGTAACTGGAAAGATAAAAATGCTTTATTGCTTCATCCAATGAAGGAGAGAGAAGACAGCAACTAATTTCATTCCAATTGATGTATTTGGCAGGGGAAAGCTGGAATCTCAAGTTCTAATCTGCACACTAAGAATCTTCTCCAATGACTGTTTCATTCAAATTTCAAGGGTGGCTAGACACAGATATAAAGTATATCTGTCTTTAATCAAGGTTTTATTTTTATTGTACTAGTTTGATTAATACCAATCTAATTTCCTTATAAACTCTAAATGAGATATCTATATATATATGATCTGTGTTTTGGAAGTGAGATTATGTTTAGGAGTTTCAAATGTGATTAGTTGTCAAGTTGTTCTTTGTATGCATTTACTTCTGTACTACAGTGTGTATGGGAAAATACAATCAGGATGTACTATAATCTTAACCAAACAAAAACTTTTTTTTTTTTTTTTTTAGCTAGATTTAAGTTTAAGGTCCCTTCCAACTCAGACAATTCTATGATTCTATGATTCAGTTAACTTCAGTATTGGTTTGGCACAGTGTGTTTCTATTTTGAAGTGATAAATTGTCCATAAGAAGTATAGTCTTTCACTTTGTGTGTGGTTAATTTCACAAGAATGGGAACCATCATTTCTGAGGCTAAACATCCTTGAAAGTATCTCTGGGAATCATGCTGAGAATGAAAAATATTATGTATACATAGCATCAAAGGACCAACATAAAGCTATAGTTTAAAGTCAGCATTCCTGTGGTATTGAAAGGAATTAATCTGAGGAAATGACAGAAATCATTCCTCTGAGGGGAGCAACACTGAGCAAATATATGCATGTCAAAAATGTGTAAATGCTTTACTGTTGTCTATAATTGAATTAGGTTCCAAGTGAATGAAGGGAAAATGAGACTACTTGGAAAACAACAGTTAATCATACTAGTCTGTGTAAGATCAAAGAGGGAATGTGACAAACTGTTGAAACTGTGGTCCTCCTTCACCCAAAAATAAGAGGACACTGATCATATTCAAGTAAAGTCATCAACATAAATTTCTTCAGAATAACATCCAAGGCATTTTCACACATACAAATCATAGACTCCTAACAACCATAGAATACCTCAAGTTGAAAGGGTTCAATAAGAATTATTGAGTCTAACTCTGCTCCTCACAGGAATGCCTGCAACTTAACCATATGACCAAGAGCATTGTCCAGACACACCTGGAGTTCTGACAGTGTTGATGCTGTGATTACTCTTGTGGGGAGCCTGTTCCAATGTCTGACCACCCTAATGCACATCCTGACCATAGAAATGTACAGATGCATTTTGATATGGAGTTATCTTTGGTACTTGTGAGGGAAGTGACAAGAATTACCTCCATTCACACTGATTCCTTAGGTAGTTTTCTTACCATAACAGGAAATTCTATTTAGAAATCAGAACACAATGATATTCCTAATTACTAGGTTCAATTCATAATTAAAATATTTTAGTGAGTGCTTCTGTTTACTGAATGAGCCATGAATTACAGCTCTGTACTCAAAATTCTTTCAAATCAAGAAAATAAGGCACAGAGCTGTTAAGCCCCTCTGTCTCCCATTGAACTATCATGATATTGAAATTACCCTGCTCCTTTTATAACATTGTTTGACTTTGGAAAATTCTTCAAAATCCAAGCAAAAAGTAGCAAATCTAAAAGTAATAGTGGACTAGTCTACTTTCTGGGAAGATGCAACATCTGAGGTTCAAAATGCACTTAATGGAAAACTAACAAAAGAACTCATCCTCATGGCTAGACTTCACGAACAAAGATTTGGGAGGGGTTTACCCACGCTTGCTGCAAGCGCGCTGATGGCTGATAAGGCCAATGCGAGAGCGGCAAGTCCGGTTGCAAAAGGCACAGCAGAAAGTCTCTGTAGGTGGTACTGTCAAGGCACAGTTCTTTCTGCAGTGTCTTTTCTCCTCCATGCTAATTCCGTGTGCTGATTCAAAGGAGACAGCAACGTTATAGATTGTGTGTCTCCACGTCTCCCAGTTGGAGGCCAGAGTGGACCATTGATGGTGGTCAATGTGGCCAAGGCTGAGGTGTTGTTTCAGGCAGTCCTTGTATCTGCTCTTCAGCGCTCCTCTTTTGAGGCAGCTGGTGGTGAGTTCACTGTGAGTTCACCATCTTAAGGAAGCGGTGATCCTCCATCCTGGAGACGTGCCCTGCCCAGCGCAGTTGCATTCTCAGCAGCACGGCCTCGATACTGGTGACCTCTGCCTGTTCCAGAAGAGACACTTTAGTCACATAAACAAAAGAACTAAGAGCAAAATAACCTACAGTCTGATGGCCAAGACACTTTCCTAAGAGAAAAATAACTTAATGAAACCTAGATGCCGCAAACTATCTCCTACAGTATTTTTTGGAGTAGAGGCTTTTTTTAATTTTTATTTTTTTATTTTATTTCTTTAAATTGAAATGCACTGTATTATTTTAGTTGGAAAAAAAAAACACAAAAAAACCCAAAAAACAACAAAACATTTATTACACAAACAATGTTTTTCTTTTTATTCTTTCCAAATGGCATTATTTTGTGATTCAATTTTCCTGAGATCAATGCGTTTTGAATCTCTTCTACACATGTCACCATTCCAGACAAAATCGTTTGTTCAGAAAATCATTTAGGTCATACTTGAACTCAGGGAGCCATCTAGACTCATCTTCTGCATGAAGAAGAACTAACCTCAAGGTTATGTCAGGGAGCTGAGGCCTTAGGTCAATATATAATTGTTAGAAAAAAACTATTGACTCCTGTTTCCTTTATTCAAATATTTTGTGTTGATATGAGATAAAAAGCTGTAGTGATAATGCAATAAGACTTAAATATTAGCCATAAAGGACAATTTTAGCTTTTAAAGCCTCAGCTCTTTATACAATGAAAGAATAAGGTGTGCTGTCTGTCTTGTCTTTCAGCAACTCCACCAGCTGCTCTGAGTCATCCACTGAAGGAGGTTCCCTCTGAGGGCCTAAAAACTTTCCTAGGTTTGAGTTACCCTTTGATCATTCATATTTTCAGACTGTTTTTCAAAACCAGCTTGCAGGAAAAATCCTGCTTCATTATTCTGAGGTGTTTTGACTGTATTTATCCTTGTACAGGAGTGCTTGAATGACTTCACCACATGGATTCATTTTATGCTTACTATGTAAATTAAGACTTGTTTTGACTTTGAGCCAGCGAGTCCTCGTTTATTTGTGTGTCACCATATATTTGTATCTGCTTCTGGAACTTACATTGTAATCCGTTCCACTATTTATTTTAAAGTTCATTCTTCATTTATTTACATCACTAAGGAAAAAATAAAAACAAAATCCAACAAATTTTATAGACTCCTGTGAACATTTATCAAGAGAATTAAGTGAGATAGTGTTTTATCTCTGCCTCATAATCAGAGTTATATTTTACAGTTTCTGTTCTTGGACAGATTCTGATTTTGACCTGTTATTTCTACAGAAAATCATATGGACTCTGTAAGACATTTGCTTTCTTTACAAGACATGACATCCCACAACCTGATGCCCTTGTGTTGTGACTGCCTCCACATTTACTGTGTTTGCTGTTACTGTCTCTACAGTTTGTTTACCTTTGCATTCAATCTTTCTGACCTTGCATCCACTTTGTATAGATACATCTCAATCCTTCAACTGTTTGCAAGCACATTGGTTTCCAGTTCCATTTCACAGAAAATATTCTTTTTTTTTTTTTTTTTTACTTTTAAAACATCAGGTCAATTTCACTCCGTGACATTTCCTTTGTCACTGCTGCTTCCCCTAAAATATCTCTAATTAAGATTTCTGTCAACCATTTTGTTCACACTGCTTGGTTCAATTGGTTGGATTTGCAACGTAATGCCCAACAGTACCAGCTTCCTGCTTTTCACTTTTACCAAAAATGTATCCTTCCTTTTCGAACTGTTATTTTCTTCCTTTCCTGGTACTGTGCACCCTAGATGTGAAGTCTCTCTCAAAATTTGCTGTCATCTTTTCTGGCCAAGGGGATATTTCTCCAATCTTGTGATTCTTGGTTTGAGCAGTTGGATTATGCTTCCCATGGTTTCTTCACTGTCCCTTGAATCAGGCTAATCTGCAGGTGTAATTTTTCTAGAGATTCTTAGTTAGTGTGTAATTTTAACTCCAAGCCCCAGCCTAAAGACACCAAAACTTTCAGCTATGCTTTATATTTGATATCTCATAGATTTCATGTAAATTTTTTTAGGTTATCTCACATAATTCTTTGTCTTCCTATAATATCTTACTTTCAATTGCATTGCTTTTATTCCATCTTATTTTATGTATTTCTCTTTTGCTCTATGACCATTTCTTAAGTCTGCTTAGAATAATGTATTTTATTGTCTCAAATTCTCTATACTTTGATTTTTTCCAGAGTACGACTCCTGTCAACAAAACCCAGAACTTCTCCTTACCTTCTCTGGACTGTCTATGCCTACTGTTTCTTGTTTGCTGTTTGATTAATGGATTCAACTCATTAAATAAGCTGAAAAAAAATTATTTTTCCAGATTGACTTTCTTTCGCCTTTGTGATTTTAGTTGACAAGCTGAATTACCAGGTGAATACTGGATCCAGGGAAAAGGGAGAGGCAGAAAATGGTGAGAAATGAGTGAGACTGCCTCTGTAATAGTGAGGAATACTGGGAAGGATCAAATGTACTCATGAAACTGCAACTTTTGTAGCTTTTTAAAAGTAGGCACTCTGCTTAGTAAAACATAACAAGTTTTACTGCTCTTTCTCATATCTTAATTTCTTACTTCATAACATTTATTACCTATTACCTAAGATTTCTAGATAATCATAACGTGTTGATATCTATGATAACCATTTCATACATCTTCAAATTTCATTTAAATCTGAGCATTTGATTTTATACACATTGTCCAAAGTCTGTATTTCTTGTTACTTCTTAACACAGTATTAGTGAACTCTAAATCTACATCAGTTTATCAAAGACCAATTTAATATTTAACAACCCTCTTCTTTTTGGAGCTATTCCAGATCTGTTTTTCCTCCTGTGATTTAGTTTCACAAGTCTTTGGGTTAGGCCATTCCTTTCTTTCTTTGAATAAATATTCAAGAGGAGAATTAATAGTTCTTGTTATGTTGTTCTTGAGCATTTTGACTATATACCATCTACTGTAACTGTCTGAGTCTTCTAGAGATAAAACCTCTCTCTGAAGATTGATTGTGCTTTCATTTGTTTGTTTTTGTTCCTGTCTCAATAAATCACTGTATAATTATAATCTAAGAAACAAAAAGCTTTATTTTTATCCTTTCTTGCTGTCAATCTGATACATTTTTTTCCCATGCAGTTGTCTATCAAGAAGTATTTTCAATTATTAAACCTTTTATCTGCTCTATCGTGACATATGAATACTGTCTTTCTGTTTTAAGAGTTGTTTTTGTTGTTTTTTTTTAATTTTTTTTTTTTAAGCAAGCCTCTCAATAGAAAATGAACTTAAAATTTGGAGGCATCTGGTCTTTGATGCATAGTCTCTCTGGGTCATTTTCCTACCCCATTGATCACATCACATTGTGAATGATATTTATAGTCTCTCCATCAGCTCTCCTTATCTTATCTCTGATAGTCATCTCTCTGGTTTTAAGACAGTCTTTTAAAGTTTCAAGCTTGTTAATCTGCTTCACCAGCCTCTATTTTGGCTGTCTTTGATATCCTATGTTATAATTTACTCATGGCTCTTTGTGTTGTTCTTTCATGTTGCAATTCTTGCTTTCTTGCACTCTCTTATTTGCTTTTATGAAAGAGTGGCTGAAGTCACAATTGGTTTTTGGTAGTCAGATGTTACTCCTATCTCATGAATTAATAAATACACAGGGCTGATTGTGGTACTTTCATTCTTTTCTGTGTTTAGCATTTTCAGATCTCCAGTCAGCTTGTTGACTCCAGCTTCTGATCAATAAAATGTGCTTCCAGGAAATTCTGGAAGTGTAACAGACATCTCTACCACTCTCCACCACATTCCCCCCTCAAAAGACTGTCAAAGAGATTTTTCCCTATGATTGTTCTCTTTGGATGTTTAATTTTCATGGGCACCACAACTATAATGAAAAGGGCTATTGCTAGGAGACAGTTCTGTGTTTCTTGGCCACACTCACCTGACATGTGCCAATAAGATTACCAAATGTCATATTCCCTCATCATATGACAGGAGTCAGTATCCGCTTGAAACAAATGGCTACTAGCTGAATGTAGCTCTTGGCAACATTTTATTTTGTAAGTGGAAAACCATTCCTTTTTCTTCCGTTATGTATTGTAGTAATATGAAGATGAAGGGGTTTTTATTTCCTTTTGACATCCATTGAAGCTTTATGGAAGTCATTGCAATTTAGTATTAATTAATATCCACTTATAAAAAAGTGTTGACAATAAATTTCCGAAATGGTGAATCTGACATTTAGCAACATAATTTAAGAGAACAAGAGGAACTTTCCAACTGCAGTTGAAAGTAAATTAAGTGTGATAAAATTTTTATAACTTTAGTTACTTACTGAGTAACTAAGGAAGTTTGTTTTATGGCTGGAGACTTCCACGTGGATGATACGAGATACTTCCTCTGCAGTTACCATGCCAGACATTATGTTTTGCCTTAAGTATTTCTATTTAAATTGCTCATTATTTTATCTTCCACAGTTCAAACTAAAATTCTGCATGCCAGGGCCAGTGTGCTTTAGTGATTTCTCATCTCAAATGCTTTAATAACAGACTACTACTTTAATTCATAGCCTTTGAAGGTTTCCAAAGCAAGAAGTTTGGGGAAACCAGAAATCATACTCAAGTGGGAGGTATCTGCCTCTATCAGACTTTGAGTTCATTTACTAAGTTAAAATGATTAACATAACAGTTGTCATACTCTTAATTTACATATCTACCCAATGGCCAAATTAGTTAGTTTTTAATACACTTACAGAGAATCCTCTAAACTATTTCCTGAAGAATCACTTGAAATGGCATTTGCCTGAGCTGTGAAGAGCTCTAAAGTTTCTTCAAGAAGTTCCTTTTTTAGAGAAGGGATTTAATCCTTTCTACTGACTGAGGTAATGGCCTTTCCCTAAGACATTCTGGAGAGACAAGTCTGCCTCAGATGTTTGTCTTTTTGCACACCCATCAGTATTTGAAGAGGTATGAGGCAATAATTGCTCTATTAAGGCATATTCTGATGTAAACAACAGAAGAGTCCACAGTTACACTAAGTGATGGAGTAGGAAGCTACCAGCACTTGTATGTGTTGCTTGTATGAGGTCGTGGTTGAAGTAGTATATGTTGTACGTATGTGCAGTCATGAACTTCAATCTGGAATGTATTGATGTGTGTGCTTGCATCCATCATAGAGGGACTAATTTAAAAAGTAGTAAAAAGTAACCTCTTTTTTATTTCATTCTGGACAAAAAAAAAGGTGGAGGAATACTATATGTATGAAATGATCAGGAGATGAACTCTAAAGTTTCCCAGTGCATTGCAAATATTTGGAGTTTCTACTTTCCTTACATTTAAGAAGAACACATATAGGATACTGCTGTGATGATTATGATCTTTCAGGATACAATATGTGCCTTTTCATCAGCACCTGAGTACTGATAAATGTGCTATCAGTAGACATATTTATATTTATATATTTTTCCTTCCTTCCTTCCTTCCTTCCTTCCTTCCTTCCTTCCTTGCTTCCTTCCTTCCTTCCTTCCTTCCTTCCTTTCTT
>VXAU01005995.1:160452-171974 GCA_013399695.1 Formicarius rufipectus
CCCTCCCTCCCTCCCTCATAATTTGAAAACAGTTTCACAATTATAACGTAATAAAAAACAATTAGTTGAAAATGAGAGTTTTTGTCAGAGAGCTTTCTCTGCAGCCTTCTGTCAGTCAACATCCACTCCACCCTGCCCAAAGAAGGGAGTGTGACAAAAGTCTGTCAGGTACTTCAGATCCTTCCATATGTGGCAGAGTTAATTAGCTCTTTTCTCTGAACTGCCTGTTTGTCCACGTGTAAGAAAATGACCCCCTATCGACAGCTCATGGCCCTTTAGCAGTGGAATGTGCAGACGGACTCTGCAACAGGGGATTTATCTGGCAGTGCTACTTCCATGGAATGTATCTGTTCTGCCTATAAAGCAGTTCCTCCCTTCCCACACCCTGACATCCCTCCACTCAGTACATGTTGTGTAGTCCCCTGAGTCTGTGATTTACTACCTCTTTTGGAAACAGAAAGAGCAAAGCTCTTTTCAAGTATAAAATTATATTCATGACAGTTAGGAAATTATTTTTCTTTTTTTTTCTCTGTATTTTTTTTTCTTTTTGTTTTCTTTTCCTCTGGTTTATGTGCAGATTTTTGTAGGCTTGCTGTCATAGGTAAGATATCTTCAGAAAAATATGATCAGAATCAAATGAAAAATTTTATGCCAAGTTATGCAGTTTTGGTATCAAATGAAAATCACAACCCTCTTATTTCATGTCTGGCCAGGTAAGTCTCCAAGGCAGCCTGGTGTCCGTGCCTGTCATTCTCTAGCTGGCTATTAAGGTATCAGTGGCATGAAAAGAATTTTATCAATGCAATAGCAAATCTTTATATTGCTAAGGATATCTCTAAATGAGTCTGTTCTGGTGGTCATTACACAGAAATCTTCTAAGGAGAATGCTTCACCAGTGATGAATTTGACTGTCCTCTTTGAATGAAGTGGTATTTGTTTGCTTTACAGAGACAATGCCTGATAGACAAATATTTCTGTCATTTGGCTGTATCAGATAAGTTATCAGAACTATTTAAGTATCATTGAATAATTAAGGATAAGAATGCTGAAGGGTTAAAGAGAAGTTGCTGGGGAAATTAGAGAAGAGATGAACTATATGTCATAGATGGAATGAGTGAAACTCTTTTTAATGTATAAGGTCTTCATTATTGCTAAGAAAAGAATTTATAGTGACTCTCAAGAGAGAAATCCATCCTTGAACCTGTCTTGGTGGTTTTTTTTTCTCTTTTCCTTCTTACTCTCTGTGACTTTCCTCTTGAAGGAATGTCACATTGTTTGTGTATAAAGCACACATCTACCTCCAGCATTTGCATGCTATTTATGTGTGCTGCTGTTCAGTAGAATGGGCAGTTGCCCAGTGTGTTTGCATAATGCTAACAGTTCTGTATGAGGAAATGAGAGATTTTGCTGTAATTACAAACTGACATTTGACATGTAATCCTTACATATTTCATTTTGGTTTTTTAGATATCTGTAAAGGCATGCACACAAGCCATGCTCATGGCATGTCTAAGAGCTTGGAAATGCACAGTGTTCCCTTAGTCTGTGCTGATTAGTTCATCTGCTTATGTCCATAGGGGTGCTTCTCACATGGGGGGTCAGGCAGGTCACTCTGGCTACCAGTTTCTTGTCAGACGAAGTTCAAGGGATTGACCATGAGCTGCTTACCTTATACAAGAACTGAAATGCCATCCCCGATAAAAACATGCATTGTTAATTTTTTTCAAGAGAAATAGTATTGATTTTAACTGTTTAGTTAATTGAATAAGCTCTAGTGCCTCCTCTGTTTTTGAATGCTGACCTTGTCATGGATTACTCCTGGCCTAATTTTTAAATTATTCCTAACACATTTCAATCTCAGTCATTCATGTTAAAATGTGGGATTTGGAGAGCAGGAACTTCATTGTCATATGTGATTTATGTAGGTGGACATTGACTCTGAGGCTCCAAGTTATTGTTTTCCCTTGTACTTCCTCTACCCTCATGCTCACTGGAAATGAGCAAAAAGTCATGAAATGGTATGAGAGATGTGCCCATGAATCAAAACAAACAGTATTGACAGTTCTTTTGTCTAGTGTAGTTTTCTCAAGTGGAAATGTCTAATATCTTGTTGTGAGAGGGAAAATTCATCTGTCCAGTACTTCCTAAATGTGAATTGAAAGGTGCCTATTTCATTTGGTCATTTCATTAACATCTCTACCTAGTGTTACCATATCTTTATGCCAGATATTTACACAAGACAGACAGCAAATGAGATATGACAGTGACATGTTTGGCATTCAGTGTACCAGACTTTCAGTGTATATGGGCATAAGAACTACTTGGCGTATATGCCATGTGCCAGGTAGGCTTTTGGGGAGCTTCAGACCCATGATATGTTTGTTGCAGAGGCAATCACTACATACACAGTGAATCCAGTGTACTCTGGGAGCTCTAGCCTTCTTCTATATGCACTGAAGGCTGATGTATCGGTGCGCAGGGGACATATCCAGAATCTCTGATATATAACCAGGACAAATATGGCAAATTCTTTGTGGTAGAATTCCTAAACATAAGAAAGAAAAAGGCAGAAAAAAACACTGACGTAGTAGCCCTCATACTCAAAGAGACTACCCAGCTCATCATGTAGAAGTCCACTTTTCCTGCATTCTGTATGACTCTCCATTATGGGTCATTTTGCATCCCCCCTTGGGCAAGGACTATGTCTGTGTGAAAGGCTAAACTCTGAGGCTGTGTAGTTCCACCAGCATCAGTGGGGGGTAAGCTGGTATACTGGTGCTCCTGATTTGGCCCTGTTCTCTGGCTTTTTATAAATTGATTGCTGCTGTTTGTTTTGTTGTTGTTTTGGCCCCAGTTGTTTTTTTAACAGTCACAGAATAGTAAATGATAATAATAGATTGCTGCATGGTTGGGTGTATCAGCATATGTTTGTAGGGGGATGTGAGAGACTGAACCGTGGGACGACCTCTCTGACATTCTCCAAAGCCTTCTTTCTTTTCCCAGGCTTTTTGGGAGGGCATTTGTCTGAAGGGGGGAATTCATTAGGTATGCTGGAGAAGAGATTTCTTATGTTTGCTTGAAGATCTTTATAGCCTTCACGAAGTGGGATGCACAGTTCCCATAAATATGTGATAATGATCATTTGGAGTGTGAATGTTAATTTGTGTAATGGGTTCCCAAAATATGGGCCATGTGCCTGCTGAGTATGTCTTATTTTAAAATAAATGTGCATACATAATACACACACAGACACATGCTGCCTGCATATGCATCCATAATTTAAAATCTAAAATTATAATTTGTTTTTGAAGGAGAAAAGCAACAGCTCCCCCAGTATACCCGTAACCGTTGAACAGGAGCCCAGCCGTCAGGATGGTTTTGTGAGCCCTGCTGGAGATCACAGTCCCACACGGACAGCTGCAGCTACAAAGCACCCCAGTGACCTAGATTCAGCTCTAGATTACTGTCTGCTTTGGCCTCTGCCTCCTATCGCAGCACCAGGAGTCTGATTTTGTTGCACAAGCTAACTTGCTTACTGCTTTGACCCATTTTACCATAGCAACCTGGTTTGCTGTACCAGAGGCTAGAAAAAGCACATAGGCGACTTTTTCAGGATTCCAAGATTAAGTTCACTCTCTGCTCTTTTTTTTTTCCTCCCCCCTTTTCCTCCCCAAGAATGTGCTTAGCAGACATGACGAAGAAGAGCTGATGCTTTCCAACAGCACTGGAAGCCGGGAAAAGATTTAGGCGAGGTATTACTTATGTACTTCTAATACATTGCTTATCCTGATGAATGTTTTTGATTTATTTTCCTTTTCTTGGAAAATACTAGCCAGATGCTTCCCTTGCCCCAAATGTCTCATTCCACATTTTCCCTCATCCATCCCCAACCCCCTACTCCCAATATCCTGCTCATTTTGCTTACATAAGTATATTTCATCATGTCCTATGTTTTTGATTTTTTGATAACATGTAATAGCATTCAGATGTTCAGGAATATGGCTGCTTTCACTATAGAATGCTAGCTGTTGTCCATACGTTAGTGTGTTTACATCAGTTTACTTGTTAGAAACAGGAGGAGGTGGTTTAGAGTCAGGTCTTCTCAGGCATTAAATTAGTCTTTTATAGATGTGATAATCTAGGGTGCATCAGGCAAAGCATCGCCAGCCGGTCAAGGGAGGGGACTGTCCTGCTCTGCTGTGCACTGAGGCAACCTCACCTTGAATATTGTGTGCAGTGTTGGGCACCACAATGCAGGAAAGATGTTAAATTGTTAACGGGCGTCCTAAGGAGGGCAACAAAAACAGTGAAGGGCCTTGAGGGGAAACCGTATGAGGAGTGGCTGAGGTCACTTGGTATGTTCAGCCTGGAGAAGAGGAAACTGAGGGGAGACCTCATTGCAGTTACAACTTCCTTGTGAGGGAAAGGGGAGAGGAGGGGGAGCCGCTGATCTCTGCCCTGTGGTAACTGTGGAACCCAAGGGAATGACCTGAAGTTTTGCCAGGTGATGTTTAGGTTAGATATTAGAAAAAGGTTCTTCACCCAGAGGGTCGTTGAGCACTGGAAGAGTCTCCTCAAGGAAGTGGTTACACCACCAAGACTACCAGAGTGCAAGAAGAATTTGGACAATGCTCTCAGGGACATAATGTGACTCTTGAAGTTGTCCTATGCAGGGCTCATAGTTGGCCTCGATGATCCTTGTGGGTACCTTCCAACTCAGAATATTCTGTGATTCTGATTATGACTGAGAAAAGAAACAGAAAAAGATAGCTCAAAACACTATGAATAATTATGGTGTGATTTGGTGATTTTTCAAGACTTTTTTTTTTTTTTAATCTTGTTGAGGAAACACTTTATGTTTGCTAAACTTGGAGATGTGCATGTAGGTGCAAAAATATTCAAAAATGTGAAAAATCACAAGAAAGTTAAAAGTGTTATGAAATAAATTGGCTTTTTCCTCAATGTTTCACATATGTTTGAGATACTCCTAAGCACCTTAACATTTTTACTAGCCAGCCAGAGGAACTTTGTGTGACAACTCCCAAGCCCATCTTGATTGTTCCTGCCCTCATGGATGCTGGGAAAGGCACAGACAGGCTTCCAGGCTTCCAGATATCAGAGATGCACTTCATTTTGCAAAATAATTTGAGAATTTGTCTTGCCACTCATGCAGACAGTCCCTGATATTCACAAGTCACAAAATTCTTGAGTTTGCTTTTGGTAATGCTGCTCTGGATAACTGGGTTTGGACTAGGTTTGTTTCTGCTGTAGACAGACAGCTCCTGGTTGTGTTGTCTCATTTATCCTTAGTTTCAAAAAACTGGTGAGTTCATCTTTTGGTAATCAGCACTGGTATTTTATGAGGCTCAAGTTTCATATGTCTCCTAGCCAGCTGGTAAAACGAAGTATGAAAGTGGTACTAATGTAGGATTGTCAAAATGAAATAGAAAAGCTCATCTCTTGACATTCCTCTTTCAGAAGAATTGCCCTTATCACCAGGAATGTAGACACTTGAGCAGTTCAAGCACATAATCTTTTCTCACAGAAAGGTAAAGTTTCTGATACAGCTGACAGCCAATGCTTTGAACTGCATCTGACAAGAAGCCGGTAGTCAGAGGGAGCCATTTGACCCCTCCCCCATAAGAAACATTTCCAAAGACACAGGCAGAACAAATCAGCACAGATTAAGGAATAGTGTGTGTTTGTGAGGTCTTAGATATGCCATGAAGCCCATGCTTGTATGCATGCCTCTACTCCACATTGAGTGGAAAGCAGCGCAGCTGGCCTGCCAATGTAGCCTTGACAGTGTGTTGTAACACCATATCTGGGCTTACCTCAGAGTAGTGTGTTGTCCCATATCCTCAGTATGGGACAAAAGTATTTTTTTGTGTAAATGCATTTCCTAAGATGTTTCAAATTGTAGTAGCAAGCAGGTCGTACATAAGAAACCCCTCCTGGAGAGGGGAGAGAGGTGAAGGGGAATCCATCAATGTCTACTACATTCTGACAGTGGCAGGCTCCTTGTCAAAAAATTTTTAATAAATCACATTGTTGATATCTTTTAACCCTGTAAAAACACATTCAACCACCTCAGATCTCATACTTAATTGACAACTCCTTCCCTGAGAAAACAAAAAATTAAGTTGAAAAAAACCCACCTTAATAGATACTACTCACCTCAGCGTCTGGGTTTTTGGCATGATTTCCACTCATTTGGACTGAAAGTCATCTAATAGTCCTAATGTAGAAGATGTAGATCTGGATATTGGTATAGACAAGTCTGACAGCTGCCAGGGCTGTCAGACTGTTGGTGGTGGTCAGGAGTTCTATCATCTATGCCTAGACTGGACACCTTCCTTCTCTCCCATGCCCATCGACAGACCTAACTATGACTAGCCCTGCCAAAATACTTAGCTTCTCAAAGGTTTCAGAGACCAAAAACCTGTGTTTACCCTGATGAATTCTATTTTCTAAACATTGTGCCTGAGCATACATTTCTGGGCTTCCTGAGGATTAAAAAGTTGTTGTGTGTAAAGTGAGACATATTCTTTCTCACACGTCCACTGCCATATGCCCTTCAGTTATTTCATAGACTGCACAGGATTCATTAACTAGTCTTGTGGATGGACTCACCTGAGTGAACTGATCATTTGTTTACTACTTCCTGGGGCTCTAATATTCTTAATTGTGGGAACTATTAGACTGCTTACAAGATGAAGAACCAGCCAAGGTGCAATTTGCCAAATGTGATCTTTAAAGAAAGAAAAGGCATACAGTCTGAGTCAAATTTAATTGGTCCTTGGCACTTGTAGGCTTTGTCACTGTGCAGCACTTTGAAAACTACCCAAAATTTAGATTTTTACAGACCTAAGTGTTGCCTTCTCTATAATTTCTCTGGCAACATGATTACAAACTGACCAAAGGGGTATTCCATACCATATGACATCATGCTCAGTATATAAAGTAGGGGGAAGAAGGAGGAAATGTTTGGAGTGATCATGTTTGTCTTCCTAAGTAACTGTTATGTGTGATAGGCCCCTGCTCTCCTGGAGATGGCTGAACAGTTGCTTGCCCATGGGAAGTAGTGAAGTAATTCTTTGGTTTGCTTTGCTTGTGCCTACAGCTTTTGTTTTCCCTATTAAACTACCTTTATCTCAACCCACAAATTTTCTGGCTTTTACCCTTCTGATGCTCTTCCAAATCCTGCTGCTGAGTAAGAGAGCAAGTGACTGTGTGGTACTTGGTTGCTCGCTGGGGTTAAACCACAACAGTCATAAACTACAGATAATCATTTATGGATCCTAATTTTAGTGTTTTCACACACCACAGACAATGGCTCCAACCAGCATTCCTCAGCATAAATCACCTTTCATCTGGCACAGTTTTTAATTAAACCTCCCTCTTCTTACTCATAATTGCAACACATCTTTAAAAACCAATGTATTTAACTTACTATTTTGAATGTTACCAAAGCATCTAAAGGCTTTAGGAAATGTTCAAGAATATACAAATTAAGTTTTGCATTTCTCTGTCATGGTGAAGGATAGTTGATTCTTTTGGCTTGTTTTGTTTGTTTGTTTTGTTGTTTTTTCCTAAATTCTTAGCTACTGATAAGCAAATGGTAGCTAGAAACAGAATGGAAATGGTTTAGTTAATTAGAAATATTCAGAAAATACTAGAGAGCTGTGGAAAGAGATGGAAATGTAAAGGAGAATATAACAAACAGAAGTAATGAAGACAACTTGTGAGAGAGGTGGGAGGGGATGTAAATACAGGTCTCAAGAGCATGAGTAGGAAGTTCCTCAGCTGGGAAAAGTGAAGCCAGATTTGGAAAACAGCACTAGTGTCCAGTGTTTATGAAGATGTGCAGCTGCTTCTGCTTTGGATGAACCTTTTCTGCAGCTGCTGGCTCTGCTTAGGAATGTCATCTGCCTCCGGGGCCATATGATACACATCAGTGTTGGAAAGAGATAGAGCAACAGCAAGCCTTCAATTCCATCCCAGACTATGCTGTCACACAGGATGAAGAGAAACATTTTGTATTTTAATAATAATTTATGCTATGCATTTTTATATATCAGTTTAATTAATGAAAGATTCCTGGTTTATTTCTATTCATACCCACTCACTTTTCCACAAGTCATTCTACAGTAGGTAGGACAGTAATCAGGTACATTTAAAATCACATAGAAATAATAATTATTTTGGTTAATATAAATCCAACAGGAACTTAAGAAAGCACATCTGAGAAGATGTAAGAGATGGAGACTGTGACATGCTCTGCTTTCTCCCCACCTCTGAGCTACTGGTGGCAGTAAGAGTGATTCTGCTTGGCTTAGAAACCAGAACTGCACATCTCTTTTGAGTAGCTTTCAGTCTATACACTGGAGTCTGCAATTTTTGGATTAAATCTCAGTAGCACATTCCTGGTTTTAAGTCTCTGTTCTTCATGTAATAGCTGCAACAACAATAAGGGTACTTTGAGTGACACAAAACATTGAATAGAAGGATGGACTGGGTTTCATAAAGGCAAGGACTGGGAATACAGAAGGTAACTGAAGTAAAAGAATAACAATACCAAACCACGCTTTGTGGAGTAAAATGAAAAGAAGCAAAGATTTTTTTTTTTTCTGGAGTCCAGTTGGTGTTGATGAAGCAAATGCAAATTAATTTAAGAGTTCAAGTCCCTACTCACTGTTTATCCCTTTGTGGGATGCACACTTTTCCAGATTCAACACCATTGAGTGTACTGCTAAGTACTGAATACCTGTGAAAAATGAGTCTTGACATTTGACTAGAAAAAAGATTTCCATTTTCCCAGAGCTGCACTGTAATATTAACAGGATTTTAAATTACCAACATAATGGACTTTACAGTTTACCTTCTGTGATGAAGGAAATTACCTATGGTCAAATGAATGCTTCCTATTTTACAGGTGAAGGATACGATACTATTTAAAGATTTTCAGATCTGGTGATATGACCCCTGTATATAAGTTTTCATAGTGAAACAGCAAAGCTATAGGTAGTTTTAACTTTTAATAATTCTGTACAGGTAGCATAATAAATGATGTGGGCAAATAAGACCAATACTGGAGATATTGGGCTCCTGTCAATCAGATGAAGCTCTGCTAACTGAACGGTGAAAAAAATTTCAATTTAATAATTATAGTTCTGTCCAGTGCTTTCTAGTAGCAGAAATATTTGAAGAAAGAATAAAATATTAATATGTGACAGAAATTCAAGAACATAAACATGCAAATTATTTTCATGTGCCTATAGTGAATGATATCAGCATTTTATTATAATATTATTTAACAGCTATGGGCTTATTTCTGCATCAAACCATCTCTAGAGTTTTCAAACTCAAGCATATATATGTATGGTGCTTAAAAGTGCATGAAGTTGTTCACTAATAAGTAGACATCTAGCTTTTGATAAAGCTTATGTCCATATTAGCAAGTGTGCAGCCCAGTCTAAATGGATGTGTGGAATGAGCAGGAAGGTGAACATCAGAGGTTGGTACCACGCATTTTTGCAGTGGAAGTGACTTTGAATGGGCTCTGTCTAGTCTTTTGGATCAATTTTAATTAAAATTTAGAATGAAAGAGAGGAAGTCCTGAAGAAAACTTTTTGTTCTAGCTTCATACAAAACTAAATCAAGTTCAGATGCTCTGAAATTGGTGTGATAGGAAAAAAACTTCATTGTAACTCAGGATGAAAAAGCAGATGCCTTTAAAAATACACTCACATATTCGTGTAGATTCATTCAATTTTATTGAGCATCAGAAAATTTGTTTCACATGACACAAGAGGCTGAGAAATTAATTTTTTGTCAATTATCCTTAAACCTCAGATAAGAATTTTCTGTCCCATGGTAGATATAACAAAGCTGTCATGTATGCAGAGCATGTATGTCAAGCTCCAGATAATAGTATTGAAGACTGTAGTCTGAAGCAAGCTAGGCATGCCTTCTAAAAGTGAAGATGTGCCATGCTCTGAATAATCTTGTCTCATTTACAGTGTCCTGGTATGTTCTTCGCAGTAATTATTCTGAGGTTAGAGGTTTGGTCTCCAGAGATGACTGCAGTTTAATGATGTTTGGATGCCAGTGAGCTATCTTCTTAAAATCTACTTAGCATAGAAAAGAGTATAAAAGGATGATTATTTTTTTTTTTCACTTTATGGATAAGAAATCATATTTGAATTTTTCTTTGAATGGATCTTAGGAGGTCTTCTGGACTATACCTTGTTCAAAGCATCACTAACTAACTGTCTTCCATGAGAACGAACACATGCATTCATTGGGCTTCCTTCAGTATAAAGAAGTATTTTCCCATTTCCTTTTCTTTACTGAGCACTGTACAGCAGATGGCCACCTTCAAATCCACTAGTCAACCTTGCCTCTGATCCCAACTCATAAGGTTGCCCCCTGTTCCTCAGCCATTCACTAAAGCTTTGCCTTTTCAGATAATTTCTCTGTTCCTGTTTCCCGGTTTTCACAGTGTCATTATATATTTCTAATTAAATATTTTGTCTCCAGCTCTTTACTGGCAGCCACAGGCAATGATATTTGGAGCAAAAAGCTTCTACTTTGGGTGATGGAGATGTACACAGGACAAGTCACTACTCTTTTTCTGTCATGCTCAGAGAGTAATAAACAATCAAGACATTGACATTGTCATCAGAAAAAAAAGAAAAAAAAATCAGAAACAACAAAATCCTGATATGTACATATTTTGAATGTAATGTAATTTTCCATTTTTAGCCAGAAAGTAAAATTTGTTTGTTGGTCTATACCTGTGGTATTATTTGAATTAGCATGAAAGTAATGCAACAGAGGCATAAAGTGTGGCTGTACTAGAACAAAAGAGGATTTAGTAAAGTTTGGGAAATAAGATTATGTATTTTGGGTGCCTCTCTGAAGACAATTTTGGGTAGATTAAATGTATATCAAATATTAAACATCTATATGTTATTAAATAGCTGTTCATTAGAGTGGTTCTGTTAGAAAAGTAAGAATTTTCTTCATGATTTTACCTTAGACCAAATTTTCATCACCATTCCCTAGGCAAACAGTAAGGAAAGGGATGCAAAAGTATTTTTGCATGCTCCCTTTTGAGGAGGGGAGGAGAACATGCTCATCACCATCATGGCTGAACTTCACAAACGAAGATTTGGGAGGGTTCTACCCATGCTTGCTGCAAGCGCGCTGATGGCTGATAAGGCCAATGCGAGATAGGCAAGTCCGGTTGCAGAAGGCACAGCAGAAAATCTCCGTAGGTGGCACTGTCAAGGCACGGTTCTTTCTGTGGTGTCTTTTCTCCTCCAGGCTGTTTCAAAGGAGACAGCAACGTTATAGATTCTGTGTCTCCATGTCTCTCAATTGGAAGCCAGTGTGGACCATTGATGGTGGTCAATATAGCCAAGACTGAGGTGTTGTTTCAGGCAGTCCTTGTACCTCCTCTTCGGGGCTCCTCTCTTGTGGCAGCAAGTGCGGCAGTGGCGAGTTCACTGTAGAGC
>VXAU01005996.1:0-27723 GCA_013399695.1 Formicarius rufipectus
TCAAGTCTCCCTGCACCCTGACATGCTACCTTGAGTGTGAGAAACTATACATCTATATAAAAATCTGCAAATATATAACATACTAAAATCTACAAATATATAAAATTCTTAAGGCATCTCCTGGGCTATAAGCTTCCAACAAGTAGAGGACAATAACCTACCTTTACATACTTCACTATTTCCTATCTACACTTCCCTGGAGCCCTCTTCTCCTTAGGTCAGAATGTGTATGCCCATAAAGGAGTGGAAAGCAGCATGAAATCAGAGGTGAGTCTGTAACTCCATGGTTTCTTCTCCAGAAGAGTGACTGGATTCAGTCACAACTTCCTGTTTCTAGGCAGAAGCCTAGGCATTTCTAGGAAGGCAGCTCTATCAAACATAATGGTGATTTGGGAAGACAAACACCATAATTCCAAACGTCCCTCAGTCTTCTTCCATTGGACTTAATTGCTGAACATTATATTACATACATTATATGGTATGAAACACGTCTTTGGTCAGCTTGGATTATCTGTCCCAGATGTGTCCTCTCCCAGCCTCTTGTGTCCCCAGTCTGCTGGTAGGGCAATGTGAGAAGCAGTAAAGCCTTGACACCACATAAACACAGTTCAGCAGCAATGTAATCATGCCTGTTATCATCAACAGTCTTTTTACCACAAATCCAAAACACACCAACCAACAAGTTACTATGAAGAACTTTAACTCTACCCCAGCTAAAACTAGTCCATAACTTCTGGTGGTTAGAAAAGAGGGTGCTAATGATGTCTCATTTCCTTCTTTAGTGTGCTGCTGCAGTGGAATATCCAAGCCTCCTGTGGAAACATCCCTGTTTCAGACTAAGCAGGTACCACTGTCAGTTCCACCACCTGAATTGACTATAGTCAAACCTGATAGCCAAGGATCATACTGTCAGTAGCTTCTAACTGCTATGAAATTCGGTGACTGTTCTTTGTTTAAACTAATAACAAGAATTAACTTTACTCAATGGAACAGATGAGCTGAAGCTTTATCACCTATTTGGGTGCTCTGTTGTCTATCTTTTTCTTTCACTGAAGTTTCCTATTGCACCTCTTTCTGACAATGTTTCTTTTGTCAAATCACAATAAATTACAATAAATGTCTCTCCAGCCTGTGTGAGCCCAGCCTCTTGCCCTTTGTCTGTAGATGAACTCCAGAGGTGATGTGTCTGTGTTCCAGTTCTAGCCAGCAGAACAAATTAAACCATTCTCTTCTTGGTTACAGAAAGGTCCTAGTACCAGATTTCTCCCACTATGAGGGGAAAAAAAACCCCAACCAACCAAAAAAACCCCAACAACAACAAAACCAAACCAAACCAACCAACCAACCAAACACAACCTCAAAATCCAAAACATACTAAACACTCCTGAATAAAGAGTAAGACACAGCTTTACAAGTTTACAAGTTCACAGCATGGCAATTCTGTGCTTAATTAGGAAAGTCAGCCTGGTGTTGACCTCTTCCAGTTGCACAAGGAGACAGAGCTGAGCTCATTGACCTGTGCTACTGGTGTGGGAGGATGTCACAGCTAGTTAAACCTTTGAGTGTGTCCTTTGAAGCTGAAAGTTGGAACTGATGACAACTTCCCATCACCTTTCACATGATGTCTAAGTTTAGAGAACTTAGAAAAATTTATAACTAAAACAGAGAGACAAATCTCCTTTAATTTCAAAACAAAATTTAATTAAGGTATGATAAATGGAAGGATAACAGTTCCTAGCTATGAGATATATATATGTATATTCAAGAGACAACAGAACAACCAAGGCAGAATGAATAAAAACTCCTGGATCAAAACCCCCCACAAACACACACACAGTCTGTCCCCGGTATTTACGGGCAGCAAGCGAGGAGATGAGTGGCTGGTGCTGGGATGCCCCCGGGGGGGTGGTGGATGGGAAGAAAGGCTCCGGTGTGTCCCTCCGAAAGGCTCGGGGCTGCTGGTCTCGGGCTGGAGCTTCCGATGTAAGAAAAGTTCTCCCACGTCTAGGATGGGCGCCGCTGGCTCCCTCACAGAAGGCCCGATGTAAGGGGCCCCCCGGCTAGCGATGTCGTCTCTGTCTCTCTCTCTCTCTCTCTCTCGCGAAAGTCAACAAACAGTCCCAAAAAATCAAAGCTTTGTAATCCAGGTATGGGAAAGGGAAACAGCAGGAAAAGCAAGAAAGAAACCCAAGACTCCGGGGTTTCTCCCTCCGCCGTCTCTCCCTGCAGACTCCCGCTGCCCACTCTCAAAGACCCGTGTGCCCCTCTCCCCCACCCTTAACACCATACTCTTAGTTCTTTTGTTAGAGACAAATGGCCTGGGCTAAGACAATTCACTCCTCATTGTGAGGGTGGGGAAAGAAAAATTCCTTTAGAACCTGAACCTATAACACATGAGAATTATCAGAATGCTCCAGTGGCACACAAAGGATGTCAGGAGTGCAGTGAGTGCAGTTGGTACAATCCCAGCTGATAAGGCCTTGTGCTGGCACCTGACCTAGTGGCACAAAAATAAAAAAGTAAATCAGGGAAATGATGGTCTGGCCCCAAAATTCAGACTATCTCTATTAAAATGTCTTTTCTCCATGGACTTTCTACATTCTTTCTTACTTATATGAGCTTCCATTTCTAAGAGACTGGAACAAAAAAGATTGCTGCAGAGAAAATACATTACAGACATCTTTCTTGTGGGACTACATCCAATTCTCTGAAGATTATATAGCAACCAGACTAAAGTTTTAGGGGTCACATTTAGTCCTGCACTCTAGTTATGCACTCATTAATGAAACAGTAAATTATTAACTGGAACTTCCAAAGAATGGGGCTTGTAAGATAAAGATTATTGCAGTTAACTGAGTTATTCTCCTTCCTAAGGACAATTTTGCTGATTCAAAATGCATTCAGACTGTTCTCCAGCCGTTGCAAATGCATGTATGTCTTTTGTACGCATCCAGACACATAAAATTCCAGCTCCATCTGATTTGCTTTTTGTTGCCCTTGCATTCAGATTTCTTCTGCTTATAGCTGTGAAACAATCCTGTACCTCGGTGAACACAGAGTCCTGGTGTTAAACATGCCAGAAACATTCCCATCCATCTAATGCAAGCTGGAGTCAGGTGATGAGAAAACAGACTCCAGTGACAGCCATGCCCAGCACTATTCTTGAGCTACTGTAGTCCCAGCTGGACAAAGCAGGTGCAATTCATGGTGGCAAGTAAGCCCAAAGCCTTTCTCAGCTGCAGACTCAAGCTCTAATGTGCAGAGAGCAGCAACCTGTCTATATCTTCCACTATTTCCTATCTGTAACAATGAAATAGAGATGGCATCAAAGTTGATGTGTCATGGACAAGAAATATCTCAATTGGGCTCCTGTACCCCTTCAAGGTATTGGGATAGGAGACAGTGTGAGTGTTTAGGGAAGATTATCTCAGCATAGGTGAAACATGAACCTCCATCATCTAAAGTATAATAGAAAGCTAGGTAATAGAGGCATTTTAGTGTCAAAATGAGGGCACAGTTACCTGTTGGAACCTTTCCTGTCAGTTACTGGCTGTTACGTTAAGCAAAAGAATATTGCACACAAAGAGGCAAAGTTTTGATAAAGTTCTCGGTAGGGTGTGTGAATCACAGGTCAGAGCTACAGTCTACAAACTTAAGTCATAGGGATGGCAGGGAAAATGATCCAAGCGGAAACACCTTTTTCCCCATGTGATGAGCTGGCCCTCCCTGCACACCCATGAGCCCAGTGCTTCCATACGTGCTGGAGTTACTGGTGTCCTGGATGGTCGCCCAAGTGAGAGAAGAAAAGTCATGCTGGAGAAGAGCAGGCAGAGTTTTCGAACTGGCTGCTGGTGGACAAAGGAGTCCCTGAGGAACCCCCCAGTATGTGGGTGTGAGTCCCTGGCAGGGATGCTGGTGTGAGCAGCCCTATTGCTGCCCATTTCTGGCTCACTTACACTGTGCTTATCTAGATTATAGGTGCTGAAGACTTCTTGTAGCTGTAGTCCTGCCGAGAAAATTTCAGGTCATATCTTCCCTGGTTTGCAATATAGGAGGATGAAAAAGATAATGGAGAGGCAGAATAGGGGAAAATAGCTATGCTTTTACTGGACTGGCATGGCAACTTTTAAGTCCTTCAGCCTTAAAACACATTATGGGTATCAGTATTCCATTGGTGTCACTGAAAGTCAGCGAAAAGTGCTAATTAAAGGACCAAATAGGAAATCTCAGGATAAAAGAGCAACAAAATGCATGATGTCACTTTTTAATCTGACAGAGTTCCTGGAATAACTCCTCTGGCAAATGGGGAATACCTACAAGCATTGAGGGAGAAGTCCCAACTACTCAATAAATCCCTTGCACCTGAAGACAGTCTCAGGTGTATCAAGACAGCTGTGATTGCTGGACAATCTGCACTGTAACATGAAAATTCAGATTGAGTTTGTTGCTGTCTTGACAACTGGGATGGTAACTCAATATTTGTTCCACATGGGCTGTGTAATACTCCCCTATTAGTTCAGAGGAAAGATGAGAGCACAACAGCAAAGAGTGACTGAAAATAAGAGGTAAGAGCATTAACAGAAATCATGTGTTCAGTGGGTTTCCCAAGCAGGCACAGTGATGTGGAGTGCACCAGCTGCGGTACGTTGGAAACTATAAGGAGTACTGACGGCTCTCTGCAAAGCTATGGTGGCACCTCTGCTGAAATACTCTGGCTGTCCCAGCACTACACACTCAGAAATTACTGATCCAAGGGGTACAGGGTAAGGACAGAATTTGTGAAACTACAGGGGAACAAAAAAGCTCTCTTGAGAGAGGAGCCTGGAAGAGTTCAATTTAAGGCTCTTGGCCAGCACCCAAGGGGCACATAAAAGCACTCACTTGATTTTATGTGGGACAGATCATCCTATGGGATGTTGCCTCCCCAGGCTCTGTCTCATGCACTTCACATGGTTGACTTGCCAAATTCAAAACCACTCTCAGCCTGGAGCGGGTCTGTCTCACCTGGAGCCAGTTTCATGGGGCTCAGCATGAGTTGCTTTGCCCAGACAAGGAGAGGTCCCAGCCAGCCCTGGCTCCAGCAGCTTTCCATCCACTCCACGAACACACAGAGTGCTTTGCCTCCCAGGCGTGTGCTCTGCCCAGAGCCTCAAGCAGTGGCTGTGTCTGGCACTGCCTGTGCTTGGCTGCTCTCTGTGTAAGCAGAGGGCAGTCCTGGCTCCAGAGCAGCAGCCCCGGGGTTCCAGGCTCTCCAAGGCCTCTTTGCAAGGGGGATCTCCCTGCCTTGCTGCTGCCCTTTGGCTTGTTGTGACAGGCATGTCAGGACATGGCAGTGTCCCTGCGTCACCCTAAAGGCCAGCCCAGAGCAACCTCCCCTGGCAGTGGTTGAGGGCCCCGATGGTATCTGAGGCAGATGTGCTGAGGCTTTTCCTGAACAGCTCCCCATCCCCCAGGTGCTCCTGGTTCAGGCACATCACAGTCGTGATGTCTTTGTAGTGTATGGGATCAGGAGCCTGGTTCTCCTCCCATGGATTTGTGTGGCAGATTTTTGAATGAATGGAAATGATCAGTATCCACTGATTGTGAGGAACTGTGCAGATTAATTACCAGTGTTTTGAGGAATATGTGGCACTAAATGATCTCCAAAGTAGGACTCTCATAGTGGAATCACTCACTGGGGCTGTGAACATTCTCTCCAGATCATGTGTTTTTTTGTTTCTATTGCAGACTGAAATGAGGCAGAGCTATTCCTATTCTGCCACACATGATCCGTGAAAGTAACCTCTTCAAATTTATGATAGGGACATCTGCACTGTCTTGACCTGAACAATTCTGTCAGTGATACACCCCTAAGGATCTCAGGCCAGTTATTTTTATGGATGCTGGTATCATTGCTCCTTGGGGTTGGGTTTCAGAATCACGAAGATTGTTTTTCACTGACATCTTAAAATTTGAGGGGAAGATTAGACCTCCCCAGGGAGTAAGTGTGGCATTTGACTCTGCCAGCTGCACAGAGTATATGATATGTTCCTATAATAAGAACACAAGAATTTATACAATTGAAGACATAAATCATGTTTAAATATTTATTTTTCTGCATTCATGAAATTGAAATGGAAATTCATCGAAATGAAAGCATACTCATATTTGCCCCCACACTATTTATGTTACTCTAATATTTTCTTCCTTTGTCTATTCCGCAGTGGTTGTGCAGAGCTTGAATTCTTCTTGGGAAGAAACCTCTGTATGAAGGCACAGAATGGTTCTTTTTCTTTCTTCCCTAGAGAATCATTAATGTTTCTAAACACAAATTTGATTTTTCCACCCTGTTTCATCTTCCCAGTCCTTACTTACTGACAAATAAATTCATCCAAATACTCACTTTTTTTTTTTTTTTTTTTTTTTTAAAGAAAATAGCTTCCTTTGTGTCAAGGGGTGAAAACCTTCCTAGGCTGTTGTGGTGAAAAACTTCCCAGAAAGTTTCTCCACTGCTGGTTTTCCATGGAAGTGTGAGGACACTTTTCTTCTTTGGCAGCAGAAGTGAGGTGGTAGAAATGTCCTCCTCTGGTTTACATAAAATTCACTTGAAGGATTATCATATGTTGGGTGTATCACAGGTACCCCTGAGGAATGTCTGCAGCAGCTTTTCTGTGCTGCTTCACCTGCCCCTGCCCCCATCTCAGTATCAAAGATTGCAGCAGGCAGTAATGCAGCAAAGTTGTCAGGGAATTTCCTGCATTTCACCATGGAAGATTTTACACAACAATATGCTCAGCACATAGCTATGTCCTGTCCTCCCTCAACTGCAGTACAGCCAAACCTTCTGCTGTCATCCCAGCCCCATGGAACAAGGAGGGTGTGGGAAAACCTGGAACCTCCCTACCACAGTCATGACTCAGTCAGCCCTGGGTCGGAACAGCAGTATGCCCTCCTGAGGGACAGGGAGAGAAGGAAGTGAAAACTCCAGAGAGGAGACTTAGAGATGCTGTGGTCCATTGCAGCTGAGGTAACACACCCTCTCCAGACTAGGAAAGCATCACTGGCTCCTTATCAATCTGACAGTTTTTCTCTCCCAGAGAAAATCTCTGGTCTCCTGCCATGAGAGAACAACCCTGTTGTAGGACCCCTCAAAGCTCAGGGAAACAGGGCTGTGGATGCCAACTGCATTTAGCTCAGGGGAAGGTGCTAGGCTTCCAGCAGTCCTCTCCTGCCAGAGCAGCAGGTCGCTCATATCCTCAGCTGAGATGCCCATGTGGCAGTCCCAACAGAGGCAGTCCTGGCAAAAGCCTTGTTAACATGCTCAGGAAACAATCCAAACATGCAATGGCTTCTTGGATTGTTTGGGAATGGCCTGTGGCATGGTATCTACGGAACAGTGGATTATCTACATAACAAGGAAGTTTGGATTTTGCTTTATGCAGAGCATTCAGGGCTCCTCTGATGGAGGCCAACAAAGTGTTTGGCATGTGCAGAAAGAATGTAATTCCCTTCTAGTGTCACTAGTACAATGTGGCATGAATGAACCCTGTCCTAGCATGGTATTGTATAACCTCCAGCGAGCAGGTCATCCAGCAGAGAAGGCATGTGGGTGCCAGAGATCACAGGGAGCACTAATCTCTGGCTAATTACATAAGCAACAAGAAGCAAAGTAAAAAAGGTAATGGTGTGTCACAGTAATTCTGGAAAGAGACCATCACATCAGTCATTTTAGAACAGATGTAAAGTCACAAGTCAGTGCAATATTCCTACCCCTTGCTATAAATTCAGTATTTACCAGGCACAAGTTTCTCCCTCCAAGCAATTCTTCCTCTAAAGGTAAGAAATGTTTGGCATGTCATGAAAGATTTTGTTAAGTGATTTTTGTGATTTACAGATTGCCATTCATGAATGGCAATTTTGACATATCATTTATCCACTTAAGAATATAGTTTATTCGCTCCACATCTATCCAGACAGAGAAACTGGATAAATACTCCTGTCATTCATTTGTTATCCATGTTATCCATGACATCGCCAAAATGCCTTTAAGCAGAAGAACTTTGTTCTCCTGGCAGTGTAGGTGGGACCAAAACCAAGGCTGAGCCTTACATTAAAAGCAATATTGTTGTCACTTGAAAAACAAAAGGGTAGGAACACAGAACTAAACACATTCCCAGTCTGCCTGTAACAATGGTATCTTACAGTCAGTTCCATAATCTCATCAGGTCCCAAATTATTACCAGTTATAATGAAGAATAATATAGGGATGGAGAAAAAATTATGATATGGTGCTCACCACTTGCAGTGACCAGAATTCAATCAGAATTTGATGGCACCTTTCAAGATCTCAATTTCTCTGAAATTTATTTGTTTACTTTTAAAATTCTGAGAAGGTGGATCTAACACAGAGGTGTTTGAGGATCAGAAATGTACCTCTAATGCCCGAAAGGACTCTCTACATTCATTCATTTTACTCCTAGTATTTTCCTCCTCGTTTTTTCTCCTCAGTTGAGTTACAGAAATAAATCCATCCTGTATCAGCTTCAGCTCACTAGACCATCTTTTCAATCACTCAGCAAGTATGAGTCATCATCATTCAACCCAATTTTTCAAGTCTGTCATCATAAAGGTGTTCATCCATTCCCATAACTATTTTAATAATTCTGATGGGGTAGAATAGGAGAGACAAGGAGAAAGACAGATGTGTAGTAGGGACCAGAAGGCAGAAGAAACCAAAAAGCAATAGAGAGGTGAATAAAAGCAAATCTGGTTTGGAGCAGTGTGAGAAAACATTTAGTGGTCAGCAGTAACTCTAATGACCACCTTGTTCACAGAGAAGTATTTCTTTCTTCCCAAATCAATCCTTTAGTAACCTGACGGTAACTGACTGACAGTGTTTTCCAGTCCACCCAAGACACCCCAGACTTTCTGCAGAGCCTATGTCCCTTCAGGAGTTAGGCTGGCATTGTGAGAAGGACCATGATCTCACTGCTTCACAGTTGCTTGTATGAAGGTCACACTCAATCTGTATCTCAAAGAGTTACCTGCTTGCAAAATAGATTATCATGCAGTGCCCAGTGTGCACAGATCTCCCAGGTGTGTCCTAAACACTTTCTGTTTTCCCAGTCCCCACCACTATCTCTCCTTTTCCTTCCTTTGTTGTTTTCAGCCATTTCTTTAGGCACTCCTGCTCACAAGGACTCGGAATGTGAGGAGGTATCAGACACAACTTGCCTGGCCCTCCTGCAGTGCCAGGACAAAGCAGAGATTTGGCAGACAAATCTGTTTCCTAGAGGATTTACTCAGTACCCAGAGAAACAGGCATCGAGGTACTTGGGTAATGGAAATGAAATTGGGTGGAAAAACAGAAAAACACAAGCTGGCAGATCTCTTCCTCAGACATTTCCCAGACATTGATCTCTGATATTTCTTCTGAAATTAAACATTGCCTTTAAACCTCCACTCATCTCTGCTTAAAACATATTTATTCACAGTTCCTCTGGATTTTGAAAGGGCCCCACAGCATGTGCAAGTGGTGAACATTCCCCACCGTGAAAAAAGTGCCAAGCCTTAAATTACATCTCAGAACGCAGATACTGTTTCTTCCTGGATATTGGATTACTCTGGATAAAACAGTTTCACAAACAAGATCTCTCAGAAATAAAGACCCTTAGGGAAAATACTTTCTCTGGAACTGAGATGTGTTGATCCAACTCTGATGGTAGGAAAGGGAATGGAGCTTTTATATTCTAAGGAGTACCTGTTTCTCACATCAAGATTATTAAGGACTTGGAAGTCTATTTAATAAAAACAAAGTATCAGATGCATCTATTTTAAGCTTTATCTCGGAGGTGTATGCTTATACCTACTATGGATCCATGTTTTCCCCAAGATCAGTTACCTCTGCATCAGCGCTTCCCAGCTGACAGGCAGCCTGACTCCAGGAAAAATGTGTCACTGCAAAGTGACGTCTGTCCTCCGTGTATGGCAACAAATCACATACTGAGGAGAAATTGATTTTCCATTACATGTCTATTAATATTCCATTTTGATCCTGAAAATCCTCTGTTATTTATTGTGTGTGTGGTGAGGTTCTGCATAGTGCAATACGTTGGAAATTTGAGTTTTCCAAATGTCCAGTTTATAACAGAACACCCAACTGATACTTTTAATTTTAAAAATTTCAGAATTTTTCTATTAAAAAAAAATCACCAAAACAGAAAATCTGTAGCTTGTGCAAAGCACTGTAAGACAATAACTGCATGATAGATAGATTTTATTTAAAATATGTTGTGATTGCTTTAAAATAAATATACCTAACCCATTCCATATTGTTTGTGACATCATCCAAAGTAAACAGAATGGGTTATGACTAGTTAAAAAGTCTACTTGCCCTTCAACAAATAGACATATACCAACCTTTTCAACACTTAATTTTTTAATGGATTTACAAGGGCAGAATGTAAACCAAGGTCTTCACAATCTGTTCTTTCTTTTACTCTGTGTTATGGAAGACTGTTGGATGGCTCCAATCACTTTCACTGCGATGCATACCAGGCTGGTATCTAGACACAAAATACTATCACTAGTGACCCAAAACCCTTTACAGAGTTAAAATTGTTGTCTGCTATAACTTTATGTGAAACCAAATCATATGAAGTCATGCAGTCAATCAATTATGAGGTCATAAGGGGTCTCGGGGGATTAAATACTCCAACCTTCTTGCTCAAAACAGAGAAAATGAGAAAAAAAGATGTTCTATTGAGTTTGGAGTATGTCCAAGGATAGACACTACTCAAACACTTTAGAAAATCTTTTCCACTGTTAGAACCCTCACACAGTCTAAAATATTTTTTCTTATGTTCAGGTGGAATTCCTTATATTTCATGTCCATTACCTCTTGCCTTGTCACTGCATAGTGACATTGGGAAGAGTCTGGCTTTGTCTTCTGCTGCCAATCAAATATTCACACAGATTGACATCATCCCTTTGAGGCTTCTTTTAGTTTAAGCTAAACAATCCCAGCCTCTCTCCATAGTTAGAAGTCCCATTTTCTTAAACAACTTTGCCATCCTTCACTGGAATTGCTCAAGGATGTTCATCCTTTTCTTGCACTGGGGAGCCTAGAACTGGACACAGCACTCCAGACGTTGCTGCACCAAGGCTATACAGAGGAGAGGAAGCACCACACTCAACATCCTTGAAAAACTTCCCACAGTGAAGCCTAGGGTGCTGCTGGCCTTGCGGCTACCAGCTCGTTTTCTTCTTTCCATCCGGTCAGCCCCAAACCTGTGCTGGCATGTGGCATTTTTGCTCCTCAGGTGCAGAACTTTTCATTTCCATTTGCTGAACTTATGTCTGCATGTTTCTCTAGCTTGTCAAGATCCCTCTAAGTAGCAGCACAAACCTGTGGTGTATCAACTGCATTTCCCAGTTCTGCATCATCTACCAATTTCTGAGGTTCATTCTGTTCCAGCATCAAAAATGTCAAAGAAAATGTTAAAGAATGTGGACATGTGTTTAGACCGCTGGGGCACAGTACTGTTTTTCTGTTAAACTTTTTTTCCAACAGGAAAGTCAACACATGAAGAGCATTAATCAACTGTGAGGGATCACAAAAGTGTGACAAACTGTCATTCCAGAAATTTTAAACAATCAGATGCTGAGTCCAGGAAGGCAAAATGGTATGTCTGCTTTTACTGTTATGTTGAGGACTGCAAACCCTTGCACAGTTTATAGATTTCCTGTAGAAAGACTGAGATAAACATGTAATTTTTATCAGAAGGGTTTAAGACTCAGATCAATCTGACACTGTGAGAGGGTGTTCTAGGTTACTGGAAGGACAGCCCCCTCATTCCTTACTTGACTTGCACTGATATCCTTACAGAACATTGTCATCAAGAAAGAATGCTTAATAACCAACTTCCAAGCTCACACAAGCTGGACCCCTTATCTTTTAGCTGCAAGTATAAATTTCTGGCTATCATGACTGCCAAGATAGTCAAGGAGAGCACTGCACTTCAGGATAGGTGAACTCTGCCCTGGAAGCATCCAACAGTCCAGCACCCAAATCACTCTCTATTTGTTTGAGTAAAGTATCTAAACTGTTCTTCAGAGTTCCATAGAGTCAGATTATTCCAATATTCCAATGTTATAACAGAATTATCTGTTTAGGAACTTTTTTGCAGTTGTCACTGATGTTAACAGGGAGAAAATAACTCAGTAATAATCAATACACTGACAGAGTAACCATAAGCAGTCTGGTTTCCTGGAACAGCTGGCCTTGCTCCTGTGCAAGATCCTCCTTTGACATACACAGTGGGACAAACCTTTGTCCATTCTGTGACAATGGAAATTGTTGTAACTCTCAGCAATAATCCATATGAAAATATCAAGTCCCTGCCATGTTTTTCAGTATGCAGTTCTTCCTTTGGCCAAAAGAGTCTCTGCCACATCTGAGTGTCCCAGCTGTTTCCCTTGCACACAGTGTAGCAGTGTGCTCCTAAGCATTTTCTCTACTCTTTGCATAATAATAAGATATAATAGGAGTTAAAATGATCCATTTACATCAGATAGCTAGGAAATGAAAGGACAGAAAAAGAACCTGGAAAAAAAGTAGTCCTACAACTGAAACATTCAAAGTATATGCACAGGAGTCTACTGGAGTAGAACTTCCTACAAATACTGGTTTTTAATACCAGAGTTAATGCTGGATCACCAGCAGTCCATTAGTCATAACAAGTTAGTAAATCATAGAAGAAATTCAACACCATATTTGACAGGAACAGGTGTATACACTAATGTCTCTAGATTTTGGCAAACTTTCAGGAGTGCTTAATTTCATTTCACAAGAAGCAAAACAAAGCTGAGCATTTTCATAGGGTCCAGTAGCCCAGTTCTCCTTCACCCAGTTTCTTTTAACAAATTTTAGCCCTATAGTTACACAATTGGTCATGTTAATAGTTTCAGAGTTGAATTATGAACATAACCAAAAGCAGCCAGCAAGGTATCAAATCCATCATCATTTGACAATTCTTCTTCATTCCAGGTCTTGAATACAAAAGTGATGCATAAACCTATGTAATGTGTTCTCCTGCCACAGAGAGACACATCCAGTCGAGACACCACTGGGAACCCAAAGATTTTGGGCACAAGATGACATGTTTATCAAAGGCAGGATTATTTTCTGCCATCACCAATTCCTACTTAGCATCAATATCGATTTAGAAAGGGCATACAAGAAAACCTGAGCAAACAAAGGCATAGAAACAAAACCAGAGAACTGAGTACAATCGTGATGAATCCAAACATAACGTTCAGAAGAGAAACAAACCTGTTGGTCTTTAAAAGTCTCCTGTGAAAGAGCAGGAAGGAATCTGTGTGTGGAAAAAAGTTGAAGGACCAACTGCTGGGTGACAATGTGGATGAGAATTCTGAAAGAACAGTATGACTAGAGGACAGCTTGCAGGACAGCTTTTCTAACAGTTAATTCAGTATTTAGGTGAAATTTTAGCTGCCACTTCTAACTGCTTTCAGTTTAGCCTTGATTTGGAGCAGTGAAGGGCTGAGCCACTCAGAAATATACCCTTTCCCCAGAATGACAGGTTGCTAAGGATGCCAAGATGAAGCAGCTGGATGTCAGTGGAACTTAAATAGGAGTCTTTGCACATACCTTAAGCTCTGTCCATTGGTGGGAAGGTAGCTGGCCTTTGCATTTCCCTGTTGATTTAGCTCCATGGACTCTTGTGCCAGACATTCCCTCAGACAGGCAGCCAATTCATCAGAGACCCATTTGTCTTATGTTAATAAGACATATCATCTGAGAGAGAATAGTAATACTATAGTGAAAATAAATAACACTGTACTACCTGGTGCCTCCAAAAACCTCCTATGGATGCTCTACTATATGCTCAGTGATGATATTCTTACCTATATTTTCTTCAGATTTTGGCTCCTTAAAATCATCCTTGAAACCTATTAAAATACTGGTGTCTCTTTTTCCATACTTTATGTACTAAAGCAGAATGAAATGCTATTCAACAGACTAATTCTGAGGACATCAGCTCTGCTGAGAAACCACCCTTCAAAGTTAATGTAGTCAGGTCCTGGCAGATTACTGGTTTCCAAAATTCCTCTTTGGGTGCACCCAGAAGAAGCAAGGGATTGGATTATCCTTGAGCTTCCAATATCTAAAATTCACATTTCTGAGTCTGTCATTATCACAGTCTCCTTGCACAATCTAGTGAGAGAAAGCCTGTGACAAGTATCCAAGACCAAATGATTTGCCACGTTTTGTAGTCTATTTTTAATGTATTGACAACAGCCAATGAGAGTCATTACAGTGTCAATATCAGGTATTAATGGAAATGATTCTTTACAGTTAAACTTTCTTCAAAGATCACTCAACTCACAAAGAAAATGTGGGAGAAAGTTCAGATTTCAGTTCACTGGTTCAAAAGTTACAGTTACAGTATATCATTTTGACCTCATATTTACTTTCACCTCCAAGGATAATAGGAATTATCCTGGCAATAATAAGGTCATGGATCTAAAAAGAAATTATGGATGAATTGCTATTTTACTGTGCTTTCCTTTTTGTCTCATTTGACATCTGAAAATGAAAGTTTTTTACACCAGTCTCCATTTCTCTGAGCAATGTTTTACTTTTTTTCTTTTACCAAAAAACCTAATAGTATGAGAAGATAATGCTCCAATATTTCCATATGTCCTACCTGAGGGGCTATGTCTGCTAATGGGCCATCAGGGATGCCAAAAATATGCCATTATACACCTCACAGAGTGAATCACCCATTGTGAAACTTTCCACCCTGGGGGAGGGACTTGGTGTTCCCATCTGAGCCCAAGCAGAGATAAGCTTGGAGTTTTGGGACTGGCATCTCCCTTCAGATCCAGAGGAGAACCAGAGTCTCAACAGGACTGGGACTGCTACTGTCAACTGGACTGCAACCATCATTGTCACCAGCAGGTTTCTTCCTTTCTTTTTACTTTGAACTCAGGGGTCCACGTGGTGTTCAGCACAAGGATTGGTGAGCTCCATTCTACTCATGCTCCACTGTACTGGACTACACATCTGTTTTTGTGGGTCAAATGGATTTTCCTTCTGTACCAGTGTATTTTGTGATATTTTTTATTAAATTGTTATTCTGACTTGCAATCCCTTTCTGAGTTGGATTCATTTCTCCTGCCAGTTTAACTCTAAACCAGCACACCGTAGCAGGCAACTTCATATCCATACTTGAAATATTGCTTTAGCCAATTGCTCTATGCTATCAAACTTCCCACTTCTGACTCTTTGAGCAGGTAGTAAAGGCCAAAAGCTATTTGAAATAAGATCATTAATCTAAAACTAGCACTATCTGGCTGGTGGAATGAAAACAGCTCTTTAGTGGCTCTGATGGATGGTGTCCTGCTGCCAGGAAATGGAAGCAGAAATATCCATTCTCACACTCCTCCACAGTGTCAGTGCTGCCAAACAGGATAGTGCTGGTCTGCCTGAGAGAGCTGTTCTGGACGCACTCGAAAGCAACCTACAGCTCCAGGGGAAATATAGGAAAGGCAAAGAGCACATGTACTTCCAGATCCTACTCTCAGCTTCACTAGATGCAGCTCTCAGACCCACTTTAATCTACAACTGTAATTAACTAAAGTAGGAAAATTTATTTTATCCTGACACAGAAATACAGCTAGTCTTCTCTACTTAAAGAGGTATGTGGGCAGATTATCTCAGTGAAAGTCCAAATCGTGGATACAATAATTATACCTTTTAATCAACACGCCTTCTTTAGCCCCATGTAAACACACACAGTGACATTTAACTGTCCACTTGCTTTGGTCAAACCATGGTCCACTGTCAAACACATTTATTAGTATCACCCAATATCTAGTCATACTCTAAACCAGTCTCTGCATATCAAGAATATGGTCAATTAATGTATCACACAGGCACAGAAAAATGCTCATTGTAAAGACAGACATCCTTTTGTCACCAGGTTAGAGAGGTGCCCCAGTTACAGCAGCTGGGACCATATTATCACTGTGTGGGTGTAACCAAAACAGTGTATTCCACAGTGTCTGTGTCACTTCTGATGGACTGTTCATAATGAACAGTTTGCAGAAGCCGCCCAGGGCACACCTGACACCTGAGGCTACAAGCTGGGTGTTGAAGAACCCTGTGAGACAGAAGAGTGTTTCTGTCTTCACACCAGTGACTCAGCCATGATAACTCCCCTGTGGGGAGACATCAGCACCTTAATACCCACCTGAGGGGTCATGTCTGCTCATGGGCCATCAGGGACTGGCACAATAGGCAACTGCAATGACCCGGGCCATCAAAGATTCCAAAAGTAGCCCATGACTCACAGAATTAAATCACTCACTGTGAAACATCCTGCTCTGGGGGAGGTGCTGGGCATTCTCACCTGAACCTGAGCACATATAACCTTTCCATTTTGGGATTCCTGGTGCCACTCATGGGGTCCAGAGGAGAACCAGAACCTCAACAAGAGTGCAACTGCTACTCTTGACAAGACTGTGATTATTACTTCAACATAACTGCAACCATCACCCTCACCAACAGGTTCCTCTTCCTTTTACTTTGCACTGATGGGCCCATGTGGTGCTCAGCACAGGGGCCAATGAACATCACTCTGTTCGTGCCTCAAGTGGCTGGGTTATACATCTATCTTTGTGACTTAAAACCAGTAGTCTCTATATCATTGTATTTATTGTAATCTTTTTAGTAAATTGTAATTGTGACTTGTAATCTCTTTTGAGTTGGGTTAACTTCTCCTGCTGGTTTATCTTTAAACCAGCACAATATTAGAGATCTAAAAAACCCTTAGTGTTCTAGATAACTAGAGCTATGATCTTGGGAGAAAAAATGAGAACCACGTGGACATCAAAATGTTGAGGACAACTCTTTGAGTGCCACTGTTCAGCCAATTTCTTATCCATCAAGTGCCCCATCCATCAAATCCTGCTCTTGGGGTCCTAACGCTGTGGGAACACACCAACAGGGCTTTCAGCACAGCTGCTGGAGCCCATGAGGGACTACAACTATGTGTAAAATTACTTTTTCGGTAATTCTGTTCTGATCCAGAGCTCTTTTCTTCATTTTTTCTCATTTAGCTCAGAGAGTTATTGCCTCTTAAATTAACCCTCCTTTTAAACCCTGAATCTTTATTCCAAGTTAACTTTGGCTAGGCTTTTGGTTTGTTGTGGGGGTTTTGTGTTTTTTGTTTGTTTCTTTGTTTGTTTGCTTTTTAAGACAAGTTCATATTCTACATCTAGTGTCTCTTTCAAACAGTAACGATGGATTTATAGGCATAGATGCAGCAGGATAATACTTTCTGGAGTTCACAGGAAGCTGTAGTCATTAATTACAGCATGAAAAGTCATGTTTATTCAGTGTTTACTGAGTACTTCCTAAATCTTCATTCATGAAGCCTAGCCATGATGATGACTGAATACTTAAATAATATTTCTCGATTGATGTGCAAGAGACTGCCTCTGCTCCATGATGGAATCAAGCTGGTGGTTTGTCAAAATGGAACTTGTGGGCACAATGAGACCTTTCTTCATTGCATTTTCTAGACCATGTGCTGGTGAATGTCAAAAAAAAATATTGATATGATGAGCTCATCAGAGCTTCCATTATCACCATCCCAGACAAAAGCAATGCCACCTCCACCCCTCATTCTACACCTTTTAGGGATGCACTAGTCTCACACTCTCCAATACATCTATGTTAACCACTACACTACTCCCCATTTTATATACACGCACTCCCTATGACAGGGGTGGTCCAGGGGCTGCTCTTGTCAACGTCCATAAAATGCCCCTAAAATATCCATCTGGAGGCCATGGCTGGGCAGCCGTGGAATGGATACATGGAAGGCCATGTGCAATGGCTGCAGCTGAATTTCCTGTGCTCAGTCTGCCCCAGCAAACAGAGGAGTGTCCTCACCATGCAGCATACCCTGTCCAGGTGCCAAAGCAGCAGCACATGGACTACAATCTTTCCATGGCACAGCATCTTCTTGGCTGATCCTGAGTGGGAACCACAGCCATTGGCCATTAAGATAATGGCAACTGCCATTTTCAAAGAAATTAGGTTCTCAGAAGTTCATGTCACAGGTTTCTTGTAGGGAGAAGGTGGAAAGGATGTCCATTTGAATTGCATTATATCTGTAATTTTGAGTTGAGATCACACAAGGACACAAGATAAAGTTGCTTCTTTCCCTGCCACATATGAAGTAAGCAGTGACTTCTTAAAATGGACCAAACTGAAAAAGGGGTCTCACAGGGTCTGACTTGTTATGAAAATGCCTGTTCTCTACCAGGCTCAAGAATCCAAAGCAAACTTGTCTTTAAGAATCCCAGCCCAGACTGTTATTTTTATGGATACTGGTGTCACTGCTCCTTGGAGTAGGGTTTCAGCAGAAAGGAGCTAGTGTTTCGCTGACATCTTATGAGGGAGAACTTTGAGCTCCCTGAGGAGTTAGCGAAATATTTCTATGTACCAGCTGTACAGGGAATATGATATGAGCCAAATATAAGAACTGAAGTATTCATATATTTGCTTCAGACATTGTAAGTTAATTTTAAGAAATTATTCTTCCTGCACACACGCACACACACGCACATGTACTCACATCTTCATGTGCTCCCACACACCTCCAGTGTGTGTTCTAACATTTTCCTTGGGATTTGTCCCTCTGGCTGTGCAGAGCCTGAAGTTTTACTGAGAAGAAATCTCTACATGATGGACAGAGTGGGTACTTTTTCCACAAGCTTTTCTGACCATGACCATCACGATCACTTTCCTATGCCCTGTTTCGTCACATCACCATCTCTTCTTGGTAAGAAAAAACCTTCTTCATTACAGGAAACTGAAAACTTCTCTCAGCAGATAAGGTAAAAAAGGGCCTGGGAGAGAGATTTCTCCAGCACTAATTTTGCTCCAAGGTATGGGTTTCCTTTCTCTACAGATGGATTGAGGTCGTAGATATGCTCTCTACACATACTTGGTCCTTTCTTGAATACCTTTGGAGAAAGATGTTATACATGGCACCAATGTTATGCAGGGAAGCAGCAGCATCGCATGGTAGATAGGACACGCACACTTAGCACTGATAAATGGCCACAGCAGTTTCTTTGCCTCTTCATTCTCTTACCAAAGTCCTCACAAGCCTTAGCTTATAAAACTGTGTGGGAAATTTTACTGAATTTTACAATGCAAGATATCACTTACCAGCATTCCCAGAAGTGCTTTGATATCTACCCATTATAGCATCTTGTGAGTGCAGTTGTAGTTTTTGTTACCCATCCCTATAGGAGCTTCAGGTGAGGAGCAACAATCCTTTCTTATTGTCCATAGCAGAAATATTATTAATGTCTGAACAGATACTTTTGTTCCCAGTATTTGCCCACAAAGATGCTGGTTTTGGATCAGAGAAGCTGGTGCTTTCTATGCCACAGAAGATATTAAATTCTTCAAAGTCATGAGAACCAACACTGGGGAGAACACTGAATGTCTCCTTTTACTGTTAATTACGTGGCTATAATGAAACACCAAGGGCTACACACAAATCTGGGGTGTCAGACAAGTCTATCTTCACAGAAAGTCAAAGATAACTCTGTCCCAGGCCAACAAGGAATGCTTAGTCTGCATTGCAACAGAAAAATGTACAGTCTGTTATTTACTCAGTGGTGCCCAGTTAGAGTGAGGCAGATTTCCCTCGAATATAGAAAAAAGGGCCAATCTTCTTCCCACTCCAAACCTCTTCTTCACACATCAGCTATAGGGAGCAGAACAGCAAACATCCCCAGGCTGATATCTGTGCTGGTCTCATACCAGCTCCATTCCACACCTGATCCCTGGGAAAGAACACAGTTTTGTGCCATCCCCATGTCCACAAAGCAGTAACCCAGCAGTAAGAAAGACTATTGAAGAACTATATAATTCTTCAAAGAAAACAAGCACAGATATATAAAAGTATTGCACAATATTTATATCAGTCAGAGACAACCAGTGACATGCAGGACATCTGACTGGAAGGGCACGTCCCTGTCCATGGCTGACTTGGGAGCACAAAGATTGTCAAGGCTAAAGGTATGAGGGATAGTAACTTGCCATAAGGGTGACTTGTCCCTGAAAAAGGATAAGCAGAGACTGTTCAGACGAGAGACTTTGGCTCACTTGTGAGTATATCCAAACAGATCCAGAGCAGGCAACTCTGCAGCTAAACTCGAATTTCTTGCTTCCCAAATGCTATGCAGAGCCCACCCTAGAACTGCTTATCCCATCAGCAAAAAAAAGTACTTCTCCATCAGCATATTTATTAGGAGATACTGCCTCAATCTATACTGATGCTTCAAGCCAAACACATCCCACTACAAGGCCAGTAGTGATAGCACAAGGAGTAATGAATTTAAATTATAGAGGATAGATTCAGATTAGCTACAAGGAAGAAATTTATTATCATGAGGATGGTGACACACTGGAAAGAGATGTGGTATCTGGAGTTGGGTTGGAAGGGACTCTGAGTGACCTGATCTAGTTGAAGATGTCACTGCTTCTTGCAGGGAGGTTGGACTAAATGACCTTTAAAAATCCCTTCCAGGTGGAATTCCAGGGTTCTGTAACACTGATGTTTCCTTGTGCTTTCTCACTTTTGGTAAGTACACTGGGGCAACACTGGGGAGCATTGGGCTAAAATATCACCTCTTATGACTTGTTGGTGAATCACAGGATTGGGCCAAGGCCTTTGGAAAACTCTTTTTTGTCTCCTCAGTTATAACCTGCAAAGTGCCAGAATTTTCTATTGTGTCTAGTGAGAAAGTAAGAGGCAATGGGAAACAACAGGACATTCCTTCACATTAAAAAATACTTCCTTCTGTGAGGGTAGGTGAACATTGGAGTTGGGTGTCCAAGTGGTTTAGTCTCCATCCTTGGATGTGTTCAGACCCAGCTGGGCAAGTCTTGAGCAACATGCTTTAGTTCACCCTAAAGGAGCCAGAATTGAATTGAAGACAAATGAACAAGACAGAATGTTTGAGAATTTAACAAAGCTCTTTTTCTTAAGTTGTTTCCATAACTCAAAAGAACTCTTCCTCACCACATATGTACCTTTTATAAGCCAAATGTTCTTTAGATGTCATCTCCATCTGCACTGATAACTGAGGGAATGGTCTCTAAACGTGTCTGAATTTGGGTTAGTAACTCTGACTTTACTCAATAAGAAGACATTAGACTCAGAAGTAGGACAACTTGTCTTCCTGAGTCCTATCTATTTTGAAGGGTTCTTCTTCTTTCTTCTTTGACTGATTTTCTTTCCAACAAGCTTCCTACATGTCAACACTGCCTGGTTAATGAGTGAGTTTAAAATAGATGAGGAATGCTAAGATTTGTGTCTTACACAGCAATCAGACTGTGGTGCTTTTGGAACAGGCTTGTCATTCACTACGTACCTGAGACACTGCCAAAATACCTTCAGTAGTTGTTATTGCATGTCTGCCAGTCCAGCTAAGACCAGCTATAAGGTTAGATCTATAATAAGAAAACAAACCTAGAAGAAGAGTGGCATAGGAACACTGAACCAGCAGGAATTCTCACCCTCTTCTGCTGTAAACCTCAACACTGCAAACAGAGGAAAATGCCGACTGCCTTAATTCTATTAAATGCCACCCTGATTGCCTTCTCCACAGCCCTAAACTTCTTATTGACCAAATAAGTGCCAGCTGTAACTTGTCAGTGTTAGGTGATTTGTTTACTCAGCGATCTGGGAAGACACATGCCTTTCTGCTCCCTAAATATTTTGGGATCTAGGTTAGAAAGAATGTTAGCTAAAAATCTCTTCAGTTTCCAGACTTGTGATCAAATGTGTAGTGCAGGAGTGCCTGTGCACATGCTGGAACAGTGAACTAACTGTTCTGAGGCTCTCATTAGCACAAGTCACCATCAAATAACATACAGTAGCAATGCTCCAATCACTAGGATATAGCCCACTTCATGTAGAACAGTATTCAGTTTTCACAATTTGTGGACCAGAAGAGCAGCAGACAAGAGTACATGGTCAGCAGACCTGGGCTTGCAGTCAGCAGAGCACTTTCCTGCTAAGATGCAAGATACTGTGAAGGAGACCTGAACCCTAAGGATACACTGCAAACTTACAGCTGCAGTGCATAGAGAAAAGAAGGTATTGTGATGGAAAAATTCTGAAAGAGTCAATACTGACACAGGTCAATATTTACATAACATAGAGCATGGAAGAATTGGAATTGTTAAGTACTTCCAGCTCAAATAATATAAACTCAGAACACATAAACCAGGCACTGGCCATTCATGTAGCTGATAGTTTTCAGCCCATTTCACACTGCAAACAAAACTTTTAGAGTAAATCCAGAAGAGCAGAAGCTATAGTTGAAGAAGAAAAGATAAAGCCAGAAAAGCACAGTATAGAACCAGAAGTTACTGAAGACATAAGGGAGGTTGCTTACAGCCCGAGGTAAGAATTACAGGCCATTGTGCCCAGAGATTTCTTTAAAGAACAGGAGGAATCGCTCTGCACCAGTTTTTGAAGTAAGGTGACGGACCATACATCTATGCCTTTGATTGTCATATAAAGTAGCTGGTCTGCTGGTAAAGAAGTGTTCCTAAAACATCCTAAAACACTGTGCAGATTGACCTAAATTCCACAGGAAAGCAAAATAAATGTCAGGATGCTTTGTTAGCAAAGGGTTTAGGAGCCCAACTCATTGCACAGAGAAGAGCAGGTCTGAAAGCCTCATATTCTCTCAAAAAATAAAAGTTTAAAATCCCATTAACTGTGGCTCTAGCAGTGCTAAAGTAGGGGCAAACCCTTAAGAGGAAGAGAATATTCCATTACTGATGAGGAATATATTATTCTTCCCAAATAGTCCATCCAATAAACTGCCCTGTAACTAAGAAGACAGACAGTGGGGATGAGGTTGATCCCTTGTGTCATTCACCAGTAATTCTCTGCTATAGAATGTTTCAGATTAACCACACACATGATTAAAAGGCTACAAGGTCAGAGAGATCCACAGATCTCACTGGCAGTTTATGGGAAGGCAGTCCTAAGTCTCATGTGGATCAAGTAATTACATATGTTCAAACATTATTTAATGATTTAAAATTCACAAAGAATCTGGTACAGCAACATGTACCCAAGACCTGCAAGTATCAAAAATGTGTTATATGATAAAAATACATAAACATTTAAAGCTGCTTATGTATTTCCTTCAATGGAATACTTGAAGGTTTGAGACGTGAAGGGAGCAGTTAAAATAGACAATAAAATTGCCTATGATATTAAAATCCTCAGAGTTAGGTCATTCAGCTTTTCTGGATGTGTAGGTTATTACCTGATTGTGGCAAGGGTAGAGAGAGTAGGCAGTAAGGAGGTGGTACAGGCTATCAGCATTACTAGTGCTGTGTACTAACAGTTCAGGAAAAATCACCATAGGTTAGTAATTTGTGGAGGAATTAAATAGGAAGAAAAACAATGTTTTGCAAAGAATCAGAAGATAGTTGTTTCCTGACAGGTTAAACGATCAGAGGTTCATGCTATTCCCATGGGAAACAGCCAATAGACATTTAAGTTGAGGTAATTCTGAGAAGAATTCTCAAAAGAATGTTGGAACTAGAAATTACATCTACTTACTCATGTTTCATCATCAATTATAGTAGCTAAGAAAAATGGGATACTCAGGTTTTGAGCAGATTGAAGAAAATTTCCTAAGGTGGCTCTGCCCATCAATATCCCATAATTAACAGACTTGTTTATCATTCCAGGCAGAACAGAGTATTTTTCCAGGCAGCATTGAAGTCTATTGGCATATCACACTAAAAAAATCCAAAATAACAACAAACACAAAAAACCCAAAAGCATAATCTTTGATCTACATCTTGCAAATACTGCTGTCAGCTCTGCTACCAGAACTGGAAGAGCGGGCTTGGAAAGACCAGTATGGCCTGGAAACCTCATTCTGTTTCTCCCTGGATGAAATGAGATCTTCCAGGAATGTTGGCAGAAGTGTCAGAACATTAGCTCTTTAGAGCAAACCTCATTGCTGCACTTCAACTAACATGTTGCTGTGAACAGCACCTGGAGATAGTAAGGAGAACCTTTTTATTAAATTTGATAAATATTGGTTCAAATTAAATTAATTATAGTGAGTACCTTCTATATCCTCTGGGGAGCGCCTTTGTAAATTGGGACCTTAATGTGCTATGCTACCTTCTTAGTTGTCCTCTAAGAATCTGAATGTTCCTGATAAAAACTTAGTGTGCTGGGAAGAAAGGAGGTGGAATCTTGAAATGATTTTTTGAGACAATCCAGTAATTACCATTACTAATGGAGGTTGCAGAGTCATGGTCTAGGAAGAAAGACAGTTGGGGCCCATAATTTCTGTACTTATGTAAAAGGTAATGGCTGAGACTAAATGCAAATCTCACAAGAATATTATTGATGAAGACCAGCTTGTGAAACAGTTCATACAAGGCAGTAGCAGAGGTGCTCATCCTCCCTCCTAATCTTGCACTTGCCTTCAAGAACTAACATCTGCAATGCCTTGTGTATTTATAATTTAGCTTAACTACATAAAAAGGGAAGTAAACATTCCAAGTTTCCACACAGAGAATTTGGAAAACAGACTTTCATACACTTGAAGTCTTCTCTTTCCAGCAATAATGCTGTTTCCCACATAGACTGAAGTCACTTAGTCCTTTGGAGAGGTCCTGAAACAGACAAGTGAGAGTAGAAAGGTGGGTAAATGTGCAACCTGTGACTGAAAATGAGCAGTACTACAGGTGAAGCCAAGGTGAGCAATGCACATCCCTTCTTGCACAGCAAACAGTAGGGAACTCTTTGGTGACATGCAGAATGCCATTTCCTTCACACGTCTGAGCAGCTGAGCGACTCCAGTTTCTGAACAGGTCAGTGAAGTAAAAAGGCTTAGAAGGATTTGAGTAAAGTGGGGAAAGCAGAGGGACAACAGGTGGCAAAAAGAGTCAGAGAAGGACAGAGAGGTGCATGGAAGGAAAATTACAGTTGTTAGCTAAACATTATTATTAGGATGTAAATGACTCAGAAAAAGAAGTCAGATGGCAGGTTCCTCAACTGACCCCTATCTGTCCTACTGGAGAAGTGCCAGAACATAACTGATGTGGGACTCACAGACACTGTAAGTGGAAAGTACTACTAAACTATGCTTTGCCTGAACTGTGTGAGAATATTTTCTTGGCATCTTCTGCTTTAAAGACCCTTTCACTAATCACTGCTTCCTCGGGCATGCAGAAGTAACCTCTCCCTTTTGCATCCATGCTTACAACATGATGCTCCCTCAGGGATTTCTCCAGCTCACCCTGCAGCAGGGTGACCTCTAGGGGCCTCTGGGCAGAGCTGGCACACAATGAGCATGTCAATGCCCTGCCTTTCACATTTGCAAACATTGGACGTGGCCTATTAGTTCTTCCGAGTCTTTCTATATGTTGAATTGTATATTCCCAGCACTGTGGTCTTGTCTTCCGGAGGGATACCCAGATGAGTAGAATTAGATACTTCAACGAGTTTCTTCTTTACCCTCTTCCATGAGAAAGACAGAATCTTTTTCAGTTAGTAGTTTCTCCAGGGATTTGAACAGACCTGTAAATCACGAAGGACTGAATTGATGAATATAATATGTAGGAATTCATGGAGTAAAAGGTTCTCTCTGCACCACAGGAATACTTTCAGTTAATGTTATTTCACCAATGAAACGATGCTTATTTACTAAGGGGGCACACCACTGATGACCACATTAATGTAACTCTAAGACAGCTCCATGGAGCTCTAAGGCAGCTCCCCAGGAGATCACCACTTGCATCTATCTAAAACTTTCTCTCAGCGTTATTCCTTTGTGGTAAGTATGGACCAATGCTTTGTTCCAAGGTCTGTGACTTTGCACTATTTATCATTTAGTAGTCAGTCTGAATACACAGGATGTTTATACAAGCTGATCCTAATCATCAGCATATGTCATCAAGGTATAAATAATTGAGAAATGTATTTTAATTTATATGAATGAATGAAAGATATGTCCCAATAAAAATACGGAACATTTCCAGATTCACAAGAACTAAACAAGTATTAAAAATATGTTTATTATTTGATCTTATTTTTCTGGACATATGAAGCCTGGAGGCATATGCAGGTTGAGTTCTTGTTCTTAAGCACCATCACTACCATAAATATTCAGTGTGTTAATCACTAATGTAGTTTAGTATTGTACTTTTTTTGTAAACAATAAGCAACCTTCTATATTTAATTATAGAGCACTCCTATTCAAGGAAATAATCTGATCAAACATGTACAGTGTTTGTAAAATTCCATTCCAAAATAGTACTAGTCATAATGTCTGAGGGCTGCTTATTGGATCCTACCAAGATAATTTTTCTGGTCACTTAACAAATGGAAAGCCAATGGAAAACAAATACTCTTATATAAATATCAAATACTAAAAAAATAATATTGACTGACATAGACATCCAGTTTTTCCTGAAATTACACTGACTATATACAGGTTTTTCTTCATGACTTCAAAAATGCTAGCATAGAAAGTATTGTCCAGGAAAGTTTTTTCAATGAATGAAAACTTAATTGTCAGTACATTTCTCATAGGCACTTTCCTTTATCCAAGATGTTTACAGTGGCCTTAAGTGCTGTTTAAAAAACCCACAAAGATATATATAGTCATTTGTATGGGATACCATTTGCTCAGGTTGTCTTTTACTAGTAAAACACATTAGTTATAAATAAACATCTAGGTTATTATAATGCAATAAATGTGTTACAGTTGCTCCTATAATCATAATTGTAACTATTTTACATATTTAAAGAAAGCCCCAAGCCTACAAAATATTACAATAATGCTCTTGTCAATTTTTCCCATCTCTTACACCTTCACAGAATCACAGAATATGTCTAGTTGGAGGAGACCCATAAGAATCATTGAATCCTGGCTCTGCCCAAAACACCCCAACAATCCCACCCTGTCCCTGAGAGTGTTGCCCAAATTCTCCTTGATCTCTGGAAGATTTGAGGCTGTGACTGCTGACCTGGGGAGCCTGTTCAGTGCCCATCCACCCTCTGGGAGAAAAATTTTTCCTAATACCCATCACAAACACCCGTGACACACCTCCAGCTGTTCCCTCAGGTCCAGTCACAGAGCAGAGATCAGAGTTGTCCCTCTGCTCTCACGAGGAACAAACCATATTCTATCTCCCTAATATCTGAGTCATTCTCAGTTGTCTCATTATCTTGCACCTCACCTGTGCATGTCCAATTCCACACAACTGTTACAGTTATTATGCACTCACTCATTTCTCACTCTATTTTCATATTTCTGTCATGAGCCAGTTCTGGCTCTTTATGCTTCTCTACCTTAATTTATCGGCAGTGGAATTAAAGTGAAGGGTCCCGATACGGGGAGGGTCAGCTACCTCAAGGGTAGCTGAGGGGTTCCAGGAGAAAGAAAGAAGGAGACGAAGTAAGGTGAAGGTGGGCAAGCCGTTTATTCTCCTCAGGGAGCCGCTTTTATAGGGCTCCTGAGGAAGGGTTTAAAAGAAGGGTGTGGTTTAGCGTTTAGGTTTAGGTTTAGGTGGTTTAGGTTTAGGTTTAGGTTTAACTGGGAGGTTTAACTGGGAGGAATATTACAATC
>VXAU01005997.1:0-38811 GCA_013399695.1 Formicarius rufipectus
TGTAGTCCAAATTTATGACAGGTACTACCAGAAAAAGCTTGTAAGAAAGTTAAATTCAGCTTCAGAGCAAGTGAATAAGGGACAGTAAATCATTAAATTGGGTGACCACAGAGAAAGAAGATACAACAAAACAGTGAGTAATCCTAATGTTAAGCAGTATCGTGCTGAGACACTAAGCACCAGGTGAATAATGCAGATCACACAGGTTGGAAAAAATATGTCATCACAAAACTGAAAACTGTCATAATGTGTGAATACAAATGATTGTGCATTTCTTAGTGTTTCAGGTCTTGACTTTACAATCACTGTGTCTTCATAGAGGCTTTTTTTTGTCACTGGAATTCTTAGTGTTCAAGTGGTATAATAGTCACACTTTGAAGGATATAAGGCTTTATACTACAAAAGTATGTGAGGCCAGGCATAAAACTGGATGTGCAGCTGGACTTTATAACAGACAAATCAAGCCGTCCACTACAGATATATGTTCTCAAAAGCCTCATGCTTTGGATGACCTCTGCATGGATAGATTGCAAAGTAGTCTGAGGAACTCGGCTTATGTCCTAGTTACAGTGGTCAGGACCAGTTTATCACTGTGTGAGTGCAACCAAAACTGTGTATTCTACACCCTCTATGTAATTTCTCATGAACTGTTAATAGGAGATCGTTTGCAGCAGATGCTCAGGGCACACCTGACACCTCAGGCTACATGCTGGGTGTTAGAGAACCCTGGAAGACTGGGGAGTGTTTCTCCCCAACTGTGTGACAACTCCGCTCTGGGGAGGCATTAGCATCTTCACATCCAGCCTGAGGGGTCATCTCTGCTAATGAACCTTTAGGAACTGGGACAACACACAACTACAATGACCGGGACCATCAAAGATTCCAAAAATATCCCAAAAATACAGTGAAACTCCTCCTCCTGGGGAGAGGTACTGGACATTTCCACCTGAACCTGAGCATATATAATCTTCAGGTTTTGGAATTTCTGGTACCACTAGTCAGATCCAGAGAAGGACCAGAGCCTCAACAGGACTGAGACTGCCACTTTAAACAAGACTGTGACCATTATCTTCACCAACATGTTTTCCTTTTCTTTTACTTTGTACTTAGGGGGACCACATGTCACTCTGCAAAGGGGCTAATGAACACCATTCTGTTCTTATTAGTAGAATTCTTCAAGATATGTTATCTGTAGGTATGTTCACACTGACAGTGCACCAGTCACAGAATCATAAAATGATTTGGGTTGGAAGGGACCTTAAAAATCATCCAGTAACAACCCCTCTGCCCCAGACAGGGATATGTTTCCCCAGACCAAGTTACTCTGAGTCCCATTCAGCCCGGCCTTTAACTCTTAGAGGGATGGGGCATTGACAGCCTCTGGACAACCTGTTCCAGTGCCTCACCACCCTGACATTAAAGAATTTCTTCCTAATATCTAATATAAACCTACCTTCTTTCAGCCTAAAGGCATTCTCGCTTGTCCGGTCACTATCTGGCAATGTAGAAAGTCCCTCTCCTTTTTGTAAGCCTCCTTGAAGTACTGGAAGGCCGCAGTGAGGTCTTCCCGTCTTCATCATGCTGAACAACTCCAACTCTCTCTGCCTGTCTTCATAGGAGAGGCGTTTCAGCCTTCGGGTCATCTTTGTGGCCCTCCTCTTGACCTGCTCTAACAGGTCCACATCTTCTCTGGTGCTGAGGATTCCAGAGCTGGATACAGAACTCCAGGTGGGAACTCACCAGAGCAGTGTAGAGGGGGAGAATCAACTGGTGGCCACGCTGTTTTTGATGCAGCCCAGGATACAGTTGGCTTTCTGGGCTGCAAGCACACACTGCTGACACGTCAAACTTCTTGTCCACCAACACCCCCCAGTCTTTCTCCCAAGGGGCAGTCTTAATCTATTCTCTNGAGGCGTTTCAGCCTTCGGGTCATCTTTGTGGCCCTCCTCTTGACCTGCTCTAACAGGTCCACATCTTCTCTGGTGCTGAGGATTCCAGAGCTGGATACAGAACTCCAGGTGGGAACTCACCAGAGCAGTGTAGAGGGGGAGAATCAACTGGTGGCCACGCTGTTTTTGATGCAGCCCAGGATACAGTTGGCTTTCTGGGCTGCAAGCACACACTGCTGACACGTCAAACTTCTTGTCCACCAACACCCCCCAGTCTTTCTCCCAAGGGGCAGTCTTAATCTATTCTCTTCCCTTCCTATACTTTTGTTTGGGATTCACCTGACCCAGGTGTGGGGCCTTGCACTTGGCCTTGATGAACTTCATGAAGTTCACACAGTCCCATCCCTCAAGCCTGTCCAGGTCCCTCTGGATGGCATCCCTTCCCTCCAGCCTGTCAGCTGCACCACACAGCCTGGTGTCCTCAGAAAATTGTTCAGGGTGCACTTAGTGCCCCTGTCCCTGTTGCTGATGTTAACACTGGTCCCATTGCAGACCCCTGAAGAATGCCACAAGCATTCAAACTTAGAGGTATTTTTTAGATTTTAAATGCCTCCATTTCTTTCAAGTAGTTCTTTCCTAGTGAGTGCTTGCCAGATGCATTCATCCAAGCTCTGTGAGCTGTGCCTCACTTCTAGTTTATGTTGGTATTTTCAAGTGATAAACTGCTTTAGGTCTTTTTGTCAAACGCAGCAACACATCGTTGGATTGATACCTGATAAAGGTGTGTAAATAATGGAGGTACATAGGAAGGAGGTGGCCTTTAACATGTCTGTGGAGATAGATGAGGCTCTGACAGTGTGCCCCTGAGCAGCCACAGCACATCTACCTTAGCAGTCTTGGAACAGATCCTGACATAGCCCTTTATCTGGGTAAGCAGTTTCTAGGGGGAGGAGAGAGCTGTGCTTTTGCATCTTTAGTCAAGCAACAAAACCAGCTGTTGAAATAATCAAAAGACACACAGTTGCTGGCCAGTCTAATAATAGCCTAGACCAGACAGAGTAATTAATGATAATTTGGCTCAGATTGGAACACAGAAATACACACACGCAAACACAGACACACCAAGACTTCTGCTGATGGGTTGCTGGGCCCAGGGGAAGAAGAAAACAAAGAGGAGGGGAGGATGAATTGGACCAAATAATTTGAAGTGCAGAAGGAATTAAAGCCATTTGGGAAATTCTCTCCAGAAAGTCAAAGAACCAAGATCCTCTTTTACTTTTCAGCCAATAAATAGATAGAAATTATCAAAAAGAAATAAAAGGAGAAGAAAAAGTACATATAGATGCAAGTTGCAAAAGTTTTATTTAAAAAATAACAAAAAAAAAGAAGGAAAGCACTTCCTATAGTCTCAGGGAGTTGACGGGAAAGCATCAACATGTGGCATAAGTTGCTCTAAAGCACTTAATGAAGTACAACATATTTGTGTCTTACAAGCAGGGTGAAGGAAAAATAATTATGCTCTTGTACTTCAGTGAGAATCTCTGCTGCATACATGTGCGTAGGAATAAAAAGGCTTTTGTATATTTTCATAGCTACCCTTCTCCAAGAAAACAAACTTCACTGTCTCAAAAGGTCTTCAATTTAGTTATCAAACTCTGGAAATGTCTCACTGAAATTCTACTTAATCATATGCATCTTTGCTGTAATGTGCATACTTGTAATTTCACAATGGTAGAGAAAAGAAGGAAACAACTGGGTAAATGGGTCTTTGTACTCTTTGCTGAATGCTTACAATCAATTGCCTTGGCAGTTATTATTTTATAAGTATTTTGTTCTGATTTGCATCATTGGAATTGCCACTTTGTTTGACCCTGCAAAAAGACACTGTTTTTCAACAAAAAATATCAGCTCTATAGAACTGCTTAATTGAAGTCACCCGTGTAGCCTCAATGTCTATTCAGGTTCTGCAAAGCAGCTGAAGCCTGCAATGAATGTATCAGTGTTTGGCTGAGATACAGGAACCTCAGACCACAAAAGAATGCAGACAAAAGATTTTTAAAAAATGCAAAGGATGAAAAAGAGTATTTTCAAAGGAGAAAATGTAGCCTTTGGACATGACAACATTATTTTTGTTCTGAGTAAAAATAACAAGGGTCTTGTTCAATAGATGAATGACATTAACGATATAGCCAGTATAGGAAGCTGACATTGGTGAGGGCCAAGATCTGATAATTTGATCTCCATTTGTGTTCAGCTCATCCAATGGGTTTCAGTGTAGCTGGAGAATAACATATCAGGAGCCTGCAGATTTCCTGAAATGTCTCCAGCTAAGCACAGGTTCTCTTAGCATTGTTACAACTACTTGTGGCTTCCAGTATATGAGCACGATGGCAGTCTAAAGGTAGGTGGTTTTGTGATGAAGATAATTTAAATAGAAGACTATTGGTTTCCTTGAATAAGGCCTTTTCTTATTGAAACACTGTAAAATCACCTTTACACAAATCTTGGTATTTTGAGACTGCTCTCAGAAAATAAGAAAGACCTCTGCCTGAAAGCAGTGAATCCAGTAATTTCAACGACCAAAAATTGGCAGCCAAAGGGGAAAACCCTATTCAGAATAAGATTCTTACAGTTTTTAAAATTGTTTTTATGAATAATTTCAGTTACTTTTGCTGGTTTACAACTTCTGTGGACTGAAAGCACCCTTTCCTCCCCTGTTCTCTTAACAAACATCTTCTTACAGTATTATTCTCCCTTATTAGTCTTATAATTTGTCCAGTAATAAATATATTTGTTTCATCTGCCTTCATGAATAGAGAGAATAAGAAGTAGAAGAAAGTGAGAAAATATGGAAGGGAAAAGAGCTGTTTCAGAGGTAAACACTTCTTAGAATGAGAGGCTGTCAAAGCCAAATTGATTCATAGCTTAAGTCTTAAAGTTCAAGGTTACTCTATAACCAGAGTTATCAGTGGACAGTGTTGATGTTGTGCTAAGTGAGCTGGCAATGACATGATGCAAGAAGCATTATCACATTGGACACGTGAATCTGGTACTTAAGAATACAGAATGCTAACCCCAGGATGGCAGTCCAGCTTTTCTGCTGCAGTTTACACTTCAGTGCAAAGAGCTGACAAGGGGAAAACTTATGGAAGGCAGAAAACAGTCCTACAGAATTTCAAAAGGTCAAACGGGGCCATAAATTTGTTGACTGCAGTAAATTTAGGAGTTTCTCACTGTACTGAAATGGGCTAAAGGTATGAGTAGCTCTGATTTTGTTTTCTTCTGTTCTTCTGTCATTGCATGCATATAAGCTGCCTTTCACTGGACATATATATATGACATACAGGTATAGAATCTTGACAATTCAATATAAAAATGTAGAATCTCCTGGTTTTTTCTTTTTCTTTATTTGGAGGTGTGTGTGTGTGTGTTTACTTGATTGGTTTGGGTTTTTTTCCCCCCCAACAGTACGACCTGTGATCACTCAGGCATTCTGTCATGTTTTTCTTGTTTTGAACGCTGACAGAGTTCATACTTACCAGAAGTGTTCACAAAGCAACATTAATATCCAGCAACTGAATAATTTTGCAATTAAATATTTGTATGATAATTATTAATTCAATGCTGAAAAGTTTAATATTAATGCCGTTGAAATAGTAATGTGTGTTAGCTAGAAAAACACTTCTCTAATGTGGAAGTTTTTAAAAATTTCAAAATAGATTATGACAAATAAAATATTATGAGTTGCAGACTTTAAAAATAAATTACTTTGATCTGTTCCAGACATTATCTTTCAGTTATACATTCAACAACACAAAACTTCTTTTAAAAATCCACTTTTATTAAAAGTTGAGTGTAAAACCAATTTGATAGCTTTAATTGAGTACTCGGCTAGGACCCTTGAAAAATTTTGGATGACACATGCTTGTTTTAAGCTAGACAGCCAAACATGATGCAAGATATAACGGTGTTACTCAGACATTTATTTTTCAATTTATTTGGTAAGAAGGAAGGCCCTTCATACCTCAGCAGCAATTATGGGGAAAAGAAAAATAATTCTGCATGATAGTATCACTCCTGTCTTTTCAATTTTATACCACAACCCTTACTCTAATCACTAACAGTCAGAAGAGAAATAGATGATGACAAGCATTCTCATCATCAGGGCCTCCATACTGGCTTTAAAGAGCTTAAGACTTGCCATCAGCTAGGGTGTTTATGTATTTCACACTCATGCTTCTAAGAATATATTTTGCTAGGATTTTAGGAGTCCTGCACTCCAGTTAAATGTACTGATTTAAAGAACAGTTTCTGAGCTGACAACTCCTGAGGACATATCTATACTTTTTAGATAAATATAAAATTGAGTTGCAGAATTATTCCTTTTTCTGACTCCCAGAAATAGCTTCATGTTATTCATACATTGCTACTGCAAAGGAATCTGGTGGTTTTGGTGTCAAGGATCTCTTGCTAAATTCTTCAGTGCTGAGTTTTGTTAGCAGTATAGCAACAATGGAGGCCTCATCCTATTTTTTTTTTTACCTTATTACTTTGCATACACATATACACATTCACTGGGTTCAGCATTTTTTTCTGTATTCACCAAGTATGATCTTAGGATTGCATCATTCAAAAGAAAAAGATTCATACGATTAAAAAAATAAAAAGTTAGTTTTTATATGATGATACAACAGTAATCAAATTTCCTCTTTTTTAGTTATGGCAGTTGATGATACCAGACTCTTTTTGGTGGTGCCCAGTGACAGGAGGAGTAATAGCCATAAAATAAAACAGAAGAAGTTCCTCCTCAATGTGAGGAAGAGCTTCCTTATGTTGAGAGTGTCAGAACCCTGGAACAGGCTGTCCAGGGTGGTCATGAAATCTCCTTCCCTAGAGACATTTAAAACCCACCTGGACATGTTCCTATGTCACTTGCTCTAGGTGGGTGATCCTGCTTTGGCAGGGGGATTGGACTAGATGATCTCCAGAAGTCCTTTCTAACCCTTCTGTGATACAGTAAAGTGAAAACATCTGCCAAATGTATGTAGCTCCCAGTGAGGTCTGGACTGATGAAGCAGCATTTCTACAAGATGTTTTTGGCAAAATCCTGACATGGATGGGAAAATTTTCACAGCAAACCCACATTTTGAATCAGAGCTTTGCACTAACTTGTTCATGAGTGAGATCTGTATAGAACACTTCTCAGCTGAAAACTGAAGCAACTAAGATTTTCTGTATGGCATGATTTTCAAACCTTTTAAGACTTCCCTTGCACCTTCTTTTCTGTAGCATTATATGTCTCTCCTACTCTTCCCCAATGTGTATATATAACTCTTTTAGCCTGCCCCAAACCTCTGCCTTCCTCAGACTACAGTTACTCATACTTTCTTCTTCACAATGTTTATTCCTTTGCCCAGAAAGAAACTGCACTCTTTCCTCACAGAGAAACAGCTCATTCAGTCCAAATCTTGCAGCTGCTTCTTGCATTTTCATTAGCAATTTCATTCTTCAAGGGGCTGCTGAGCAGAAAGCTCTAGGAGTGTGGAAAACATGAAAGGCAGAGAAAATCCTGGGTAGAATTTCCCAGTTTTACACCATGGGAGGAGGCATGGTCTGCTCCTCATCTCTCCAAAAAAAGGCCTCACTCCAATTTACGTGGGTTATTCTTGTTTCTAAAGACAGGAAGTGGTATCTAGGAATTTGCAGGGCAAAAAGAATTTCAGACACACTCACCTGTGCTTTCTACACTCTTTCTGCTTTTCCTCATTAACTAATTAAACTGTCTTTATGGACAAAATTCCCTAAAAGTGTATCTCAGGATAAGTTCATCAATTCAGGAACTGTTTCACAGAAACAAATCTCTTATACCTACTGTGAACTCCCCTCCTCCTGGTGCTGTCTAAATGCAAGAAGTTGTTTAAAGGATCTCTATAGTGTTCAATTCCCGATCAGTAAGAGTTCAGTGGTCTGGAAAATAAGGAAGAGAGTGTCAAAAGCAGTTTCTGGGATGCTTTTACAAAAGCTGTGTGTTCAGGACCATGCTGGAGCCAGGAACAACCTATCAGCCCTGAAGCAGCTCTCTCAGAGACAACTTTATTCCACAAAACCTTCAGGGTTCTAACACAGTGTTTATATTCTGAAAATCTATGATGTGGCTATGCCCCAAATTTGTATGTGGACAAACAATTTCAGACTTCCTTCAAGAGGAGAGAAAACAAGCTAAATGTTTAATTGAAAATATAATTAAAACACAGTTTTTTATATAGAATTCAGCTAAAAATCTACACAGACCACCCCTTGTTTTGCTCAAATTGGAGAGGTGCATATAAAGGAAGTGGGTTTGAATTACTCTCTTCTCTGCATTTCACCTGTGCAGCAACATGCAGAATTTGCTCCTTTTGATAGCTCTGGCATACACAGTTACTATTGGTAAAGCAATAATTGAAGACTAAGAAAGGAATGAAAAAATTTGCAAAAGGATAATGTAAAATATGGAGATAAAACCTTGGTCCCATCTCACACAATTACAGTAAATACAGCCTTCCAAGGGGATTAATACAGGTTTATCATCCAGTCCCAGGACAAAACATTAGAAATGTTCAAAGCAAAAGGAAAACATATATTGAGAACTTCTGGAGTAAACCGTCTGCTGTTTTACTCTGGTGCTTACACTAGCTGAATGTTGATATACTGCTGCAGCACTAGGGCTCATCCATCTTTGGATTAGCACTAAAGAAAATGCCTTAGTTTGATAGTTGTTGTAAGTGAGCCTTGAGCTTTTTGGTTTTTATTCATGGCTGGTTAAGTGTGCAGGTCACGTTCCAGCCTCATTAGTGAATGGTGGCAACTAAAGTCTGGTTATTAATTCTCCAGCTTGCAAGCTGTTAGTAACTGAAGCCCAATAATATTGGCATAATGTTGGCTAAACTAGAAATTTCTGAATCTAGTAGGACTTTTATTTTGTTTCTTGATGAAAAATATCTTGTTGAAAACCCAAAAGGAGTGACTGCTTAGCACTAAACAGGTTCACATGAGCTAGCATTACACCTGGTCAGTTAGCAGCTGGAAAAGTTATGTGCTTGACTGTTTCCGTTCTGATTCTTTTTTTCCTTTTTTGTTTAATTTGTTCAAGGCTTTTGAAAATGTACAGGCCTGATTACACTTCCTGTTCTCCCTGGGAAGTGATTTTTTTGCCTGAGTGCAAAGATTCTTGCTAACTTATAGCAAACTTATAGCAAAATACCTTGTATTTGCAAGATGTAATCTCCATCTTATTTACTCTAAAATGCTTTGACATTATTAATCTTCTACTAGCAGAAGTACCATATTCATTCTGCATCATTACCAGGTCAAACTTTCAGGGGACAACTGTGAATCTTCATAATTTCTTAATGTGTAACAAAATATATTTAAAGAGGCATGAAAGATAGAAAATCATCACTTAAAATATTTCTGATGTGCTCATGATCACAGTACCCTGGCATGCTAATGAAATTAACTGAAGTCTAATTCAATTCAAACACATTTTTCCTTGTAATCCTTCTAATTACAATAGCATGACTTTTGTTTTTGTCATACATTTGTATCTGTTTGTGTATACATGATCATTCCTGTTTCTGTCAGTAACAAAGACATAATTCATAGAAATAAGCTAAGATTGACTTCTGGCCCTAGTAATGCAATCAAAGCCCAGAACTAAACAAAGTAAAACATTATGTTGCATGACAGGACAGCATCTGTTGTCTCCTGTAATTACTACTAAAATGTAAAGGGAATTTTGTACACCATTTTTGCAGTCTCATCTTATGAATACAATTCATACATATTTCCTTCTTTTTTTTTTTTTAACCAAAAAATTGAACTCCTCCTTTCAAAAGTCCTGTAAAATTAGCTTGTCGCTTACCTTTCAATTTAGAATTACATTCTTGGAAAACCTAGTGAAATTAATCCCTGGCTATTCATGGTTACATGTGTTGCTTTTCTTGCTGTGACTGTACTCTGAACTGTTGAGCTGAAGGAATATTGAAATGTCAGAATGCTTCTTGCCTATAAATAAAGAACAGGCCCATAGAGTGAGTGGTGTCAAGAGGGGAATGAGAAATCATGTTCACATACAACCCTGTATTTCTTGTGTACATCCCCCCTACAGTCCTATCCAATACTGACATATCATTTCTGCACTGTAATCCAAATCACATTCAAAGGATGGACAATTTTTATTACCATTCATCCTTGTCAGGATCACTTGAACAGCATGTGTAACAGAACTCTCCACAAGGCAATCTTCTGTGCAAAGTGATATCAGAATACAAACAGTGAGTTGAGAAGAAATAGAAAAAAACAGAAGTTCATGGCATTCCTAGAGAAAGAAAACGAAACAGAGTCCACTGAACCAAGTAAAATCCTTTAAAAATTATGCCTTTTGGACTTAATGTTTGATTTGTCTAATGTCTTGTTTCAAGAGTCCTGTTGAATGAATCCTTTTATATTGAAAATATTCATAAAAGGCCTCCCAGTTCTCATACTTCCTCTGTCTTCACTCAGCCTGACTAAAATACATATTACTTGAAAACTTATTTCAAGTAGGAAATTCTGAGGCTACTAGAAGTGTCACTTGCAATAAAGGCTAGTGAGGAATCAGTAGAAATGATAGAATCAGAAACTATCCAGAGGGACTATCTAGTAAGACTTTCAGTTGGTGAAAGACTGTTACATAATCACTAATGGGGAAAAGCAGCTCTAAGAAACAGTGTGGTGGAAGCAAAAGAGACGAGAAGTAAGGTATGGCAATAGAAAAGGGAGGGTCAGGACAAACTGCTAGACATTCTAGCAGTTTATTTCTGGCTACTAAATACCCCAAGCGTTTCCTGATCATTCATATGTGAATTTAGGAAATTAAAAAAAACAGACACACAGAGCTGTTACTTTGCAGAAATTCTGATTTTACATTTGATACCATACTTCTTACGTTTGTGCTGCCAACTACATATTTGATTAATTCCTCACTTTCCTCCTACTTATATTACTCTTTCGTTGGCTACAATAAAAAAGTGTGTTTATATACTTGGTCTTTGTATAATAAATATTCTAGCACATTTATGATGAGCCCATATGATCCACAACAATCCAGACTCTGATCACAAGAAGTTTAGTGTAGGTTTTACCACAGCCTCCAATGTCATGTCTCCTTCATTTCTCCTGTTATTTTTGGGAGCAAGTTCACTGATGAATTGGAGCAGTGACAACAGAGATGTACCAGTACAGTGCTTCCAGGTACGTGAGCCTCATAGAAATTATTTAGGACATCTCAATAAAAGGGAAGTGATTCTTGTGAGCTTTAAATGTTTTTGAATGTGCTCTAATCACTTTATGCTTACTAAGATAGTTGGAGTGTTCTGCAACTGGTGGCATCCTTGTTGGTGGCAGCTTAAGGAGTAAAAGGGTTGTTTATCCAAAGGCCTCCTGCAGAGCATGGCAGACAAGACCTGTCAGAGCCAGAACTTCAGCACCAGTTGGAAGCTATTCAGACTGCTGAGCAACCCAGAATCAATGGTGTACAGAGAGGGTTTAAAGCTAGTCTTACCTATCTCCCCTAAGGCTGTGAATTCAGTTCTCCTTCAATATATGCAGTATAAAAATTCTCCTGCAGCCCTGGTGCATTGTTTATTTAGTTTGGCAGACTCCTTTCTGTATCAGGATTGGGTTTTCTCACTTAAAAAACCAGTATAAATATGAGTGTTTTCCTTGTGTTGTAAACAGGTACAGGAGTCTGGCACAGGTATTTCTGCACACCTCTTTTAATCTGTGTCAGCAGATGAGGATGCATACTCCAGAGAATTACAATCAGTCTTCCTGCCAACTTCAGCTGGTTTTGGATCAGGCATGTAAGTCCTCACATTATCCATAAATCACATACAGTGTTGAAGCAATTCAATGGAAGAATTATGAATTTTCTAGACCTGCAGATTGATCTGATGAGATCACGTTTATGGGGCAATAATGGCATTCCATTTCAGTCCTTTGCCCCTCTTCTAGCAAACAACAGTGCTGCCAATTTCTGCCAGCTGTGGGAAATTCTGAGATATGAATATTTATCCACTGGGATGTGAACAGAAAAATATTAAAGGGTGATGTTTCAAAAAGCTGTAGTTTGAGGGGAAAGGAAAAAACACCCATATAATTTCATGTCAATTTGTTAAATCTAAGACCAAAGGGATATCAAACTAGCTTCCTGGAGCTGGTACTGTGAAAGTGGCTAGCTTTTTGAGCCTTAGGTTTAATATATTCTGCTCACAGAATTTATCACATCCAATTCTTTTATGGCAGACAGTATAACTTCATGTTTGTGTGTAATTGAGAGCTATATCAAAATGTGTTCCTGAAGTATTGTATTGAGCCATTTTTCTCTTTACACTTCAATAAATTTACTACTGTGTGTACAGTGTCCACAAAAAATCTTTTATAAATAACAGTATTGGAGATTCACCACTGCCTGTTGTACTAGATTCTATGCATATTCAGGATAAGACCTTTGCAGTCAAGCCAACAGGAAAAGAAATAGTAGATTAATAGACATAACATGAAAAGAAATAGTACAAACAGTACAGATAATTAAACAAAGCAGGAGAATCAAGACAGGACATTATTTCAATGCAAAACTTGATCTGAGGTGAGAGAGGGCAGAACACTGGGCAGCTCAAGGGGATACTAACTTCAGTATCCCTTAGGTTTTTGTTATTAATTAGATTGGACCATGACCTCCACTGTTTTGCAAGGGTGATAGCAGATGTCCAGCATGCTCATTTTAATCTGCTCATCCCTACTAAAACAGAGTATTAGTGAGGAGGAAGTGCTGTGAGGAACTATGTCTAGTAAAATAAAGTGAGCTAGAGCATGTGAGCTGAAGAATTTATTAGTGTGATTATACTGACACAAAGAGATTCCATCTCATACAGACCCTTTGGATGCACTGTTCCTACACTGAATATTTTACTGTATGAATAAATATGTAAAAAAGCCAACAGAAAACAAAGCAGCAACAACAAAAAGTAAGGAAAAAAAAACTAAGAAGACAAGGAAGGAAATACAATGCATGAGAAAATGGAAATACAGAAAAGTGAAACAGCATTTCATCAGGGATGGGAGAAGCATAATTAATTCTGCCTCTAACCTGTTAGTTCAGTGATGCTACCAAAGGTCCTTAGTGACAAATGTCAGTAAAACTGGAAAAACTACATTTGGGTCCTCTAGGCACTTGCTGTTTTGGCACAACAGAATTCTGGATATAACTAAATCACCTGGACACTCTGATAAAATAAATACACTGAATCTGTATGACTAACTAATTTCTAGTAAACAGAGCACGAGAAAACAAAGACCAGGTAAGAGCAGTTATTTATATTTTCATGTCTTGACAATAAGGTTGATTTGGTTTTACAGGCCTTTTGAATAATCCCCTTGTGAATGATTTAAATGCACAAGTAATAAAAGGTTCCCTTCTCAGGATTAGGACATTTTTAACTTTCCAAAATATTGAAGGTATGTTATTTTGTTTTTAAAAAAATATCAGTTTTGGCCACCTACAGTCTCAGAAGCAGAGCCAGATCAGACAGGTGGAAAGTGTGCAATTAAATACAGATCTGTTATATGATGCCATTGTAAAACCAAAGAAACAGGGGCATTTTGAGAATAGCCATGGCTCATGTTTGAAATTCAGCTGAAAAAATAATCTTCTATACAGTCCTATCGCAGCTTTATTGCAGCTGTATCTGGAATACAGTAGACTGGCATTGCCAACTATTTAGGAAGAGTGCAGGAGAAAAATTATGATAAACAGTGATGAAGCTATCCAAAAGTTTCAGGGGAAAAGAATGCAACACTTTGTACAAGATGGACATTTTCAGTAGCTCCATGTGCTGGAAACAAATCAGTTTATTACCGCAGCTCAAAAACTGTTGAATGTTACAGGACCTGGTTTGGTTTGCAGTTCAATTCACCTTCAAGAGTTAAATGAATTCTTCCAAGCGACAGCTCACCTAGCTCTCACTAGCTCTGTGTCTCTGCATACACATTTTGATGTGCATCTCCCTGACGCAGTGCCACCCAACAGAAAACGTGTTGATGTTTCCTCACTGTCTACTGCTCGAATTCTCACTCTTTAGCCTTGCTGGTAGACTTGAATGTTTCAGCTGCATGTGTTAGGTGTCAAAGACTGCTGCACTGCAGCCCATGGCAGATTCATACACAGCACCAATGGTAGCTTGGGATCTTGGTGCTTCTGCTGCAACAAATAAACTGCAGAGGAGGATCTTGTGCTGCCTCCATCGTGCTTTAGGCAACCTCACTTTCTTTGGCATTTCAGCCTCTAGCTACTTGGTCAACATCTCTGTTTTCTAAAATTGCTTTCAGGATCTTTCAATATTGTCACATGGAACTTCAGTATATGGTTTTAAGCTGCACCTTTCATAGTTGCTCCTCCTTGCACTGAGTGATGTAGAAATACTTTTCAAAATGAATTTTCTATCTCCTTTTATACTGGTTTATTTCCTATATCCAAGCTCTTTCTTGTCCAACTTCTTTCTGAGCTCCTAATTTATACTGTTTTATGATCTCCTGTTCATAGTAAATTTTTCTTGTAATATTCCTAAATCAGGGGATGTAACTATGACATTGAGAGCCTCTTAATATATATTATAGTTTGGATTATTAGGACATAGACACTGTTACCTTCTTGGCAGAACAAATTAGCACTTTTAACAGCTGGCTTGGTTTAGAAACCAAAGTTGCCTTATGACTGGGTATCCTGGAAAATACTACTTAAGAAGATTTTTCCCTCGTTATAACATTAACCTACATTAACAAAATACATTAAAGTGCTGAAGAGATTCTCTGGAACAAGTTATTAACATGGCTAAAGGTCAGCACCTGTTTCAGTTTAAATCAATGATAACTGTAAAATGAATTTTTATTTTAGTAAGAGCAAAACTATTTAATTTTTAACAATTCTCCTTCCTCTCTGCCCTCCAGCAAACCTAGGAGTGCATGCAAGAGAATATTCAAATAAAAACACATATTAAAAATTCTGAGTTTGTTTTCAAGCTACTGGGCATCTCTGGCCAATAAAACCTCTTTTATACACTTGAAGGAATTAATTTCCTTTGCTTTGGACTTCAGTTTTTCAAATTGCTTTCAAACAGTTGGTATTTTTTTATACAGAAAAGAGTCTAATTTTGAAGACTGACAATATTTTAGGTTGTAACTGATGGTCACTGACAGGACATAAGCAGGAACTGTGTTCTTTATATGTTAACATCTACCAGAAATTAGATCTCCCTCAACCTTGGAGTTTTTCTCTTAGCTTGAGTGTGCTAAAAATGAAGGCAGGAACACATCTCAAGCTTGCTTTTATTCCACTTTTTGAATGGAAATATGCAAAATTGCCCAAGAATGAGAAATAAGAGGACACACATTGAAAATGACTTTTGGCTGTGAAAGGTCTTGAGACTCCTGAAGTGCTTACAGGCAGACAAATGTAAAGCTTGTTCACAGTACTCCAGAAGGCAGATCTGCTAAATTTCAATCCTCTTCATTTTCAGATGCAGATGTGAAAACAGTAACTTATATAATAACTTACTAGGCAGTGTATTCTAACTTTGCATAAGTGAAAACATCCTTCATAAAAGTTTAGTGCCCCTTTAACCCATTTGTAAACCACTGTGTATGGCTACATACAAACCTCTTCTCTTAAAACACAGTTTGATTCACTTTGGTGATTTAGTTACTGCACAGATCCAAAAGCATCAAAATTTTGTACTTCTGAAGAACACCAGGCATGGATCATCTAAGTGTTTATTTGATTTCCTGGCCAGGGTATTTTGGAAGTCTTATCCTTCCCCTTTCTTTTGAAAATCCAATTCAAATTAGCATTATTTTAGACAGCCAGGACAAGCAGTGGTAAATTCTGTTAGGGTAGAACATGAAGCCCAGACGTTTTCTCACTCATTCCCATAAATTCCTCCAATACAGTTTACTCCAGGCTGTAGTTTATGTGCTGGCCATAGAGCGGCAGCCTGGTAACAAAAAAAAAACCGACGTACCTGATGTTTCGAGAAGTGGGTATTTCCTAATGGTTTAACATTGCAAAGGGATTTCTAAACACCAGAGAGAAAAATGCAGAAGGCATGACTACTCCCTGGAGAGAAAAAAAAAAAAAACTAGCTTTGCTAAAAGCTCAATACTAAGGGGAGGGAGGGGAAAGAGGTTGATAATTAGATGTCAAAGGGGGTCAGATTATGTGCCCGTGTAAGGAAAGCTGATCAAAGAGTAAGAAACGAAGTGCTTGATTTATGTCTTAAAAATCAAATGCTTTTTCTTCCCTTTGATACAGGCAGTTAAGTACTTCCATCTTCTGGGCAAGCTAGTGGACAGGATAATATTAATACAAGCTAATTTTTAGTTAAGGAGTTTCACGGACTTTTCATTGATAAACATAGAGTTCAAAGAGCCTCTGAATGTTCAACTAGCATCACAAATCTAAAATGTCAAAGAACGGTATTTCATTGATCTGTTGTTTGCCATAGAGTTTTATATGTGAAAGAAGAACAATTAGATCTCTCTGCATTAAGCTTTATTTTTATGTAGAATTAAGTGGGTCTAGGAATTTTGAGCACACTTGAAACAGTATGTAAAAATCACCGAGGCTAAGCTTTCTTTGCATTTATGTAAATGAAAATTAGGATTAACTCCATTAATGCTGGTGGAGTTTCAACAGCATGAAATTAGTGTTAGAATGGTATTCACCACAGCATCTTCTAAAGAACTGGGTTCCCAATGCTACTAAATTATATAGCTCATTATCCTTAAAACCAGAATTATTTTATATCAACTATTTATAATTTTACTTCAAATAGCTGCAATTATCAAATTTGGTTATTATGCAATAAATATCTTCATGCTGCAATTCCTGATTTTCTGCCTGCGATGTCCATATATTACTTGTGTCATTTGAAGACCAGATGTAATACAAAATTGAGAAAAGTGGAGAGATAAATGCCAACCAATTAGCAATCAAATATGAGCTGCACCATACTTTAAAGTGAACAACTTCCATTACAGCAAGCCTGGAAATTAACTATCAGACTGAGATATAATTTGAAAACTGAAGAGTGCTCTCACACAAAGTTGAAGAAGTCTTTGCTGGCCAACTCATATTCCTTTAAACTACCTCATATCCCTTTTATACACACATCTGACTTGGCTGACATTCAGTGCTCAGATTTCAGAGAACTGGTAAATACAATACTACCCAAAACAGTGGGTAGTAACAGTTACTTGCAATATGTTGCTGTTTCTAAACTATGAAGAAGAAAGTGGGAACCTCCAACCTTCTCAGCATTCTCCTGGATATCAAAACAATGTCAGCATCTTTCCTTCACCTTCTACATCTTTACCACTTAGCCTGTTGATACTTTTATGCTTTTAATGCAAAAAGAGATGAGAGTTGAGTACCTGATAATGGCTCACACAGATGGGGCTGTCCAGCCTGATACAGGAAAAGGATGAAAATAGCTTGAGTAACCTGTCTCCAGCATTACGCTTTTCAGAAACTTTGTGAGACAAAAAAGTGCCAGGAGTACTTTTCTCAGTGTCAATTATAGTTAGGGGACTTGTCTTCCATTTTATTTACTCCCCTTTGATCCTGAGACCTCTTCCCAGGCTTTAGTTACTATCCCTCACACTACCACTATCTCCTATTTACTTGTTTGCTTTAAACGTGCAACCAGATCTCTTCATTGACAGCACTCTAGTTGCATATGTTTTGAGAATAATGATGGCACAGTCTGTACTGACTAAAATTGAGGGAATAAGTGATATTCCTGATAGCTGCCTTTCCTAGGGAGCCAGACATTGTAACTGGTTGAATTGCTGGGCACAGGAAGCCCTCTAGGATCAAAGGTACAAAATCCAGCTAGTTGTCACTTACTAGCAGGGCCTTCAGGTAGGGAGAGATATTAGAGTTAATACTGTTTAACACACTTAATAAAGACCCAGATGATGGGGTGGATTGCATGCACAGCATGTCTGTGAGTGATACCAGGCTGGAGGGTGTAGCTGTTACCCTGGTGAACAAGGCTGCTACTTAGAAGGACCTCTGCATCCTGGATAAATGGGCTGACAGGAACCTCATAAAGCTTAAAAAGGGCAAAGGCAAATTCTTATGTCAGGGCTAAAAAAACTTCATGCAATAGACAGGCTAGAAGCCAGCTGGGTAAAAAGCAACTCTGCATAAAAGGACCTGGAGATACTGGGCATTGAATTGAATGTGAGCCAGCAGCATGCCCTTTTCTTTTCTTGAAGGTGCAAAGAGATAGGGCAAGAGGCAATGGACATAAACTAGGAAACAGAAAATTCCCACTACGTATCAGAAACAACTTTGTTCCCATGAAGGCAGTCCAATACTGGAACAAGGGCCCAGAAAGCTTGTGGAATCTCTACCCTTCGAAAAAAATGAAGATGGGCTGGAAAAAGCCCTGAGCAACATGATTTGTTTGGTCCTGCTCTGAGCAGGGGCTATGCCTAGGTGGCCTCTTTCAGGAGATCTCTTTCAACCTGAATGACTCTGTTTCTATTAGTCTTTGATTGCTACAACTGAACGACAAGAAGGTGAGAAATGAGGTGGGGAGCACAAGGACATGGACTTGTGTGAGTGAGTCCAAAGAAAGGCCATGAAGACGATCAGAGGGTTGGAGCACCACACCTATGAAGACAGGCTGAGAGCTGGGGTTCTTTGTGCTGGAGAAGGATCTAGGTAGACCTTATAGCATCTTCCAGAAAACCCTAAAGAAGGCCTACAAGAGAGATGGAGATGGACTTCACAAGAGCATGTAGTGATAGGACAAGAGAGAATGCCTTTAAACTGAAAGAAGGTAGATTTAGTTTAGGTATTATGAAAAAATTCTTTACTGCGTAGGTGGTGAGGCACTGGAAGTGGTTGCCCAGAGAAATTGAGGCTGCCCTATCCCTGGAAGTGTTCAGGACCAAGTGTTAAGGGGCTTTGAGCAATCTAGTCTGGTGGAAGGTGTCCCTGCCCATGGCAGCAGGGTTGGAACTGGATAACCTTTAAGATTCCTTCCAACCCAAACCATTCTATGATTCCATGATTCCCAGAAGTGAGCAATTTCTGTCAAAGAAGATAGCTTGTGAGCTCCAGCTTGGAACAGATTAACTACCATAAATTATTTTCTGAAGTACTTGGGACTCAGTAGAGAATTTGTTTCAAAGAAATCTGGTTTTGCCATTTTTAAAAACCATGCACTATACAACTACAGCACTTTAGCAGCATAATCATCATCATCATTATCAGTCTATAAACTTCAATTCTGTTTTCCTTCCAATTTTAATATTTATTATTAGCCTGTATTCTTGGCTACGGTTGAAAACATCATAAGCAACTTGCACGTGACTTTCTAGAGTCCAGTAAAGGAAGTGAAACATTCTGCTTCCTTCTGCCACTTTTTTCCTACTGCTGTATACAACTCTCCCAGGTTACTTTAATGGAATTGGCAAGCTACACATGTGCAGCTGATGAAGACTTTATTTTGCATCTTTTTAAAACTTGTAACAGATCATTCTTTCTGTTCATCGCAACTATCCAGTGTGTTTATCGCTAGTCTGCCCAAGCAAGGGAAGTGCATTGACCACAGCAGGTAGTCATAGGTCACCTGTGTGTTTTCTGGTCCCACTTGCACCCACATGTACACAAAGAATTATGTGTATAGTCATAAATACATATATACACACACTTTAATATGATTCACACATATATGTAAGGTAAGGTATCCTGGATCCAAGAATAATTAACTACAAGAAAAAACCCACAGGCTTAGGTTCTCAACAGCAGCACAGACTTTCTCTTTAATAAGATACAGACCAATACCATATTAGCTCTTTGAATATAATGGGATTTCTGCCCATATGAATAATGCAGAATAGATGCTAGAGGACTTCAAATTTTAATACTAGCTAGAGTCATCATTTGGCAGGTGAGCTATGTCCCATAGGTCACACAAATCCACGTATTTATTCCTAGTGATTCTACTAATCTCTGCTCTGGAAAACCAAATTCCTTTACTAGAGCTTCTTCTCCCATCTGATGCAGATAACTCCAGCAATAAGCAGCTAGTGACTGGAACAGATGTTGCTGTTTATTTAATTTATTTATTTTACTAATACACAGCTGCCAGGGCCAACAAATAAAAAGCATTGAATTCTATCAGGATTGCATTTTCTAGTGACTACATCTTAAAGGACAGAGACCCTAAAATTGATTTTTTTTTAATTTTTTTTTTAAATAAAGGTGTGAAGCTTGAACTTGTACAAATAATTGTTATGATAAAGAATCTCAAGACATTGGTGTCTGGCAGCTTACATTCTGTAAATATGAGTTCTTGGGTGTGTAAACTATAACTGATTTCTCAGAGGCAAATGTGTACAACTCCTGCTGTAAATTTAAGCTATATTTCTTGAACTATAATGGTCCAAGCTCAAAATTAATAACATTTCAATACATCATCCATTTTACTTCAGATAGTAACTATGATTTGTTTTATTTTCCTTCCTTGCATCAGTGCTCTTTATCCATCAATTTTTACCAAGTGAGGAACTAGGGAGTCTTTTGGAGCTGGAGTACTCTGCTGCAAAGAGCACAAGCCTGGAAAGAGCAAGGATGAGGAGCATGATTGTACCAGCTGGCAGCTAGGAACTAGCTCTCAAAGGATGAGAAAGAGACTTGGAGCCTGGTCTTTGATCTTAATGCTCTCTGTGAATTTTGTCCAATGATGTTAGAATGCAAAGGGTAATGAGCACTTCTCACCTGCCAGAAGCTTTTGAAAAAATCCCAGCAGGATTTTCTTTCAAATAATTTAGGCACCTATCAATACTGATATTTGACCTCAAATCTCCAACAGCCACTGAACTCTAATTCAGCAAATTGCTGAGGATTTCAGTAAAACTTCCTATTTAATACCTTGCAGAACAAGGAGGGACCTTAAAATATGGGACCTTTTGTCTGTGATTTGGCTGGAAGTCATACTGGAGGTTTTGTCTCTCTCCAGGGGTCTACTCTGAGAGCTTGAAGTATTTCATTTCACACAAAGATAGTTGCCCAGCTTTTCTCTTGCACTGAGTATTTATTTGGCACAAATAAAATCATTAAAAGCCAAAAGTTAAACACAAATTTTCAAAATATTAAGTAAAAATTTTAGTACTCTAAACCTAAGATTCTTAACAGTCACCCATAAACTCTGAAGAGAAGTTAAGCTTCAATACAAAACATTAAAACCAACCCAGTTTCCAGGAAAAAAAATCTCCTTTTTTTCCTGTATATCCTATGCAAGAAATGCAAAGCAAATCTTTCCTCTTTGGCAAGTCTTATTTCTGTCTGTTATTTTCTCAATAGAAAGTAATAAGTACTGACTACACAAAGTATATGACAATGGTGAAGAATCACTTTGTTCCAGACCTAAGCCAGGAACAAAAAAGCACATGCAGAGGAACAAAACACTGCTAAGGATTACTCTCTGATTTACTATAGATTTTTTGCCTAGCAGCTGAATGGTTCATCTCCTGTCTAGTACTGGCCTATTCATAAAGGAAATCAGCATTCATATACTCACACAACAATGCTACTGAATAATATTTCATTGTCTTTTAATTAATAAAAGAGACATGCTAACTTATATGATCTTTCATTGTCTGTTTTGTCTCTGCATCTCCCCAGGCATGCAGCTGGACAGTAGTTCCATTCAGAGAACAGTGGACTTGTACAGTATGACATTTTAGTTTTCCTTTCTTCGTTTACACTTTCTAGCAGGTGCAAATTCATATTAGTTCAGAAAAAAACCCCCAAACAAACAAAAAAGAAATTCCAAAATTCCAATATGACTAATTTCACACCTAGCAGATAGGCTTTGTATTACTCAGACTGCAGGATTTTCCCACATCACAGGTAACCTATTCCTCTTTGTCAGTAGTTCAGTGATTAGAGTCTACCAAAAAGGTGGTCTATCAAGAGGACAAAATAGAAGGTTCTATGAAAGTGGGGAGAAGTGTGGCTTTGGGAGGGCAATATAGTGGTGAAAACTAAAGGAGGTGTTATGGAAACAAAGAATACTGTGTGGATATTAATAATGGTTCTCTAAGGGGTTTGCATAGATGGTATTGTAACTAGTTGGGAAGAGGACTTGTATCTGAGCCAGTGTGTAACAGTGCTATTGCAGTCTACTAAAATTTTCCCTATTGGTGAACTGTAAAGATTCTTGTTTTTTTTTTCTTTTTTACCTTTTTTTTTTACAATTTTGACAGAATTACATTATTAAGTCCAGATTTTCAGAGATGACTTTTGAGTAGGGTAGGGATAGAAAACACAGATGCTTTTCCCCTATTGACTATGTTGTGACACCTGTGCAGGTTATAGGTAAGGAAAGAGTATCTTTGGCTCTCATCATTTGCTCAAACACCATGTTTGCTGTAATTGCAGTTTTTATGAGCGGAAAAGCAGAGTAGTGCTGATAACCTAATTTTAATTAAGAAATGTGTTATGTAGTTCTTGGCTAAAGCTCACATTGAACCTTGAAGTACAACCTGTAATTAGAAAAGGAGGACTGAGCCTTTAAAAACTCTACTGCTACTCATCCTCTGTAGATATATTTTTGTTAAATAATCTTCATCTGTATTCTGAAGGCAAGTGATTTGCAAAGGTCCAGACATAAATCTTCTCTAGCAGAGATGGTTTAGCAAATCTGACAGAAATCTATGAGAGACCAAAAAATTTTCCATCCTCCAAGACTAGCAGCCTATGGAGAAGGAAGGAGGTTTTGGTCTTGTTTCTGTCAGAAGGAAGGAAGGATTTTGTTTGTTTCTTTGTTTTGGTTTTTTGTTTGTTTGTTTTGTTTTGTGTTTTTAAGTTGCCTGTTGCCTTCCTCTTCCCCAAAACCACAGCTTGAAGGATTTCTAGCACAAGTCCGGGGTTCAGCTCTCCGTCCTTAAAGCATAAAGAGAAAAAGAGAGCATCTGAAGAGGACAAAGGGAAGTTCTTAGATAGCTGTGGCTACATTATAGCACATGCTTTATGCACATACTCTCAAGCAAAAAAACCTCAGAAACAATTGAATAGAGCACAATTGCTAAAAGGTGTTTTTTGAATCATACTTTCAGCTTCACATACTCTTTATGCTAATTTATGGTGTCCCAGTTCATTCCTGCCCTCATGCTGCTTCCTCTCTTGTGCCTGAATAAGGATTTATGTGGTGGCAGGTGAACCGGACAAAAAAACCTGATCCATGTTAAAGTTAACCACAAAAAAAGGGGTGGTGTTAATTTTAACCTAGATTGTGCAACTGATCTCATTTATTAAACAGCTGCATAGATTGGAGAAGATGGAAACATAGGGAGGGACAGAATGGGTGGAGGAAGGCAAGATTACTTCTTTTGATAGCAGTGCTGACCTGTGACATTTTACAGCACATGAGAAATTACAGACTATGAGAGGACTGACTTTTGGAGCACAGTGAATTAACTTATTCTCAAAATTAGTGTCAGGCCCTTACTATGTATCATAGATAACTAAATCTGGTTTTAAAGAGGAAAAATAATTTTATTAAAAGGGCAGTGAACTTATTTTGGTTTGCCTTATAAATCAATAATTTATAATAGCCATAGGTAAGTCCTTTCAACTAAATCCTGCTATACAACTTTTTTAATCAAACTTTCTTTTATTTAAAGAATTGTTTTGAAACAGGTAAATCAATACATAATAGTTAAGATAGGTTACAAAATCTTGTAAGTTTTCTGTTCATCGGAGTACAGCCACTTAATGTATTAATTTCCAATCTGTACACATACTTTTATTAGTTACAAGTATAGTCAAGTGTCTGGATTCTATACATACAAATATAACATCTATCTTTCACATACTAATGATTTTAGAATGCTGCTACATTGTAAATTGTGTGTTGAAGCAAAATATCTACAAAACCATCTTTCAAAAAAGCTTGGGGACATCTTTGAACCTTAAGGGATTAATGTGGTTTATAGCATTTGGATGAAATATGGCTTAGATAGGAGTAACCAAAAATTTTTCATAAGCAGTTAAAGTACGTGGCTTTCCTTTCTTAGTATGAAAGTTTTAAGGTATGTATAGAGAAAATTCTGCAGTAGAGTTCTGAAGAGTTAAAGCTAAATTTCTTTTTTCCTACTGCTCACAGAAGATAAAGAAGAATGGCTGTGGCAAAGCATATAACATGACTTGGAAAATTTCTGTATTCCTCTTTGTTCTTAAATAGGATATGTTTATCTTCTAACACCTTTCCTGGAAATCAGATCTCTTGGTAAGAAGCAAATGTGTTATAGATTTGTTTTACTGAGATGATATCTAGATCACATCTAAGAAAAATCTGTGTTAAATGGGGCAGTTCAGGGGTCATGTAATTTACAGTGAGTGTTCTGGTTTGTTGAGTGCCTTGGGCTTTTGTAAATGAAACTATTTCTATCTTGTGGATTTTCTCTTTGTAGTACAACTGTGACTAGCAGCTGGCGAGTGTAATTACATTCTTCGCAAAAAGCACACTTCTTTACGGACATATATATCTTTAAAATATGTAACATCAGAAAATGGCATAGAAATTTACAGTAAGAAAGCTTCTGTGAAAGCTGGCTGGTTAACCTGTGTAGATACACTTGGCCATTTTTATCTGCAGCAGTAAACATCCTTCTGATGCTGCAGGCATGCCCCTGGGTCACAGAAAGCAGAAACTTTCTGGAATTTATTTAGAAAGCCTGACTTTTCTGTGGAGTAAAACTGCTGACCAAAAGTGTACACATACATGTTGTTATGTTTTCTAACTAGTGTCAATACAAAGGTCGTTGTAGTTATTACTTAAACTTCACTGGAGGTACTGCACAATTGTACTGATGACACAACCATTTAAGACTGACAAGTGCTGTTGGTTAAACATTATGTTACCTTTCCTACTTGGAACTATCCTGTCAGTCATTTGTTTGGGTTGTTCGGTTTGGGTTCAAGTGTTACAACTCCTTCTCTTACACCTTACACTCATAGTAGAAAAAAATGCCTTCAGAACAAAGACAGTGAGTAGGAGGATTAGTGTGAGCTTGTGATAAGCCATCTTTACACTTCCTTCTTTTCTAACTGTGTGAAAGAATAGCTTATCAAATGATTAAGTGATAGGGATGTAAAAGGACAGCTATCTTGGATTCAGCCTAATTTTCACAGGAAAAATACTTGTGGAGTGTTTTTAAACTGCTTAGAGCTGCAATAGGAAGAATTGAAATAGATTATATCAGCATCCATAACAGCCACTACTTCAGAGGCTCACTCCTTAATGATCTGCTTTTGATGAGATGTTTCACACAAAGGGCATCTTTTATCTGTGTGCTGGCTGATGGTTCCCATGCTTCTGAGACCAAATGATTTAAGCAGAAGTATCCTCTCAGTTTCCACTAAAGTCTTCTAGACAATTTTATCAAATTCCCAAGCTAGCTTCTGCTCTGACATCCCAAATAGTAGCTGAATGCCATCCATCTCCACACCCAGGCTCTACAGAAGCACACGGAAGCTGCTTCTAGAAAGAATGGTAAGAAATACCAGACCTAACGTTGAAAACACCTCTCCAAACAGTGACACGCATGCTCAGACACCTAGGCAACAGATTTTAGATTCAGGCTATGAGGGCAATGATATTAGTAGCTCCACTGAGCACCTCTACCACAGCATTTGCACTAAAGAATTATGTGGACCTAGTATTTCATCTTGCAATCTGAAAACAGCATGTAAGGGAGGAATTACAGTCCCTGGACATGGCAGCTTACCCTGCTCTTCAAAGTTTAGATTTAGTTTCAATGTGTGCCAAGATGTTTTACAAGACCTAATGATTCTTCCAGTCTTTGTAAGTGGAGGAACTTTGCTCATGTTAGATCAGTTTTATTTCTGACTGGATTTTCGGATGATGGTTTTATTCTGGGTTGAAAAATCTTAACTCTGGCATACGTAGGTGTGAGTTAGTTTATGCGAGTCTAGTTAGTTAGAAACCTCAGTAAATTATTCTTTGATTACATAGAATATTTGGAGAGAATGCTTCCTGAGCTCACAGACAACACTACTGCACTTGGTAAATTATATTAAACATTTATTTAAATGAGCTGTTACCCTAATAGGCCAGCATCTATTCCTATTTTGAGTCATTAGTGAAATCACAATCAGAATCCTGACACTCTAATTAATGTATCTGAAGCCATTAAAAAAAAGACATAGTAGCATATTGAACCATCCTTAACTATTCATCACAGCAGTCCATCACAGTTAGTGAGGTATTTAAAAATAAGAGCTATATAGTATCACAGAAGGGTTTGCGTTGCTTGGGACCTTGAAGATCATCTAGTTCCAAACCCTTGCCATGGGCAGGGCCACCACCCACTGGGCCAGGTTGCTCAAAGCCCCATCCATCCTGGCCTTGAACACTTCCAGCGACAGAGCATCCCAGCTTCTCTGATCACCCTGTTGCAGTGCCTCAACACCTCTGAATATGGAACTTTTTCCTAACATCTCATCTATATCTCTCTTCTTTTAGTTTAAAACCATTCCCCCTTGTTCTCTATCTACCCATATATCAAGTCCCTCTCCCTCTTTTTTTTTTTTTTTTTTTTTTTTTTTAGTCATTTTCTTCATATNCCTTCAAGTATCACATAATCACAGAATTGTTAAGGGTTGGAAAGTACCTCTGGAGATCATCTAGTCCAATGCCTCCGGCAAGACAAGGTCACCCAGAGCAGGCATGTGTCCATGTGGGGCTTGAACATCTCCAGACAGGGAGACTCCATGGACTCCCTGGAGAGGCCGTTTCAGTTCTGTGCCACCCTCAATGTACAGAAGTTCATGGGAACGTGGAACTTCTTATGTTTTAGTTTATGGACACTACTTCTCATCCTGTCGCTGGGCACCACTGAAAAGAGTCTGGCACCATCCACTGGGTACCTGCCTTCGAGATACTTACATGCATTAGTGAGATCCCCTCTCAGTCCTCTCTTCTCTAGACTGAACAGGCCCAGCTCCTGCAGTCTCCCCTCACAGAAGAGATGCTCTCAAGTACTGGAAGGCCACAATAAGGTGCCCCCAGAGCCTTCTCCTCTCCGTGCTGAACAACCTCAGCTCTCTTCGCCTGTCTTCAGCGGAGAGGTGCTCCAGCCCACCGATCACCTTGTAGCTTGTACTATTAGGCAATTACCTGTAATTCTCATTCGTAAGACCGGGCTAGACTTAAAACGGTACTTGTGATTTGCGGGTTTTCCACGTAAGGAGAAACAGACGGCGGGAAACTTCCTTAAGTAACAGAAGTGACCGCCGGGGCCCATCCTCCGCCCCGTCTCTCGCAAGGTGTCCTCCGCGGTGGGCGCCGCCGCCCGGCAGGGGCCGCCTCGGCCGGGCCTGCNGCCAGTCGTTTGGGCCGAGAGGGAGTGGAGCCCGCCTCACCCCTCCCCGGGGGAACTTCCCGCCGCCCCCGCCCCCGCCAGGTAGGGGCCGGTCCCCGAGTCTGGGAGGTGTCGCGGCACGGCTCCGCCTCGGCGGCGGGGCGGGGCGCGGTGTCGGGCCGGTGTCCCCCGCGGCCGAGCAGCTGCCGTCTGCTGCAGGGCCGCTGCGGGCTGAGGGCAGTATATAGGTCACGGGAACTAATGCCCAGCTAATCCCCTTTATCTTTTTTGGCTCAGCTTTTCCGCTGCTGGTTTGTAGGGCGACCCTGGGCAGCGTTGGTCGCAAACTTCTGGGAGAGGACCCGCGCCTTCGCGCAGGGCTGCGAGCGCCGAGGTGAGAGCGCGGGATGCGTGCTTTTATTTCCAAGAAGGCTTTTTCAGTGGCAGTGTGACGCCGTACAGAGTGCCAGGTATTCCTGCGTGGGTCTGTCACCCCCGTGACTGGGTGGTCACTTCGGGTTCGGGCCGCTCTTCTAACAGGTTAATAACATCGATTATTTCTTTCTCGTTGCGTCATTGCTCACCGAATAACCGAGGGCTGTTTCGCTGTTTGGTTTTGATGCGAAAGAGCCGAGAACTTCGGGGCCCCGGTAACTGGAGAAGGCGGAGTGCCCCGATGAAGTGATTGCTGCGTTGCTTTCTCTGATCCTTGAGGAACTATTAGCAAAGTCACGTGAACCTGCTCTGTCGCCCAGGGTTGGTGGTGGGAGCTCGGCAGGATTTGGAGTTGCTCCGTGTGGACGAGTAGGGTAGGTGCCGGCTGGCGCCCGCCGCCTGCTCGGAGCTTGTGCCTAGGGCCAGCCTGACGGTGCAGGAGTTTGCCAGGCTGGGGCATATGGTTTCTTGTAACTGAGAAATGCTACGGCACACTTGATAGTCTTTGGCGATCTGTATTTCAGTTTGATTTTCTCCTCTTTCCTGGGCTGTATGGTTGATTTTCTGATTAGCATTAACACAACTCATACGATGATGGTAAGAAGAAAAAGTGCATGGAAATGATTGTGTTATTTTATATACCACCTTACTACTTCTGATTGAATTGAAAGAGAATTCAGAATCTGCCATTGCCCTCTCTCTCTGCATAGGTATTTTCTGTTGATCAGTGCAAAACTGTGATGATGTGCAAGGATTTATAGTTGAATTTTCCTTCTGTCCAGCAGTGGTTTTATTCTTCCTCATCACAGAAAAAAGAATTCAGGGAATCATCTTGTAAGCAGAGAAACAGGATTTTTTTTTTTTTTTTGTTTTCAGTTTGCAGAGAAAAGAGCGTGATAATAAACTGTCCAGTCAAAGAGATCTCTCATGCGCCAGTGAGGTAGTAGTGTTGGGCCATGCAGTACAGACCTGTGTTTCTGGCCTGTGCTGGTTTTATGTCATAATTTCTAGAAGTAAATATTTTAGAAAAATTGTTGTTTAGAAGGGTTTATAATACCTGATGGAATATTAGGGTTTTCACATTACTTGTGCTGCCTTATTTCTGCAGGGCTGTGTATAAGAGTCCACCTGATCTGAAACTAGTCTAAGAATTAAGACCTAAATGCTGTAATTCGTTTCTTCCTCTCTTGCTCTGCTTTAATGAACATGGTAAGTCAAAGGGAAAGATGGAGAAGCTTATGATCTACTTTATAAACAGTTGCGAAGGGCAAGATTGTACCTGTGAGATATTGGTGTGACAGTGGCAGTTGTGAAGCTAATGGAACATCCAGATGCCATTTTCTCAATCAAGACAAATGTTTACAATTGACTTCTGCTAACAGCTGTTTAAATCTATTTATTGGCCATGGTGATTGACTACATGTGCTTTGAAAAAGAAGTGAATCCTATTACAATGATGAAAAATACCTGGCCAAAGCCCTTGGAAGAAAACTTTATGTACATTTTTTATTTTATTTTATTTTTTTTTAACTTTCCTGTGTCTAAACTGGTGGTGATGGTAAAAATTGGGTGTCCTCTGTAAGGGTTGTTTTGGCTTTGCATTGTATTTTTTTTTATTTTGTTTTACTTTGCCTAAATTGTGTACAGACCTTCATAGAATCTGAAACCAAGTGAACCAAGATTGGAGAAACTGATGCTGATACGGTTTTATTTGATCCTTACATGAATCTGAGTTTTCAAAATTGTTATATTTTCTCTTCAAAAGATTATACTAATGCATTGATGCTTGTTAAGTCTTCAGATTTACAGAGTCTCATCTGAAGTACCATCTGAAGCATCAGTTTCTCTGTTAAACTGGTCATTGAAAGGTTATCAAGATTACTTTGATATACATAATTTTAAGACTTTTTTTAAAGCACTTACAAATGCTACTTTTCCTCTTTTGCACATCTTTATTAGTATACAAATGCTTCCTTTTGATGCTTGCAGAAGGTTTCATTGCAAAGGATTTTTAAATTTTAATTAGTCTTATGGAAATCTTGTTCTTTAATGTTTGAGTTGCATACTTGACTTTTTAAAAATGTAGGTCTTCACACCCTGATTAACTGTTACTGTGACTAGTTTCCCTCAAACATGAGAGAGATTTCTCTCTCTCTCTCTACTCTTTGGGGCATATTTAGTGTAGTTGGTACATTTGCCATGTTTGTTATGTGCAGCTGAGAACAAGGGTTTTTTTAACCTCTTGTTCCAATCATAATTTTTGATAACAGTTTCATAACTGTATTTTGGGTTTCAGGCACTTAAACTCTAAGAATTTTCTACTCAAAGTGCTGACTTGGCATTGTTACCTTACTTGTGGTGTCTTCCTGGCCTAATGGAATAGGTCAGTCTTACATTAAAGAACTGCAGCCTGCCACCCCTCTCTCCCCCTGCAAAAAAAAGAAAATCATATGCTCTGTTACCATCAGAATAAACCCACAGGAAAGAGGGCATCAAGGAAGACTGTTGACAAAATAGTGCTTTTTGTGTCCTGCTGTTTTGTGTGTTTTAGGTAATATAGTACACAACAGAGGATACCTATCATTTAGGTAGGTTATGCAGCTTAGCATACTTTAAGTATGCTCTGATAGTGCTGAGTAAAGACAAGAAACCTTGGGGTCCTTCCAGAATAGGCTACAAAGGTCTGCATTGGTCAAAAGTTGGAGCATGAGTGACCTGGAAATTCTGAAATTTTTTTCAGTCCTTTGTGCCATACTAGCTGTTCAATAAGAATTTCTGTACCTTTAAAAACTCACGCAAACAGCTTCCAAGAAGTGGTGCCTTTTCCTGATCTGATTAATTCATTTGGAAAGCAGAGCTAAGACTTCACTGTGTCACGGGGAGCAGGTCAGTTAGACCTGGATCAAATTGGTGAGGCTGCACCTTGAGTACTTTGTCCAGTTCTGGGACTCTCACTACAAGAGAGACGCTGAGGAGCTGGAGCACGTCCAGACAAGAGCAACAAAGCTGGTGAAAGGTTTAGAGAGTAAGTTATATGAGAAGTGGCTGAGAGAGCTGGGGTTGTTGAACATGGAGAAAAGGAGGCTTAGGGGTGACCTTATTGCCCTTTACAACTACCAGAAAGGAGGTTGTAGCAAGATGAGGATTGACCTCTTCTCCCACTAGGGACAGGATGAGAGAGCATAGCCTCAAGCTCCAAAGGGAGGTTCAGGTTGGACATCAGGAAGAATTTCTTAATTAGTTAAACATTGGAATGGACTGCCCAGGGAGGTGGTGGAGTCACCATCCCCGTGAATGTTCACAAAATGACTGGTTGTGGCCCTTAGTGCTAAAGTTCAGTATACATGGTGGTGTTCGATCAAAGGTTCAATTCGATGGTCTTGGAGGTCTTCTCCAACCTTAATGATTCTAATGTATTGAAATAACAGTTTGGAATGCACTTGTGAATGCACACAGCAATAAGTTGTTCTGGCATAATTACTCCAGTGTAATATATGTATACACACCAGCACATTTTAAAGTGTCAGCTTAACTGTGGAGGTGCTGTGATGGTAGCAAAGTATTCACCAGCTAAAGTTATTGTTATAAAGACTAAGGAGATTTTGGGAACACATCTTGCCTTACGCTCTATCTTAGGCATTGGTCGTAAGACTTCCTATTTTTATAGGCAGGTATCTTTCAGTGAGTGACTCACTGATAGTATGGTGCCAATGCTTTCCGTGTTAAACCATGGCCAGACAATTCTTGTCAAAGGTGATCCTGAAGGGCATGTCCCAGTGAGGCAATTCCATGTGTAATGGAAACAGAGTAGGTTAGTTAAGAGCTGGTGATAATTGTGATACAGGCTCAAGGCATGTGAAGACACTATCTAAGAATGTGTTACCTCTGATATTTCACTTTTAATTATCTGAGGAAAGTTTGGAAACATGATGCAAGTATAGCTATCTGCATGCAGGAAGCCCAAGATGTACTTAGGGTTTTAACTCGTCTTACCTCTAAACTAAATGTAGCATCTTTTCCTAGCAGTTGAAAAATTTGCCCTGAAATTTATTCAGTTCCAAACTGTGCTGGCTTCCTATGGATAGTGAGTTATTGGGAAATCAATTACTTCTTCTTCTTTCTCCTGTTAAAAAGATCAAATTGTGATGTAATATTGAATCACCTACACATACAGTAGTGTTAGACCACTACAGTTAATTCTGGTCTAATCATAATTACCATGGTAACAGACGTTATCTGCTTTTTTGTGGGGACATATGTAGCTAGATTAGTGCTAAAATACTAGGCAAATTCTTATTGTGTAGCTTTTGCCAGTTAACTGTAGAAGCATGGTCAAATATAGTCTTCTCCCCTTGTACCTCTGCTTTAGTCTCCAAACAGTGTGACAGACACAGTTTTGTTTATTCAAATATTTGCATACTTTAGAAAAACTTGTCTGTTTTGTTTAAAAAAACCCCAAAGGACGGAAAAGCTGTGTGATATTAAAAGCATGTGCTAGGTTCTTTACATTAATAACTGATACTGAAAGACAGTTGTGCCCATTATCCTTCTAATTCTAGGTAATTTTTAGAAGCTGCCTGTACTGTATATTGGAGGGGGGTAGGACTTATTTCTGTGAAAATTGTTATATTAAAAAAATCTAAGGTAGTGACTATTCTAGGAGTAGTTTAGTTTGCCTGAGGAACTGATCAAGTGATGCCAGCACAAGAGCTCCCAGTTAGAAGGATTTCCTAGTGAATGTGAAAAAAAGAAAGCCTTTTAAGTGTTGACAAGATGTATATGCCAGTGAACTTCTGAATTGTAACTTTTAAATTTAACTGTTGGCTGTTTTTATTGCACTCTGCAGCCAGTTGAAGAGTGGGACTACTGAAGAGTCAATTGCGCTTGGATTTACAAAATCTTTTATAAAACTTCAGATTCCCCTGAGCAGGGGAAGAGAATTTGATATTTTTGAGTTAGTTTTATTAACAATTAGCAGTTAATATACTTGTGATAAACTGTTTTGAGATGTTTGTTTTTTTGACACACAAGCCAAAGAGCTGAGAATGAAAAGTTGTGGTTTTGCAGTCAAGTCCAAAGAGCAGCGTGGGTTTTTACTGAGTTATGTCAACTCATTTTGTTGTGGCAAGCTCCTGCCCTAATGCAAAAAACCTGAGGGAGAGAACTCAGCTTGCTGGTTCATCACTGTACTGGCATTACATTAAGAGTAGTTTTTCTGTAAGCACATTTATCTTCAACATACATAGGGGAGAAGGGAGGTTGAATAGGGAGGTGTGTCTTGTATAATTACAAGTTGAAGGTGAGACATTCGTGATTTGTTACATTGTACCGATGGGCTTTTTAAAACAGAGTTGTGCTGTCGGCTCCTTGCACTCCTATGCTGTGCTTGTGCCACAAATATATTTTAGCTCAGTGTTAGAAATTGAGCACTCCTGTACGAAAACCTATGGAATACAAAAGTTTATGTCTTCTTTTGAGGAACTCATGTGGTTTTCGGTGCTGAACTTTGCAGGAAGTGCATGTTCCCAACCACAGCAAGATGTGGATTCATTTTAGAAGTGAGGGCTCTGTTCTTTCTGTGAGTGATTTAGAATTATCTAAATTCTGGGTTCTCTGTCTTTTGTGCCTTACTGAGGTGCAGTGATGACAGGTGCTAAGCAGCCAAGAATTTTACTGAAAACTGTTAACTTTTTTTTCTGTCCAGTGTTGTTCTCAAACCACCCAAATGTCCTTGGAATGTTTTCGGTGTGGATTGGGAATATCAGTCATAATGGGACTCTGAGCTTGAAGGAGGGAAGTGGTGGATTTAGCTACTTTGTTACTTTGAGGTGGTCTTCTTTGTTTGGTTGGGGTTTTTTTGCGTTTAATTGGCTGTTTTGCCCTTCAGTACAGGGAGGCGTAGAACACGTAGTCAGCAGTAGGTGTCACAGGATGATTTCCTTTCTGAATTGCTGACTTGCATTAAGGTTAATTATGCTTGCCTGTGTGGAGTGGTTTCAGGTAAACAATTAGGAAGTCCTTTATCAGCTTCTTGAAACATATTCATAGGAGGAGAGGCATCTGAAGTGGAAGTTTGAATGAAGGAAAAACATGGAGGGCAGAAACTGATTTGCCCTCACATTGATTCTGTTTTTAATGTTTTGGTCCCAGCAGTGTGAAAAACATCAGGAGACATTACCATGAACTGGCTGCCAGATAACACAGAGGTTTTTGTCTGTCAGTGGTTGCCTCTGCTTTCAGCATATTTCACTGCTGTGGTTTTTACAGTGGTAATATTTGCCACCATCTGCAAAGTACTTATGAGTTACTGACTTGATAGTGTAGATATAGCAGAACACACAGTAATATTGAAATGCTTTTGCAAAATTTCCTTAGACTAGCTAGAGCTGGGTTTGTTTTGCTTGGATGCCAGTGGAATTCTTGGACTTGGAGAACCTTTTTCTTCTCACAAGAACCTTCTTTTATTGGAAAAAAATAAAATTAAGTATTCACAGAGCAATGACTAAGGCAGTTTAGCACAGACTGCATTTATAATGCATGTTATTTGCAAGTTATAACTTTTGCTAGTAGTGTTGTTAGCAATTTACATGTTAGTGAAATGAGTAAATCAGAAACATTAACCCAGCATTAAAGATGTAAGGGCAAGGGTCCCTGTGGAAGGAAGTGATAATGCTGTGTGTTATATCGACTTCTGCAGCTGAGGGAGTAGACAAAGTTCTCTACAAACACAGACCTTGATTCTGCTGACATTCAAATCAGCTCATTTAAATCGATTGAATTATTTGACTTTTGGTGTCTATAGAAGCCATCTGAGCAGTTTTCCAGGTATTAGTCTTTGCTTATAAGGAAAAGAAAATTATAGCAGAATTTGTGGCTTGTATTTGCATGAACTTTTCCCATTAGCCTTCTGTGAAATTCAAAAGCATTTGAACTACTTCATGTGCAGACACATCTTAAAAAGTTAAATGAATTAAAGATGAATGATGTTATCTGATTCTTCCTCCTGACAATTTAAAATTCTAACATGATGGCAATGGCTCCCATTTCACAGATGTTGAATTAGTTTAGGAAGTGGCAAAGTATGCATACCTTAAATTCAGTACATGCTGTGCATTGTATCATTACCATAGCAAGTACATGTACCATTATTGAATAGGTGAAAAGTTACTGTTTAAATTTTAAAGTAGCAGCAAGTGTCAGGCTAAAATTTTGTTGTGTTGGCAGCAAGTCATATTCTGTTACTAGTGTAGATTTGTAATCTACATTTGTACAGAGTTTTGGCAAACATGTCGCATAACAAGTTCAGATGTAAAAGAGGCATCAACTTATCAGTAATATTTGAAGAGTCCTCAGCATTGGGCTCAACGTCAGGAAATAGTGTGATCTAAGCAGTTATAATTTTAAAGTACATTCAAATGCTCTGAGATAAAATTGTTATTTATTTAAGAACAGGAATATTGGACTCTTACATGAGGGAGTTGAGAAAACAGTCAATGGCAAAATAAATAAAATTTTCCATTCTAAAGAATTCTACTAGAAGTTTGTGCAAATGAAAATGTAAAGAATAGTCTTGGTAGAGGCGACTGAAGGCTGGTAAATCAGGGAAATATTTTGAATGAGTGAGTTTGGGACATCTAGCAGAAATCATTCAGATCCAGGATTTTAATTGCCTAGGAGTGTTGGTTAGAAGGTATGATGGGATGCAGGTTCCTAGTAAGTTCTTGGAGGACATAATAAAGCTCTCCTGCTACTAAATATGAAGAAAGCAACCAGAAGATAGGCACTTCCAAGCTTTGTAATAATCAGAAGATATGTAACTTGAGTGAGAGTCAGCAAACGAGAGTCTGGAAAGGAGGACTTGTGCTAAAATAAATCAATTGGATTTTTAGAAAAGTAGACTTTGGTTAAGTCTGGCTAACATGAGTCTTATTAACTAGTTCTGTGTTTTAAGAGAAAAAAAAAGTGCTAGAGGAATATTATTCCTTTAGGACATTATGCTTGTGGCAGAAACTGAAACTATTCTTCCACAGAGAAAAGTGTGAAAAGTAGTGAGAGGCTGACTTGACTCCTACTGAACTATTTGATACCAAACACAAAAATGAGGGAAAGTAAATCCCAGCTGGATTGCCAAGGACAAATAGCACAGTTACATAGAGTTAAGATGCAACATTCAGAATGGCCAAGTCAAAAAGAATATGGAGAAATCATAGAAATATAAAGTGGTAAAAAGAAAGCCAGAGGAGGTTTGCTCCTGTTTGACCAGTGAAGCTGTCTACAGATAATTCAAAGCAGACTGAGGTATTTTGATTGGTTTGGTTTGCCTCACCCTTAAGAGATAGTGGGAGTTGGAGGTGAACATGGTGTCCAAGGCAAGGGCTAAAATCCTAAGCTGGTGTGAGGGAAGAACAAGTTTTATTGCATTTAGATAAGTTTAAGTTTGAAGTATTTAAAACACTATTGAAAGAGTGAGAGCTGGCTGATGTAATCCCTGAGCTGCTGCAGTTACTTAACTCATGGGGGATACGTGTAATACCGTGCCACTGAGAAGAGTGGTTACAGTGTCTGTCTGTACAGGCATAGGGGGAGGGGGGAAATGAGCTGTTGCAAACTCATTTATCTTTGATTATTAGTTTGAGTATTTTTCCTGGGAATTAAACCCTCCTAGAGCTGTAGAACATGACAAAGATATAAACAGTAGCCCATATGATTTTATATTTAAGTCTTGTTAGGCAAATGCAGTTTCTGTTTCCAGAATGCTTAGAGAAGAGAAGCAGTTGTCTCTGATGGCTTGACTCTGTGTTAGAAACTGTCAAAACTTCATTCTTGTTAAAGAATGTCTGGAGGAATTGACTGTGGATAAGTGCTAAACTGCTTGAAAAACATTGTTTTCTCTAGGATTGGACTCATGAAATAGTGTTTTGGTTTAGGAACAGGGGTTTTTTATATATGAAGGTTTTCTGTATTTTAGTGGATGACAAGAATAACAGGAGTCAGCATTCTTCTATAGTTGTAAAACTAGAGAATATAATACTGAGAAATTATCACAGAATGATTGAATTCTGCTCTTAGAAAAGTTTTTTTATGAAATAGAGCTAGTTCTTGGGTTGGCACTGAGCTTTATGTGGCAAAAAAAAATTCTTACTTGAAATGTGGTGAGGCTTCTTTAAAGTAATTTCTGTCTCCTGGCTTATGGGAGCAATTGGAGAACACAAGAAGGACCAAATGCTTCTCCCTGAGGCTTGCTTGAGTAAACCTTAAGGAGACCTTTCTAGTTCTTACTGTGGGGTCCTGTGACAGCATCACATATGTGAGAAGTAATCTGTGCAAGTTAATTGAAATAATCTTTCCTGCCAATGTTGATGTAGTGTCCAGTTTTTAAGATGGAATTAATTAGAGAAGGAAAAAAAAAGGGAAAAAGAGGGTAATATGAAAATATGAAGCCACTGGAGGAGAAGAACAGTAAGAATACCTGGGTATCTGGAGGAGTGACTGAATTGGGAGCTGTTATTTTAGCTTCAAAGAAGAGAAAGAAGTAGTGGAGACATGAGAAAGTGAGGGTTAGTTTAAGTGTATGAGATATGTGTGTGTTTCATGATGATCCATTTTCTTCCCTTGGTTAGTAAGACACTGCTGCTTTGGAATATATTATCTGGAAAAGTTGTGTATGATTTTAAGAACAGATGATGAAAGCAGCTGTGAGTTGTCACAGAAACATGATGGGTGTTACTATGGCAAGATGACTTTGAGGTGATTCTTTTATCTTTTGACTGTAAATAGGAGCTGGTTATTGTGGTGAGGGAATGTGTAAAATCCAGGGAGAATACAGTACTGAGAATTCATTTTCTCACTACCTCTACTCTTGATTCTTATTGACAAGGAGGATCCAGAAAATACCAAAACATTATACCTCTTTCTCTATTTTTCCCCCCTTTTCACCTGCATGGAGTAGATGAGCAAGACCTGTAACTTCACATTGCTATGGCTGTTGGAAAGTAGCTAGAACTCCCTGTTAGAAGATAATAACATGAAAAAAAGGTACTATGGGCATGCCTATACCCACACAGGCTCTGCAAGAGCAAATCCTAGAGCAGGGAGTGCTAGGAAATGCGGTGTGTAGTTGCCTAGATTAGCTTCAAAAACAGTTTTGTCGTATTTATGTGGCATTATGTCCAAGCCATTGTGATTTTACTGCTTCCAGGTCTCTGCTAGTCTACTCTCTGCCATGCAGAGTTAATCAGCTTGTGTTAGTGAAAATTTGGAAAACAGTTTCATGTAATCCACTCCATGTTATAAACAACCCCCTATTGTGCTGCCCCTGTAGCCTGTGTTTATTTGAGTACCCTAATTCCTTTCCTTTAATTAACTGTCTGGTAGCAGCCCAAAACAGAGGTGACTCTTCACTGCATGAGATTTCTTGTCCAAATGATAGGGATGACAACAGTGATATTAAAAAAAGATTTTAATTTCAGTTGCATGATATTGGGCAAAGCTGTGAATAGCAGAAAAAAACCCAAAGATTTGAGGAAGTCCTGCAGTCAAGTGATCTTTAAATCAAAAACCAAACAGGCGTGTTTTTATGTGAAATTAACAGTTTAGGAGACTTCTGGTTTGTTATTCACAGAGGGAAATTTCTTGGGATTTATCACTTCTTTGACATGTTCTTCCTCTTAATTCATGCATGTATGAAACAGGGACATACTTCCCTCAATATTTTACAGTCCATCTGCTGTTTTTGAGTAGCATATATTGCTACTGGGACTATTTGTATTGATTCATATGTCTGTGGACTAAGATTTCTGGGATTATTTTCTTGGCCTTTCATATGAAGGGGAAAGATAAGAAAAGCAATTTGAATTTCCCAAACCACAAAGCTATGCATCTTTCATAATATCTAGCTTGGGTAGTGGTATGGGTTAAGATGCATGGGATGCAATACAGTCTCCAAGGACAACTTTCATCTCAAATAAAATGCAGTATAATCCTGAGCTCAAAATTAATTGTGTTA
>VXAU01005997.1:38816-169564 GCA_013399695.1 Formicarius rufipectus
AAAAAAAAAAAAGAGGTCCTTAGAAATCCTTGAAAAAGCTTCTGCCTGTTCTGGTAACCTTCCTGTTAAGAGAAAGTTTGACATTCTGCTTTGTTGTGGGCTGAAGAACTATTGAAAATGTTTGTCTGTTAGAATTTGATGATATCAAGATATAAAGTAGAGCATCTTAATTAATGAATTCATGAATTGATTATTTTTATGTTCTAACAGTTCTTAATACTTAATATACACACACACCTTATTATGCCCATTTTAGGACAGAATTTCAGGCTATCCAAGCAATGTAAGGTATGTATTTTTCTGATATTCCTATAAATGTGAATCATATGATTAATAGGAATAATATGAGCTAGCAAATATTATATGAAATCAATATCAATCATATGAATCACAAAATATTATGTAAAATATAGCCTTTTTATATCCAGTTCACAGCTTTTGAGCAGCTCTTCCACCATTTAATGTTTTCTGAAATGAGAAGGCAGACCCTTTATGTGTTTTCTCTCTCGCCTTTTCCCCCCACTCCTTCTTCAGGATACAGAATGTGTATTATTTTTCACCTGGTGTGTGGTGTTGCCTTCTTTCCTTTAGAAAGCTGTGTATTTGATGCAATAACAAAATATTTGCTCTTCCAAAAATGTGTTACATAAGGCAAGACTATGCTTGGTAGTAATGGTTTTCAGTGCCTAGAAAAGGATCCCAGTGTCAGTGTTCTGTGTAGATAACGATATATTATTTTCTTCCTGGCAGTATTGAGCTGGCAATACTGACTGATTAATATGACTCTCCTGGGCCACAAGTACAGGAAGCTCTCTGCTTACTTAGTACTATGCTTCTTTAATTTAATTACAGCTTTTTTAATTAAAAAAACAAACAAACAAACCCCAACAACCTGATTCGAAATTGGAATTTCTTAATTATGCAAACTCCTTGTTATTTCATATACTGGACTGAGTCTTCTTTTGCCATCTAACCTAAGGTACCTATTTCTGGGATTTTTTTTTTTTTTTAATATGGAGTTTGGAGTTTTTTTCCAATGACTTAGGAAGCTTAGGATCTGGAAATCTACCATAGTTTGATGCTAACTTTTCAGATCCAGATTTTTTTTGTGTATATGTGACCAGAGAATCATTCCATGTTCTGAATACCTTCTCTTTAAAACCTGCACATTAACTGCATATCATAGAGAAATCTATAAAACTGCAAAAGAATCTTTTGTAGATTACAAAAGAACAGACCTTTGTGATTTTTGTTACTGCCTCAGTAGTCAAAACAAAGATTCATTGAGTCAGTCTTGCAGTACTTTGAAGCCGAAACACTGAATATGTTAGGATAATATGGCACCGCTCTCAAGTACTTGTAGACTTTGGGTAGAGGTTATTTCACTTTTTTTTTAATTTTCTTTTTTCTCCTGCTCCCTTTTCTGTTACCTGTGAAGAACTATTTCTTACGTAGCTAAAAGGAAAGGAAAATACTATATTTCTAAATCTCAGTCATGAGGTTGTCATTTAGACTTTACCTATTTCATTAGGCGTATGACAGTAGTTTTTAAGCTACACTGCAAATAAAAGAAGATAAATCTAAGGAAGAAAATGATTATCTAAGATAATGGATGCCTTGGTCAAGTACACAATTATAGCATCCATTTAAAAATTTACATAGCTAAGTGATACAGCAAAACAAAAATAGACTGTATTTAAATCAAACTAATTCCAAATCAAACTTGGAATCCTATTTTTATGACCAGACACAATGGATATATGAAGCAGACAGGACAGGAGTTAGTATTAATTACAAATTGTGGAATAATCTCTTTCCTTTAGAGTCCCCACTCAGAATTGTTCAGACTAGTGAGAAAATAAGCTAAAAATACCACGACTTAGTGAGCTAGCGTTTTGTTAACAGTGTTTCACTACTTCAGCTGCACACATCCTCAGGCTGTGGAATCCATCTAGTAGTAACAAAGGCCATATGGAATGTCAGTGGGTGAAAGCATACAGAGAGTTTTTTGAACAATCTCTTAAGGATTTTTATCTCTAGAGAACTGTGCAATGTAATACCTTTCAGAACTGGAAAAGTAGGAAAATACCTACTTATTTCCTCATGCAGAATTAAAAAAAGCCCAAAACAAGCCCCACATACTACTTAAAGGGTACTTTAACAAAAAAAAATCCCAACCCTTAGCTCATGGCATTTTCTGGGTTCATCTGGTTCCATGTTAGAGTTAGATATTTATTTTCCTTTTGGTTATTTAGAGTCACGGGCTAGAGTAAGATTGCATTAAGGGCGCAGCTGGGAAATGTTTTAGAGATTTCACTTGGAAATTGACTAGTTTTTAAGACTACCAATTTGTTTTATTAGAGAGGGAAAATTATTTTAAAAGTCATGATGTTATGAGATTCCTAGTTATGTCTGTGGAAGAATCTGATGTAATCATCCCTAAAATTCAGTAGCATAAAATGACGAGGGATCTCTTGGATCATCTACCCTAGCATGTATGGAAACAATGTTATATTTGTGACCTATAAACTCATAGTGTCTTCCCATAAGGTCTTAATTTTTTTGTGTTTTATTCATGCTACTTTGATGGGAAAACCATATAAGAACTTGGTTTAAACTATGAGTTCTTGACCAAAAAATATATTTACGTAAAAAAAAATTATGAAATCTTCCATTGATGTATGTACATTTTTAACTTTTGCATGATTCTTTTCACCATACTGAAAACTTTCAGAACTTTACTTCCTTGTTATAAGAAAAACTGACGGCCTCTCTATTTTGAATTAATTTGTGTAGTCTGGAGGAATTTCTGTCAGACAGGTTAGCAGGATGTCTGTAAAATCAATTTTGAATACTAAGCACTGCGTAAATGAATAGGCACCCTTTTCATACTCGTATTTTTTCTGCATGTGTGCAGCCTTGCTGCATGTCAAATATAAATTTAATATGAATTGCTTCAGTGTTGACAGAAAGGTGTGGCTTTTTGCTTCTCCTTTGCATGTGTTTAGCTTGTTTAACACAATGTTGTTATGATGCATTTGTTGTCTGAAAAGTGAGTTTTGCAATCAGCTTTTTGGAGGTGTAGCCAGCTTTAGTACTCAGTGCAATACCACCTTTTTCTGCCCTTTTTTTTTTTTAGTATGTGTGTTGTTTTGTTGTTTTTTTGTTTTCTTTTTTCTTCCAGCAGATACTTTTTAGCCAGAACAATTTCTTAATTGCCCCAGACATATTCAGTGTATGATGCACAAGTGTTTTTGAGGTGCAGCATGGGTGCAAATGTTTTTGAGTTGCAGCAGCGAGCAGGAGGCAGCAAGGAAGGGAAGTGTGGATTGCTTGTGCAGTGGTGTGGGCTCACAGCTGATGATGTCCTTGGTGTTTTCAAGGGCTTCTCACTAAGGTGTTGGTGAAAAGCCCGAAAGTTCTGACCTCATCTATGTGGACCTTTCTCATGCTGTGAAATACACTCTGTAGCGGCTTCTTTTGAGGTTTTTATCATTTTATTCTCTTTAGGGTGGTTTGTGTTTTTTTTTTTTCCTCTTTCAGTTGTTAAACTGCCAAATTTTGTTCAAGCGTTGGGCAGTTACCTTCTATTAATAGAGAATGATAGTTTTTACTTTTCTATTTTCTCTGCCTTTTCTTGCCTGTAGTGGGAAGCTGAATGCTGCCTGAAAGGTGCCAACTGAAGAAACTTCAGTTCTAAGTTGTTTACGAAATGGAAGAGCTACTAGAGCAAGTTTTTCCTTGCTGATCTGTTGACATGCTTTAATTACAGGTAAGATACGTGTGTGTGTGTGTGTGTGTAATAGGTAGTTCAGAACAGAAGTCTGTTTGCTGAACCATGAGCCTTCTGTTTGGAATGCTGGGTGTCAGGTCAACTTTTGTGTTATGAACACCTGTCCTTTGAAAAATGGGCTCGAGACCTCAAGTCTTATTTAAAATGTCAAATAGTCTTCAGTAGCATTGTGTTGTATTTAGACAATGTAAACTCTGGAGCATCCAGTCAATGTTGGTGTCTCAGTTCTGTTCAAATTCACACCTATATGGTAGAATTGCATAATATTCCTGTGGCAACCAGAGTAATTGCTTACATGGTAAATGAATATACAGGAATTATCAAATGCACTTTAGCTGTCCCTTAGTGCCCCGTGACTTCTGGAGAGCAATGTTATGTGACCTATATACCCTGTAAGTCAGTGATAGATTATCAGTGGCATACTGATGAGAACCTGACAGTATGTATAGCGGGATTTTCTTGAGTTGGCAAGGCTCCTCTTTTATTCCCCTTCCCTTTCCTCCCCCCAGATATTTCCTTGTTGTTTGGACTATGGGATATGAAATAGTTGAAATGTCTGTCATGTGAAGAATGTATGTTTTCTTTTTAAATTCTGACTCTAACTATTACAATGTAGGATACAAAAAGAGTTGAAGGAAGAAACACTTGTCTTCTGTATCTGAGCTTAAAAATTGAGCACAGAAACTTTAGAAAACCTTGTTCAATAAAAATTGAGTGGTAGAGGCTCCTAGACTTTGGTTTGTCATTGGATCATCCTACTTCATGTTACTCTGCAGTGAAACTAGTCTGCTGACAAATGAAAATTAAGATAAGTCTTTTCCCTGACCTGATCTACAAGCATGTGTATCATTTGGTTCTTGGTGCAACATTGTACATGTGCTTTGTTTTTATTAGATAAACTGTTTCACAAAGTGAAAAGGGCTGACCACTTATGAGTCACTTCCCCAAGAGCAGTTTATTCTCAGTTTGCAAAAGGGGCTGATGAAAGAGCATGCAGGGAGGTGTGGTCTTCATAAACCTGAGTGTTTCATGGAAGGGTTGGCATCATCTGGGAAGGAGATGTGGGTGTTAATTGCAAGATTGTCATAAGGAAGTTCTGTGCAGAAGAGAAGTCCAAGCTAGTTAGGGAGAGAACCTGGTGTGTGGGTGTGAAATGAGACTGGGATTAGTACAGACAAGTTTGAAATCATAGAAAATCTGACAGTGTGTTCGATTTCCGGAGTTGTGTTTGTTGTATCAGGTAGAGCATTCATAACAGTTAAACAACACTGGGAAAGGGAAAAAATATGAAATGATGCTTTACAATATCCACTCGTTCCTTGTTTTTATGTGTCCGGATTTTCTTCAAAACTGATTAGGAAAAATATGAATAGCTGGTAGATAGTAACCAAATATTAACTGTCTGGTAAACTCTTGTGCCTGGTTTATCATTCTTAAAATACCAAACACTTTATGAAAATGAACACTGTCTTTCAGTAGCCTTTCCTGTATCATGTATCTGGTCTTATCCTTCCCTGAAATGACACATACTCATACTTCAACCTCTTTCTTTGATGTAGTTTGTTGCAATTCTTGGTGCTGATGTAAGACTGTTTTGTCAAGTTGGAGATGGGAGTATTATTCTTTTCATCATAGCCTGCGCTGCTCTGTAACGATTAGAGAGGCATCTGGTTTCTCTTTAACAGCTTGTACAAGTTCCCAAAGTATCTTCAGGAAACTGAGGGACTGTAGATACGCTGATGCTTGAAAAGTTAAGTATTTAGTATGTTACTTTTTTGCTCTCTGAAGGAGTTAAATGGCAGCTCTGACAGTTTTGTTAACCTGTTTTATTAAATGCAAAAAATTAAAATGTTTCTGAATGTCAAGCCTTGTCTTAAAAGCTCAGTTTGCAGGGTGTTAGTCCAGAAGAACTACATATTGACAAGACTAATGGTACCATATCCAAAATTTAATGAGTATCAGCTTTTACTTATTCTGAGCTACAGCTGCTCCATGGTTCTGTAGCTGTATGGAAACAACTCTGAGTACTGAAGTGACTATTTCTCAATCAGTTGCTGTAGGTAAGAGTTCTTCAGATGGTTTGTTGCATTAGAATTTATTATCTTGCGTAAGTCTATTTTGTTCTCCTGAGAGAAAACAAAAGAACAACTATTAGTTTAAACTGGATTCCAGACTCATTCTATAACTTTATTTGTAGCAGTGTACAGCTTTCAGTTAGCTGTTTCTTCAGTCCTTGACTTAAAATCTAGCTATGCTTATGGAGAGGCAGTAGTCAGTGATGATAGGAAGTGACTTGAATCAACACAGTGTTGGGGAGTCTTTCTCTAGGTCTCATTTGTTCCTATTCCATGTTAGTTTAATTCATCAATTATACTAGAATGTTTGAGTTCCCCTTGGTTTAGCTAACCATAGAAATGAAAAAAAATTCTAATCTCTTAATGTAAAAGCTTTAGCATCTGTTTTAAGATTGTGAAGTGTCTGTGATTATCCACTCTATTCCCAACTGGTATTAAAGCTGTAGTGTTTTTTATCAGAAAATATTAATGCATCTGAAACAAGTAAATTTTTGTTTTCAATTAAACTTTTCTAAGTAAGATTTCCATAGATTCAGGTTGGAATTTCAAGATGAAAGAAAACACTAAGGGGATAAAATTCCATTAATTTATATACAGTATCTTAGGATCATACTTCCTTTCAGTTGTATTCTTCTGTTTTGTGGGATGGGGTTTTTTTGGTTTGTTGTTTTTTGTTTTGTAGAGTTTTGAGTTTGTAGGGGTTTGAGTTTGTTCTGATTTAACAAAAAGAAAAATTGTGAAGACACAGACTTGTGGGGAGGAAAGTATCTTTTTCATTCAGCAGTAAGTTTGAACTTAGGAGCAATCCAGTAAAAACTTCATTGCTTTCAGTTGTCTGAAATGAGTATTATAGAGGATGGTCCTGTTTTACTGATGTAGGTAATTTTTAAACTGCCTTGAGCTTTACAAAATGTTAATATTAATTGAAAATAGCTATTACATGATTTCTATTTTACTCCTTGATAGGATTCCTCGAGTGAGTTGCAGGCTATTTCTCATGGCCTTTTTTAGAAGTTAGTGATGTTCCATAAATAATTTAAATGGTTCTTATTTCTAATCCTTCATCACTATATACTAGCATACAAATTTGTTCTCACTATGATGCTGAAGAAGTCTATCAGGAGCACATCTGCCTGGCATTTTGCAGAAGTGGAAAGTTTTGGTCTTTTTGCTTTCATAATGCATAAGACACTTGCTCTTTCTCAGCTTAAGATAAACAAAATAAAAACTTTTGTATATATCACATCATGTGGAGTATTCATTGCAAAGTTTCAGGGTATGTCTAAAGAATGTTTTATCCAACCATCTTGACTTGTCATTGCTAGGGTCTTGGGTTTAATTAGGTTAGTACATATTTTGCCCTGAAGAATTAAGCACAATGCTGGGAAGTTAGCAGTGTATAATCATAGGTAGAGGTGACAGGCATTTGAAAATAGAAAAGTATGACTGGTTTTCTGATAATAGTGACAACTGTTTTTCTTAACTTTGGCCTTATTGAAATAAAAATAGCAAGTAAATATTGTTCTAAAATTGGCTACACCTTAGTACTGAATCAATGTAAGTTGTACTTGGTAGCACACCTGTAAAACCTAAGGGAATTTGCAACCATTCTGAATGAAGGAGATTTGGCAAATTCAGTGTTAGAAATTAAGAGATTTTATGATGGACTTAACCACAAAAAACAAACCAGAAAAAAAGTGATTAAGTCTTTTGTAATAAAACTGAGCATTATCAACATAACAGTTTTTTGTTTATTTTGGAGGAAAACCCCACCATTGTGGTGGCAGTTAACTTAGAAGTTAAAAATCACATTAATACAAAATAAAATTGTAGAATGAAGTGTATCAGAGGATCAAATTCTTGGTTGACATGTTTTCCTGTGCATCATTGTTCTTTATATCCCAATATTTTCTAAAACAAAAAGCATTTTAGGGTAAAGCTAGTGTGGATTCATTATATTGTTTGAAAATGTGAATTATTATTTTCAAAATATAAACTTGTAATAAATGGAAGAGGAGTAAGATGTACTGCTAATATGTATGCCTGCAAGAACTGATTGAATTTGGAAGGCTCAATGTTCATGAGATTTTTGTTTTGTTTCTTCTGCACTAAAATCTGTTGGGCTGAACAGAAATGTATCATAGAAACCTCTCTGTTGCTGTTGTCAGGCAAGCTTCTTGTTCATCAGACAAGGAGTGGAGATAACACCATTTGATCCATTTGTTGTATATGGAGCCGTGAGGATCTCTGAGGGTCTTCAAGTTGAGCTGTCTTCACAATAGGATTTGATGCATGAGCAGGGGCCAGGAGAATATGGGCATAGTCCAAGTGTGTGGTGGTATCTATGGCCATTTGCAGTCCATGGGCTTATTTAATAGTCTTTCTATTCTGTAAATTCAGTGTTTTTTGCCTTATTCTTTTAAAATTGTTTTTAAAATTATATATGCTTTTGGTAACTGTCATGACCTTTAACAATGAGGGCAGGAACAGAGATGGGAAGCAGAATTATCCAGAGGGAGGTGAATGCAGAATCCAAGTTCCAGGTGTTTAAATCATGTATCATATGCTGATGTTAATTTTTTTTAAAGATTCTGGCTCTGTTTATTGCATGTTTCAGAGCTGTGAATGTACATTGTCATTCATCTCTCTGGATTCCCAAGAGATTTTAAAACTTTTCCTACGAATAGAATTGAATTACAATGAAAAAGTAATTTGTCACCTACTTCAAGGGTACTGTTGTGCTTTTTAATGCAGTGCTTGTGGCCTTTGGTTTGTATTAAGTTCAGTGTAGTAAAATGTAAATTTCTGATGTCTTTTAAAACAAAGGTTTGTGCCATGTAAGTGTAACATTATTGAGAAGGAATTTTGGATAGGCTTTTTTGCTACCTAGATTTGATTGATGAGATTTTCTGACAGTGTTTGGGGTTTGAAGTGAAGAAATGGACTAGTAGTAACTGATTCCATTGCCATATTCATGCTCAAGTCTGCTAAATGCAAGCTAAGCAGAACACTTGTTTCATCCTACTTTGTGGCTCTATTAACTAAAAATAAACTGTGGTTTATTCCACCAGGAAAAGGTGGACATGGTTTTATTAATATAATGCATTCCTGAAAGACACTGGTTACTGAGACTAGCATGTGGTTTGCAAATTGATTTATTGTGGTATTCTTTGTATATTCATTCACTTTGAATGCTTCTCCTTTCTTCCAGTAAAGTGCTGGAGTGTGTTTTATACAGACTCTTGCGTTGTAGGCTGTTTCCCAGTATTGCAAAGGTGTGCATCTGACTAGTCTCAGGTTTTGAAGATTTCTTTTTTTTTTTTTTTTTTTTTAAGCTTGCTTTATGAAACATATGGGGTTTTTTGCCCCTTCAAAAGGGAAAGAGAGACTCTTCCACTGTATTCTAGCTGTGTGAGATGTTACACTTGAGAGGCAGTGGGCGTTGGCCGAGTGGCGTAGGCCCCCGCCTCTGGAGCCAGCTCCTCTGAGGACACCGGTTCGAATCCTGGAGGAACTCGCTGTCGCTGTCTGAGTGTGCTGGGCCGTGGCAAGATGAACCTCAGGAGTAAAGGGGGTGGGGCCAGTTCTGCACGCCCTGTGCCTCACCTAAAAAATCCATTGCGCAGGCTTATCCCAAGGTCTTCGTTCGCGAAGTCCAGCCAACAACAATTCTAGCTGTGGCACAGAGTCAGTGAGTTGATGTCAGTGAGTCAGTGAGTCATGTCTTTTGGTTGAATCTTTTGCTAAAGGGGAAATCTTTGGTGACTACCACAGAAGGAGGCTAACCTGAAATGAAATTGCAGCTTTGACTGAAGGTTGGTGTTCTTCTAGATAAAATTACTGTAACTCATTGACTTGATTGGCAGTACTCTGGGATTTATTTATGAACCTCAGTATTTTGTTTCAATGAAGAGCTGTTGGGTTTTTTTCAGTTTAATCACTGTAACAGTTAAAATTGGATTGCTTTATGAAGCAGTTTGGGATCCTTCAGATATAAAAATGGATACTAGAAAATAACTTGGTCTAAGTACCACTTAATATTGATTTTCTTCAACAGCATTTCTCTCATAGCTGTTGTTCACACTTCATGGCTATACAGTTATACTGAGAAGACATGTAACAACATGTAAAAGAAACCCACTACACAACTCTCAGGATGTTGATATTTAATCATTCCTAGTTCTGCTGATTATGTCCTAATAAGCTTTGCTTGATTTGAGAATTTGTTCTCCCTGTGTGCTGAAATTACATTGCAAATCTGTAAAGTATTGTAGATTCTCAAGGGGCCTATGCAAAATACATTTTCTACATAGCAGCAGCAGAGTATTAGTGTTGTAGGATGTGCTGGAGAGCTGCCTTCACTTCATCCTCATAACATAGCTGCTCAGGTATACTCTTGAGCAACTAGTTGCAACTGAAAAAATGGATCTTTTGAAGACACTGTGGTAATGAAGCTTTTACCTGTGAGTTCAGTAACTTCAACTTTCAGTGTAATCTTTAAAGATTAATTCCTTATCTTCTAATTTAAAAAACAGACTCATAAAACATTCTGACAGTAATCTCGTTCTATGGGTGATTCTAGTGAGTAAGTAGGCTACAATATGATACTGGGCAAAAAATGTGTGGATTGGTATTTCACTGCTTTGGAAATGTCATTTTATCTTCTGTGAGTCATTTGGAGCCTTGTCAAATTATGAAGGATTATAAATTATGATAACGAGGGGGACTTGATAACAAAGGAAATCTTTCAGTTTCAAGTCTTCATGAAGGTCGTGACATGGAGAAAACCTTATAAAAGCCAAAGTAAATGGAATATTTTTCTTCTGAAAACAGCTTAGAAACTTTAGCGTAACTTTTTGTTATTTATGAATGGCAAGCCAAACTTTATTTTGCTGGGATGAAGGAAGTAATTGTATATGTCATCTGAGGAGCAAGTCAAAAAAGTATTATACCTTAAAGAACAACTTCCTTTCCTGCTCCTCTCCTTATTTTAAGGCTGTAACATTATCAGCCTGTTTTCCTTTTCGTAACTGGTGTCAGCTGTACAGCAAAGTGCCTTTTAAGGTGGGAACTGACATCATTATACTGGTGCCATGGTAGATACATTTTGCAATTGGTTCCCTCCATACCAAGAGTCCTTGAGGGTAGGATAGAGCAGATGAGAAGTTGCTCTATCTGCTATTACTTTTCTGTGTGGCCAAGTAGGGTGAGGCACAGTCCTACTTTGAGCTGCTGGAGTGGGTGAGATGCAAGAAAGTCTACTGGCCTTTAAGGTCATGTTCAGCTTGGAATTCGCTAAATGCAGTGTTGGAAGGTTTGATTTTGGAAAAATAAAACAGGAAAGCAGCCTTGGAGAAATGAGAATTCTTTCAGTTCCAGAGAAAAGGACGTGAAAAGTTTACTTTAGGAAAATCAGGATTTTTTATTAATTTATTTGCAAGAGGAGTTTTATTTCTAGGAATGTTTTGACTAGTGAGCATGTTCAGTAGAGTTTTTTTTTCCAGTTCTGCAAGCATTTCTTGTTAAGTTTCCTTATGTCTCCTTCACCAGTTTGTGTCCCTTACCAGAGGCACAGTGGCTGCCAGGCCAGGGAATATTTCTGTTGCATTTAGTCAGTTCAGAATGAGTGTTTCCTGACATTTTGAACGTTTGCTGCTAGTAAGTTTGTACTACTCTAATATTATTACAGAAGAACTAACATATCATCAAGTACTGGCTGTAAATATTCAGAATTTGACTTGCTGGGTCTAAATAAGCAGTTATAATAACAAAAATAGGGGAGTAATTCTAGGAGCAGCAGGGCTCATAGTATCTGTCCAGGGTGGAAGATGCACAGCAACCTCAGCCTCCTTCCAGTTTGCAGTGATGGTGGCTTTCTCCCTTCTGTTTTACTCTTGCTAAAACTGTTGTTAAACTGATTTGCTTGGTGAACTAATCAGGAAGTACAGAATAAATGTGCTAGGCATGTGGGACAAGGGGTAGGACATCGTTCTCTTGGGAACTATGAACTGTTCTACTGGTTCACCGCATGTTTTGGAGCAATGCTTTTAGAAAAAAACTTACCAGGAACTCTCTAGGTAAGTGTTTTGTCCTGGAAGGTTAGAGCTGAGATTAAGATGAATTGCTAGTCTCTGAGTATTAAAATTCATAGTCTAGAAAGCTTTGTTGTCTCTTAAAATTTAAGACTGTGTCTGGATTCTGTTTTTCTTTTGTTGGTGTAAATCCACCTTAATGTTACCGAAAGTCAACCTAGCATGCAGTGGGAAAGAAAGATTCAGCCTGTTTAATGAGGCGCTGTTGTAAAAAATCCAGTGAGACAAACTAAGATGAATGAACACATGGGAAGCAACTACAGTCAAAGAGAATGATATGCTGCATTTTGAGAAATATAAACAAGTAGGAGGATGGTAATAAAGTGCTTGCACAGAGTAAGCCAATTGCCTAGAGCTGGGTACCCAACAGTAGTTAATTTGGGAGATGAAGTTACTGTCCTGCTGCATCACTGTCTTGAAAGAAACTAGAAGGACTGGTCTGGCACTTTTAAAAGGCAAGGCAGCAGCTCAGTTAGTGTCATGAATGACCCTGTTCAGAGCTTGTTGCTTTTCCCGAAACTGGGGGGAAAAAAACCAAACCAAACAAAAAACCCCTCAACCAAACAACTAAAAACCCACCACAAACAAACAAACAAAAAAACACAACAAAAACTGAAACTAAACCAAATCCAAGAAACCCTGAGCATAGTTACTGGTTCTCTTTTATGTATGCTTTGTTTTCTTTCTCTTAAAGTGGGAATCTTTTGATTGTCTGCATGATTACCATACAAATATGTACTCCAGAAAAATATCTGAACTGGTATAGGGTAGTGTATCTTACATCTGTGTCTTCTAAAATGCAGAGAGCTCATGTAGGTACATCCGGTCGGTGTTTTTAAAAGTATCTGTTCTTCTTTTAGTATTGACTAAAATGTTACTAATAATAAGACAATGTATTCTGTCAACATGTTTCATTTACCATGTCACTATTAGCTTCCAAAAAGCTTAAGTGTTCTGAAACAATATAATCTTTGAATGTAATTGAGACAAGCCTGATGCTGGATACTTCTGGAGGCCCTCCAACTCCCTTCTATCAAATTAGAGCATTTGTGTCGAGCCGTATTTTTTTGCATCTTTCTTTTTAAACCTGTATGGTATACTGTCTTAGATAAGTCTCTTAATAAAATGTGCTTAATAAAATACAAAAGCAGTAAGCGTCTCATGATAGAGAATAATTGTCTTTATCCGTAGTGGAGTGACTGGAACAACCGATCCCTGCAAATGGGATTCCCACTTACCTAAGTGATGAGTGAAATGATGCCACAAGCTTTCCTTCCCTCAGCATGCTCACAGCCTGAGCAGAGAGTGCAAAGACAGGATGTTATTTGGACAAGTGATAGCTTCTGCACCTCCAAATTGCTGCTCAGGTGGATGTTTAGCATTTTATACAGAGTAGCCCAATCTGTGATCTTCAAATCACCTCCTTTTTGAAGGAGATCAGCGTGTACATTTCCCATCACCCTAGACTATTTAGGCAGGCATCAATTAGAGGCAGAGACCTAAGTGTTAAGAAGTTTTTAAAGAGCTCTTTTTGTGTGAGTCAGGAGAGCAGAGGTTAGGTAAATGCACATCTGTTGTGGCTAAATGTTTTATTTGCCACAGTTATGATTCTGAATCCTTCCCTGACCCTGACTCTTGCACAGTTAATAGCAGGCGGGTGTTCACAGTAAAGGAATCTCTCCCTCTGGATATGCTGTGGAATATAGATAATTATTTTCTTGCTCATACACTTAGCTTTATACTCAAAGTATTCTTTCAGCTGCTTGTACTCCTGAGTGTCACTATTTTTCATCTATCACCATTCTTTTTCCATTTGTCTATCACCATTCTATTTCCATTCATTTATCACCATCTATCTTCATGATGCATAGATGACAAAAGGATTGAAACTATATCTTGGGCTTAATTTTTTTTGCAGTGTGATAAAAATACCTGTGACTTTCTATGCTTATACCAACATCTCTGTATATTTCAGTTTTTATTTTGGTTTCTTATTTATTAGTTTTGGTGAGAAAATCACTCACAACTCATCCCATCTGTATCTGGGATTCAAGGACTTATACACTTTAGTTTTCATTAAGCTGCATACATGATTTTGACTTATGGATGATAGAAAATGAAAGGTGAAATGAAATGGCTACGGAGTTTTTAGAACTGAATAATTCCCCAACCAAGTTATGCAGTTACTTCAAGTGAAAAATTAACAACCTACTGTGCTTGGCATTTTAATAATGCACAGTAAGCTGGGCCCATGTCTGGGAGTTTTGTTTGTTTATTTGCATTTTATTCTGTTGGGATTTTGGGGGAGGGAGAAGTTGTGTTTTAGCACATAAAGAATTGAGGACATAAATCGCACAAGGTTTATTTAATGCATATGTAATAGTTCTTTTTTTTAATAGCAAGGTATCTGCATCTGAAACTGTAATTTTTTTGTTTAAGGTGCAGATACTGAGGACTTGATATGCTTTAGGTAAGGTACCTGTGAGGTTTGAACATGAATTTAGAAATACCTGTCAAGTAAATCTGCCTCTGTATGGAGTATGCAGCAACTTGTCTCCTAACAGCAATGTATATTTGCTTGTATATGTATTGCTATGTATGTGCATGGGTAGTGGGGGTGGTAGAGGTTTTAACACTGCTGTGCAGTACAGAAGAGGTTGATTAGTGTTTTAATCAATGCCAATCATATAAATCTATCTTTTATTTTCTTTTTTCCTCATCACTTTTTGGCTGGAAAACAAAAATGTGTGATTTTGTTTCCTTCAGTTCTGCCATCTACATCTCGCTCCATTTACTCTGTTCTGATAAACCAAGTACTGTGCAATAGGAATGATACTGGAACTGGAGGGAGAGATGAGAGACACTCTGGTTAAGTGATCCTTGCTTGCCTGTATTTGTTCTTTTTCTCTGCAATTCCCTCTAATTTTTCTTCTCTTGCTTTGTTGTAGCATTTATTTCTGTAGCTCTTTTTCCACTGTCAGCCATGGAAGATTAGGGTTTGTACTTCTAGTTCTTTTGAATTGAGTCATGACAATAACTAAAGGATGGTAGCAGTTACTTCCCTATCTTAATTCTGCACTGTCTGAAGCACCTATGGGAGAAGTGTCCATGAATGCATACAACAAACATTCAAATTGAGCAGCTTGATGCAAAGCAATGTTTTTGTGCAAAAACAGTGTACTTGTGCTTGGGATTGCCCTGGCCCAGGTGCAGGACCTTGCATTTGGCCCTGTTGAACTTCATGATGTTCACACAGGCTGCCTCTGGAGTTTGTCCAGGTCCCTCTGGATGGCATCCCTTCCCTCCAGTACATCAGCTGCACCGCACAGCCTGGTGTTGTCAGTGAACTTGCTGAGGGAGCACTCGATTCTACTGCCCATGTCACCAACAAAGGTGTCAAACAGCACCTGTCCCAGTAGTGACCCCAGAGGAATGACAAGTGTCACTGGTCACCTCTTGGACATCCAGCCATTGACTGCAACTCTTTGAGTGTAACTATCCAGTCAATTCCTTATCCACCAAGTGATCCATTCATCAAATCCATGTCTTTCCAGTTTAGAGGTCAGGATGTTGTGTGGGGCAGTGTCAAATGCATTGGACAAGTCCAAGTAGATGATGTCAGTCATCCAAAAAAATGGGAGGCAGAAAGGTTGCAACTTTTTAATGTAATTGTAAGTATGAAATATGAAATGACTGCATAAAGCTAATTCCATTTCAGACCTGCCCTGGATCGTTCAACTTCTTTGGATATATAAGTTCATTAGAAAACTATTTTACTGGAACAAAGAAAGCTGATAGGAGTTTCGTACTATGTAAGTACTTATTATGATAAAATGGTGTAGTAATCTTGATCAAACTTTGTTTAAAATAGCCTTAATCTAATTTTGGAGTGAAGAAGAGCCTTGTCTTTGCCCACCTCCCTGCTTGTAATGCTTATTTTCCACTCTTGCCTCAGAGTAAGTAGATTAGATGAAAGGGAATTTGGAGTGAACAGCACAGATTTTAATTTTTTTTGTCTTATAAGCAGAATTAGGAGGTAGGGTCTAGACAAAGGTTGTGTTTGTTAGGCAGTCTCTCAGGTCCTCATGCGTTTGTTCACCCAATTTCTGTTTGCCTTTGTTGAATCAGAGACATTGCTGGTTCTTCTGCTGGTCATTGACTTCTGTTGTATCAAAACTTGTACAAATTCTGCATTTATTCAAATAATGTAAGACTTTTGGGTTCATGGGTATCTATTATGAGGGGGCCTCTTACTTTAGCTGAAACTCTTTGGATGGCTGCTGCCCCTTACTTCATTGTGTTTGTGGTATTATCTCATCCCAGTGCCCTTGGTGCCAACTGTGATCTTAGTCATGGAACTTGAAATGTTTGTGGGATTTTGGGGTATATGTGTTTGTGTGCAGGTAGGAGAGGGGGAAAAACATGTGATTGTTTCTATCTGGCCTGTTTTGATTGTACCAAGTTTTTATTTTATTTGTACCAAGTTTATTATTCACACAATACATCCATCAATTTAGCAGGTTGTCTGTGAGAGATCAGCTGACACCAAATGACTGAACAATTATAAGCATATTCCAGATATGTAGGAATTATTTTAAGAAACTTACCTGATCATTGGGCTAGATGGAGAGAGTGGTGATGAATGGTGTTATGTCCAGGTGGTGACTGGTCACTAGTGGGGTTCCACAGGGTTCAGTATTAGTGCCAACCCTCTTCAATAGCTTTATTGATGGTCTGAAAGAGGGGGTTGAGTGCACCCTCATGCTGTTTACAAATGATGGTAAGTTGAGCAGGAATGTTAATTTGCTGGAGGGTAGGAAGTCTCAACAGAGTGATCTGGACAGGCTGGATCCATGGGCTGAGGCCAATGGTACAAGATTCAGCAAGACCTAGTAGTGGATCCTGCCCTTGGATCACAACAATGCCATGCAGTGCTGCAGGCTTGGGAAGAGTGGCTGGAAAGTGGCCGAGCAGAAAAGGATCTGGGCTTGCTGGTCGACAGCCTTTTAATGTGAGCCATCAGTGTGCCCAGGTGGCCAAGAAGGCCAGTGACATGCTGGCTTGGATCAGAAAAAGTGTATTCAGCAGGACAGAGTCAATGATTCTCCCCCTGTACTCGGTGCTGGTGTGGCTGCACCTCAAATCCTGTGTCCAATTTTGGGTCCTCCCGCTGCAAGAACGGCATAAATATGCTAGAGTGTGTCCAGAGAAGGTCAGCGGAGCTGGTGAAGGGTCTGAAGAGTAAGTGCTGTGAGGAGCAGCTGAGGGAGCTGGGGTTGATTAATCTGGGGAAGAGGAGGTTCAGGGGTGACCTTACTGCTCTCTAGAACTACCTGCAAGGAGATGGTAGTGAAGTGAGGGTTGGCCTCTTTCCCAGACAGTTAGTAACAGGACAAGAGGAAGTGGCCTCAAACAGTGCTAAGGAAGGTTCAGGTTAGACATCAGGAAGAATTTCTTAACTGAAAGGATGGTTAAGTGGTTAAGCTTTGGAACAAGCTGCCCAGGGAGGTGGTGGAGTCACCACCCATGGGAGTGTTCAAGAAATGACTGGACATGGTACTTAGTGCTGTGGTTTAGTTGGCTCAGTGGTGTTTGGTCAAAGGTTGGACTTGATAATTTTGGAGATCTTTTCCAACTTTAATGATTCTATGATTGTTATAAGTAGCTTTGAAAGTGTGGGAGAAATGCATAGATACAAGTAAATCATGACTTAAAAGAGATAATGTCAGTGATGTGCAGAGTATGTCTTCATTAATCCTGTTGAGTCTGGACTGGAAGTTTCTGTCAAAGAACATGGCAATAATACTTCTTCCTCATGGAGGCAGGAGTGGAGGGGAAAAGGGGAGTTGTTTGAGTTGTTGTGGTATTCAAAGTGGTAAAAGACTGTGCTCCTTTTAAAGTCCTGAGCTTGAGGCAGCAATACTAAGCTTTATCTCTTCAGTCGTCCTGCTATGTTTAAAAGCAGTTGCCTGTCTGAGAGCTAACCTCTAATGGGCTCCATTCCCATTCTGGCTGAGGAGGAGAGTAGGATGTGGAAGGAGTCTTTTTGGGCTAGTAAAAATCAAAGCAGCTCTCACTCCCCAGCTTTAACCACAGAGTCTTTGCTGTGGTTGTTCCCATGAATTTTGATGAGTCATTTGAACTCTTAAGATGTTCTTGCAAGTTGTGTTTACCCAGATACTGCAGCACCTTGAAAACAAACAAAACCTCAGTATCAGCTCTTAACTCTGTTTTGTGTGAAATTATTTGGTTCTTTGGCAAAGTGCTCTGCAGATCTAGGATTTTGGAACCATGCTGGTTTGGGCTCAGGTAGAGTTATTTTCTTCAGAAATTAAAACTGGGTACACATACAAGTTTTTAGATCTCTAGCCTAATTTACCTGTTTATGTGTGTGATAGGTGTGTTTACAATCTGCATGCAAAAGCCTTATAGTGGGTGAGATTTTGTTGTATATACAAGGTAAAGAAAGATTATGATTTGACTTATCTTTTATAGAATAAAAGCATTTTGCTGTAAAGGCCTCTTTTAAAGAAAAGCGATACTGAATTTTCATACTTTGAATTTCTTCTGAAACTGCTACTCTGTGTACTGGTTAAGAGAGTTCAAGTAGCAGTTGCATTTCATCACTGAGAAAACCTAAAAGAAATCTTATTAATTGTGCAGTATGCTTTATGTTAGTTTATATAATTTCATCATTTATACTGTGCCAAATTTTCATAATCCATGTTGAGCATACATGTGTAATGTCAGCTCACAGTTACATGTTGTCAGATTATCTGAAATGTGAACTAACCATGCTGTAGATTCAAAAGTTCAGGTGTGTTGGGAGTTGGCATGATATGGCACAGCAGTAGATGAAAACTGTCATTAACGGTTAACAAGTCAGTGTGTCTCACTGTAACTCATAGCAACCAGTTTTGCCTCATAAGAACTAAAATTAAGAAACATTTGCTGTACGGAACTGTCTTGGAGATGTGTTCTGGAATGGGAAGCACTGAAAGGCTCAGCACAGAGGCACCCGTTCTGCCTGAATTCAGCTCAGCCTCATCTGCAGTCATTATTAGTTCTCATTCTGGGTGTAAGCTGATACAATGCAAAACTTCCTTACTACTCGGTTTTGAGAAGAATTATTATAGCATAATACATCACCATGTGGAAACATGGACTTTATTTGGGAATGGGTACCACATGTGATAGGTAAAGGACTCCTGTTGGAGCTAAGTGGATTGTGTTGCAGCTGCTTGAATTGTTCTGTAGAAGACAGTTTGGATTCATTGTGGTTGTGGTGCTGTGTCAAGCCTAATGAAATGCAGCTAGTATTTCTGTGGACTGTTTTTGCTTTTTGGGTTCCTCTACTCACTGTTGACTTGAAAACTAAACACGGATTCTGTGTTTAATTGTGGCTTAAGTAGCAAGATTGACTTTTCTAGTGCTGTCAGTTAAAAGCTTGAAGAGTGGAAGCTGTGAGAGAAAATTCGGCCTAAGTGGATTTTAAGGTTAGTGTTTGGATACCTCTATTATTTGCTTAGTGTTTCTTATCTAGAATTGTCAAGACTTTTCTCAACCACTTTATCTGGGTGCTCAATTGTCAGTAGAAACATTTCAGTTTTAAATTATTCCAACAAACCAACCAGATATCCCCACTGGCTCCATTGCAAATGTGCTTTAAAATGCCAAATACTTGAAGGTGACTTCCTATTTCCAACTTGCACTTCCTCAAGCAAGGTGATTTGTAACATGTAAATGTAATTGATAGCTCTGTCTGGAATCTGGAGGCTTTGCATAATTCTCCTCCTTGCTGCTAATTAGTCCACGAGTAGTTTGCTTCTCACATGATCCTTTATATATTGACATCCCTAAGAGCAGTTTTCATCTTGCACAGATATTTCTCTAAAAACAGCAGACATTTTGTTAACCTCACAATCTCAAGCTGGATATTGAGTGGAGACTCCATATAGAGTTTCACAATCTAAATACTTTTGAGAGATGACCTGACTTTTGTAAAGAGTAAACTTTCTGGTGTTCTTCACCACACCTGTGCTCTCCAGTACCAGTATGTGAGGCACCCTCTCTAGTCTGACTACTGGGTTCCATGGAGCTACTTCCTAAGACTGCTTTCAAACCAAGGTGCTGTCTGAAGATCAAGTCAGTTCTTAAATAATTCTTAATTAATATAACTTGCTTAAGAAAAGCAGACTCTTGTTATTTAAGCTGTATTTTCTCTGAAGAACAGCATGGCCCAAACACTTCAATATTTTGAAAATTATGTCTCTCAAGATCAAATTCCACATGAGTATATGTTAGCGTGTTCTGCTGGTTTAAGATTGGATTTGATTATTGGTAGTACTATGAAAGTATCTTTAAGTAGGACTTCGTGGCATTTCCATGCAAGTGAATAATAAGAGAAGGCTTTGTGCCAGACTTATTTTCATAAAAGTTTAGTAGGAATTATTTAATGCATTCTTTTGCACTGAAATACTGTAAATTGAACACATGAAGAATTAAAAAGATCAGAGAGAACAGGAATTGGTTAAAACTGGCCTGGGTTAATTTTGTGCCTGGATCTTTGTGCTATGCATCTTAGGTGGTTTCTTTGTTATTTTGAATTCAAAGGGAGATGTGAAAAAGCATCATTTGTGTCCAGTAAAAGAAGGTGCTATAGCTGATAAAAATTACTAAGAAATCCATCTGCTCACAGGAGTTGACCTCAGCTGTCCCTTTGTTTTCCTGATCTTGATCAGGAATCATTGATTCTGTCTGATAATGACGAGGGGAAAATATCTGTAGTTCGGGAAGTGCTTGAGGTTTCCAAAAGCTTTAACTCAGATTGAGGACAATGGCTTACACAAACTACTCAGATTCCTACAGTCATCTATTGCTTGGAGGACTCATCACTCCAAGTATTGCACCTCCCACCTAACTGTAAATCTGTTGACTGTTGAAGAACAACTTTCTGAGGGAGTGTCATAGTTATTTCCAAATATTTTATATGCACTGGCTCTTGTAATCCCACAGTATTTTGACTATATTTTGGAATAATATTTTGACAATTTAGGATGCAAATTAAACAAATTTAATAACTATCCAAAAATGCAATTTAGTAAGCAGCTAATATCTCAGTTTGTTCTGGCTACAGTGGGTCAGTCATGTGCCATAAGTGAGATTGTTTGCTGCTTTGCTCAGGGATGTGTATGTGAACATGTGTTTTAGGTGAAAATTTTCAAGGTATGTTGTTCTGCAACAGGCTGGAGCCTTCCCCTATACTTTTTTTTTTTTCCCCAATACTGGTGCTATTTTTTTTATAGCAATAAATATAACTGTCTAACATTCAGCTTTTCAGCACATACTCTGCTTTTAATGAATGTGATCATTTACACGGTGTCACTGTAGTATTGGCATGCTAAATAATTTAGTGAGCTGTGGCAGGTAGATAGCTCTGTGGTGTCTATGTTACTATGGCAATACATTTGCTTAATGTAAATATTAGTCATTCTGACCATATGAATCTCAGGGCCTGTGACATTATTAGCTATGTTTTGGAGGTGGGAATGTGTATATCTGAAAGAAAAGTTGTTCTGGAACTATTAATAGTTTAAAGATTACTTTCTTTTTTCATAATTCTTTCTGCTTTGTGACTGAGCTACATAATCTATTGATCGTAATGAACAGAGCAGAACATTTCTCCAATTTCTTTATCATGGTTGTAATGCAGCTCCATTATAAAGAAATATATAACTGTATTCTGATCCTCTAGAAATTCAGTCGAATGAAATGAAAGGAAATAGGATCTTGAGGTCTATCAACTTTGCTTTCAGTCAAAGAGTCAAGGCAGTTTTAGAAGCGCTAGAAAGAAAGTCAAACCTGGAAGAAAAATTCCAGGGGTATTAGACTGAGTTCCATGACTTGAAAGGAAAGCTAAGCGTGAGCAGCTTTTCTATCCCCTTTATGGATACTGACAGGGTTAGAATTACTTAAGAAACACCAGATTTATCATAAAATTAATGCACAAGCAATATGTTAATTAAGTTTTTTCTTAAATATTTATTTAGATATTTTTCTAGTCCATTTTTATGGAGCGTTTCCAGGTAAAATGAACTACCTTCTGCAAAGCCTTTCTCAAACATCAGCATATTCCTGATTGTATGAACTATTCTTTGTTATGATCTCCCAGCACCTTTGAGGCAGTAGAAGTGGTAAAAGAATTAAATAATTTACCCTTTCGGGGTCTGAAAGGGCATGACAGTTGATTGTCTATGTAAAAGTTCAGTCACTTCAAACAAGTACTGAATGTATTCCGGTACTATTGTAACATTTTATGTACTGTTTGAAACTTTTATGTGTTAAACTGCTAAGCATAAGATCAGTTTTGAAAAGTAGATTTGTCTGGAATATGTGACCCTTCCCTTTTGTTTAGAATTGTCCCAACGTTACCTGCCAAACATCTGCAACGCAGGAAGAGAAATCATTGTAAGTAGTGAACAATGTCTTTGATTATTTCTAGGGTCGATTATACTGGCAGTTTCTCTGTGCTGCAGTCTGACATCAGTACTCAGCACCTATCTGTGTTTGGCCCATTAACTGTCAAGGATGGAAATAATAGTAGACAAGTGAAGACTATTCTGAGGTTTTTTTAACATTTTACAGAAGACTTTGCTGGACTTGTATAAGTGTTCTTTACTTCTCATACCTCTGAGATGATAAAACTTTTGCTGTCAGTGCTTGCATGTAAGGCAAAGCTCCTTACTGGACAAGAATACAAACTAGAGTTGTTAGTTGCCTTTCCATGGCACTGATGCTCAAAAATGCTAGTCTGGAATTCAAGTTAACCTAGGAAAATTAATTATTTACCACATATCTTTTGCTGGCAAGGCTGCCTGTGGGAATATTGTGCTACTGGCTGTCTGTTCTTTAAGAATATAATACGTTTTAAGTGCATCTGTTGATTACACATATTGAAATGTTAAGATTCAGAAGAACCTGCCAAACATTAGCATAGTTGAAAGAGTAATTGGAGGAGCTTCTCTGATTATGCTTTTAGTAAACAAACCATACTCATAAAATGGCTTGGGAAAAGCCACATCTAGTGCAATGTATGGGATGAAAAAGACTGCAGAGGCACTTTCTACTCTGTGGAAGGAACCTGTGTGGAGACAGTTGCTCCTGTGGAATCAGACTGGGAGGATTTTCCCTCAGGAAGGAGGCTTGATGGTTCTGCTTTTCCAAAGTCATAAGTATCCATTTTCAACATAGATTTTTAGGAAGGCTACTCAGAGCACTCAAACTCCTTTCCAGGTTTGGCTGATGCATGCCATAGGAATCATACGGGGAGCATGGCTGGAGGAATGGGGGGTGTGTGTGTTTCTTTGGTGTAACTCATGCTCTCAGAAGCTGAAAGGGCCTGGTGGAGGCTCGTCTGGCATCTCTCTCTCACTCTGTGGATTCCTACAACCAGAGATGCAGGCAAATGCTTCTCAGCTAGCCATATACTGAATCCTTTCTTTCTGAGCTCCACTTCATTTCTTTGCCTCTGCTGCTGAAATACAGCATGCCTGTATTTTAAAGCTGGGCTGAAGAAAGTGGAATGGATTGCATTACAAGCTGAATGTTTAAATTGGGTGATAAATTGAAAGGAACAAAAGCATGTGCCAAAAAGCAGTTGCATTTAATGTTTCACACATGATTTGCTCAGCTAGTTTCTTTTATTGTCACACTGCAAGTGCCTTTTTGCTTTTTTCCACAGAAGAAAAAGATCTAGTAGTGCTGCAATGCCTTTTTTATGTGGGTAATGAATGTCTGCTTTTGAGTATTACCTTACAAATAAAACGTGGAGTTTTTATCTATAGTGCTTTTATGCTTTTTATTGTCATTCTTTTTGTATATTCTACTTCTAGAAGGCATTGATGGCTGTTCAACAGCCGTGTACATTCCATGACTTTCCTCGTGAAGGGAGAGCTGATGCCACTCTTAGTTGTTGGAATGGGGAGATCTCAGAGGAATTGTGAATCTCAAGCTTGTGCTTATGGGAAATTGTTTTTGGACTGTCACATGTGAGTCCTCACACGGGCTACTGTTGATCCATGGATAGCTGGCATTCAATTATCCCCTGTCTTGCCTTCTTTCTGTTGCTGTCACGGGACCGATAACATTGCAGAGATTGAAGTGGAAAGAATGTGACCCATGTCATCTTACATTATCCTTAGAAAACATTGTTGTCCTTTTAAGTGCTCACATAGATGTGGCATAAAAATATATAGGGTAGTGTAAGGCCTAAGATGTGTTTTCAGTATTTTCAGTAAATGTTGGTGTTTTTGTAGTGGTATTTGTAGTTTTGACAGAAAATGGTGAAAAAGGAGAGTTAAATGAAACAAATATGGTTTCCAGGATTTTGTTTTTAATTTTGTCTGTATCTTAGTGCTTTTTCTGTTAGGGATTAGAGAGTATATGACAAGTGTAATGTCATGTATTGTAGATACAAAAATATTTGTCATGTAATCTGTACTGTTACTGCAATAAGACAGATACCATTAAAATTATAGTAATGAGCGATGTTTACCTGCCTGTTGCATTGTTAGAAAAAAAGGGCTTTTGGCTCTCAGAAGGGTCAGGAAAAATGCACACCGGCTGGTGCTTTCTCACAGAATGGTCTCAAAGGTGTTTATTTCTATGTGCAGAACACAACTTCAGAGCTACGGTAATACTGAACGATGTAGTCGTAACATCCTGCTTGGTTATTATACTTTAATGACACTCAGCATTATAATTAGCTTTACTAGACATTAATAAGTGGGTTTAATATTCAAACCATGGTGTTAGAGTTAAGTGTGCCAATGAACCTTATCAGTGGAGCAAAATGTAAATTTTAACTCGTTTATCTTATTAGCCTTTAATAAGGCAGTACTCCGCAAATCGTGGCTGCATCATCTGCTGATTATATCCTCTGATCTGCTAAGCAAAATAGCAATCTAATAATAGCCATACATTGCATGAAATCCTCCCAGTAGTGTTCTGAAACACTTTGTGTTTTTTGTTTTTTTTTTTTTTCATTTAGAGGGCCTTGATTGTGTCTGATCTCTTCTGCACAATGCCAAAATATAGAAATGAAGGTAAGATGAGAATTCATTATGTTTAGGCCCAGGGTTCAGAAGCGTTTTGCCAAATAGGAGTTTCTGATGTGGACTGTAAGTCTAAGTGTGCAGTCTGAGTGTGGTGCATAGGAATTCTGAGATTTTTTTGGGGCACATAAGCAGTCAGACTGTCGAATGAATAATGATGACTTGATGCTTTTATAATAGTCAGAGCTCTCAAGAAGTCTGTGTCTCTTGTATTAAGGGGGAAATGGAGCTGAGCGGTTTGCCTTAGGCTCATGTACAAGAGAAGAGAATTGGAGGAGAATGTTAAGCCTCCTGGCTTGAGCTGTTGCATGCAGGCATTTACCATTGCTGCTCATGATGATTGTTGTAAGTCCTGCATGCTATTCAGGGTGAGTAAGAGGCAGTTGAACACATTTGAATTAATTCTTCTGGTAAGTCCAGTTTGGATACTTTGTCCCTTCAAATTACTCATACAGGCTTGTCTAAGTCCAAAGAAACTTGTTCAATCCATCTAGAAGCTTTCAAGTTTTGAAGGTTTTCCAATAAATGTTTGTAAGATTCAGTGAGTGGGAGTGAACAAAGTTGGTTTGGGTGTCTGAGGTAACAAAACTCAGTCATTCCACTTGTAATTCCACTTGATTCAGGTTTGCTTCCATTTGGTCTTTATTTTTAAAAATGTATACGAACCTCCTCAGGCTGAGTTCTTTCATGATTGCACTTCTTTCTAGAACAACATTTCTGCTTGTGGCCAGGAGTTGGACTCGATGATCCTGATGGGGCCCTTCCAACTCTGTATGTTCTATGCTATAACAGTACTTCAGATATATATGGTCTAGAATGAGAGAAGCTGTTTAAATGATTGCTAGAGGTGCAAGATGAATCTCTTCTGTTGCCATACTGTGTTAAATTGAAATTTAAACCCCTTTGTAGCTGCAAGATGTGAGGTGAGACAGCTACTGTATTGTAATCACAGTAACTACCACCATCACAGGTACATATAATCTATTGAGTGACTGCTTCTGGTGTTAGATTTACTATGCTCATAGTCATCTATCAAAGTATTGTGTTTTATTTTTTGCGTTGATCTTGTTGATGGTTCAGTTGGTAGGTACATTGTTGTAGGGAAAATGATGGTTCAGTTGGTAGGTACATTGTTGTAGGGAAAATCATGCATCTTGGTTCCCAGTCCTACTGATTTAGAGGATGGAGAAGCATTGCCACAACCCCATCTGTATGCTTGGAGTCTAGCAGATTTGAATTTTGGAGTGTTGGCAACTTTGGGGACTGATTATTTCTGATATGGTTGATCATTGTGGTAACCATAATTGTAGTCTTACGCACTTTTGGTATCAGCACTCCTGAAGAGAGGTTTTCATAGAATTCATAGAATGGCTTGGGTTGGAAGGACCCTTAAAGATTATTCAATTTCACTTCTGCCACCATGGACAGGGACACCTTTCACTAAACTGTATTACTCAGGGCCCCATCTAACTTGGGCTTGAACACTTCCAGAGACGGGGAATCCACAGCCTCTCTGGGCAACCTCTTCTGGTGCCTCACCCCACTCTGAGTAAAGAATTTCTTCCATCATGTAATCTAAACCTCTCCTCTTTTAGTTTAAAAATGTTCCCACTTGTTTTGTCAGTATATACTCTCCTCTGTTTTGTAAGCCCCACTAAAGTACAATTAGGTTTCCCAGGAGCCTTCGTCAGGCTGAACAACCCCAGCTCTCTCTGCCTGTCCTTGTAGGAGAGGTGCTTCAGCCTTCAGAACATCTTTGTGGCCCTCCTCTGGACTGGCTCTAACAGGTCCACATCTCTCTTGTGCTGAGGACCCCAGAGCTGGATGCAGGACTCCAAGTGGGATCTCACAAGGGCAGGATTTTCTTCATTCCTTTGTTAGTTTGTCATTAGTTGTATATATTTTGTTCAGTGCTGACTTACTATTTATTTACAATTTATTTTCAGTTTGTTTTTCAGCACAGATGCTTGATTGTATGCAAATGCTTTTGTAAAGTCCCTGAAGGGCCTCCTGAGCCTTTCTATGACTCTCAGGACTGAAGACTTATGTCCTTCAGAGTATGCTTGAGAGCAGTAGAGATCTTGGAATACTGCCTAATGGAGAGGTGACATACTCTGAAACAGGAGTGAAGGACTTTTTTATTGGAGTTGCCATGGCATGAATTACAGTGCAAGTAAGATGGTGTCTTTGGGACAAGGAGGACTTGAAGAAAAAACAGAGAACAGAGATGGCAATATATGTGATGACAGTTATTTCAGCAGAGGGGTAGCTGATGAATGATGTAACTGTTTTGCCCACAAGCTTTGTAATTCTCCTGGTCTTTTTCCCCTTTCAATTGAGAGGTTGAAAAAAATAATCATAAGTCTGTAATTAAGTGTCAAGAACCATGTCCTCAGGAGTTAAGTTGGAGATCTCACTTCTAAAGATTCAGTGGTTACAGCTGACTAACATTTAAGGCCTGTGCATACAGATAGACTTTCTCATGCCTCTTTGAACTGCTTTTGCTTATGCTTCTCCTTTGGAGTTCTCTGCGGACTGGTATGTGAGATTTGACTTTGCACAGTGGTCAGTTTGCAATGTTGAATAGCACATCTGTTGTCAATTTTCAAGAAAATTGTAAAGGTGAACTGAAAAATTAAGGAAGAGAAGTGGCAGAAGAGGGGTACTGGTTTTCAGGCATAGGGGATGAGAGTACACTCCAATTATTTTAAAAAAGCTAAACCTTGGTGTACTGCAGCTTCAGCAGCTCTGACAGCTTCAGATGAAAGGACAGAAGTAGAGGTGAGAAGCAGCAGGGTTTCCAAAGACATGCACAGACACTCCCCACTTTTGGAGCTGTGCAGGCAGGAATAAGAACAACCTGTTCATGGGTGGAACCTGTGCTTTCCCACGCCTGTCTCCTTAGGCATTACAAAATCAGATGGGAGAGGCTGTGGTTTGACTTTTGATTATCTGTACCAGGAAGCATTCATGCCAGGGCTGCCATCCAACTCCCTTATTTACTAGGCTTTCAGTATTGATCATTCCAAATGTTAAGAAGTTTAAATAGTAATTAGATTTTATTTTTACTTTATTCTGATATGTGCACCCCCTTTTAGTATATTTGTGACATTCTGTGATTTTCAGAGCAGTGGCTTTATAAGGTGAATAGTCTTCTTTTGCAGTTTGTTAGGTTATTTGCCTTCTTTTACTCTCAAGGGTGTGAAAGTTGCTGATTTATCTTCATTCCTTCCTGGACTAGAAAGACACCTATATTTCTTTTCATGTTTTTTCAAATGTTCAAAGGCAAGACAGAAAAAATTATACAGAATTGTTATGAAAGTGTAAGATTACCTCAATCCTTTTTTTTCTTAATTGTTCCTATGCTTGTTTATCAGTTTGTTTGTGGTTTTTTTGTTGGTTGGCATTTTTTTGCATACTGGCAAAACGTCTAAGACAGGTGTTATATAGACTGCATAAGTTTATTTTGTTTGCCAGTGCATTCATATGTCTCATTATCCAGGCAAAGGTAGTCACAAGAATGGAAGATGTTGTAATGTCATTCAGTTTCCTTTTGCAGAAGACCAGGTGGTGTAAGAATGTAAAATAGTTTTACAATAGAGATCAGAATTAATTTTTACTCTGCATAATGGACAACTTAACACTGTTTATGTGACACAAATAATTTTATTCCTAGTAAAGCTAGAGAAGCTTCAAGGGAAAAACATCTACCACCTGTAGAAAATGCCATGAAACTAAATAGAAATGGAAATGTAAGTAATATGTAAATTTTTCTTTGATCTGGCTTTTTATGCACTAGACATAAAAATGCCAACAATCCACTTTGGATGTTGTTGTTAACTACCACATGTATTAAAAACAAAAAATTTAACGTATATAAGAGAAAGCCATAGTATATCAAAGTGCACCCAACTTGCAAATCTGTATTAATGTTTTTAAGTAAGGATGTCACTGCAGGAAGAGAAGTTGATTTGTCATGGATCTATGCTCACAAATGGAGAAGTGTTATTTTATTGAGGTTCTTGACTTCACTGTAGGAATTAATATAAAATGAATCTTCAAGTTCTACTTGTATACTCTGAGTTGGAATAGAAAGGGAGAAGAAAACCAGCATTCCTATGCAGTTTCCTATGAGACCAAATACCTGGGGTTTTGTGCATTATGCGAATGCAAAAGTGAAGGGACAGGATAGGATTTTGTAGGGAATGCTGGTTTTGCCTTTTTTTTTTTTCCCCTTTTGTTTTCTTCTTCCTCATTGTTGTTCTTTGGGGAACAGTGTGCTATAGTAATTTGTGGGTCTTGTCTTAAACACTAATATTTCTGCAGTGCTTTTCCCCAAATTTGCCAAGTGATAATCATAAAAAGATATTTTGCAAGTGCTTTTCTCTTTGCTGAGCCTTGAACATAATTTAGGACAAAGGGAGTTCACTAGCTTCTGGAGCTTCTCCAGGCTAAATTGCAGATGTCTGAAGCAAACAGTGTTGGTTCCCACAGTGTTCTCTTCTTTCTATTCTTCTTTTTATTTTTTTAAAGAAGAATAAAAGGACCACAGAAGTACATTTACATTTAAAAGTATCAATCCACTAAGTATAACATGTATCACAAAGCCCTGTCAGCTGTGAGGCAATACATGTACATAGGGTGAGATATGAAAATGACCTTTCAGATTTTAGTAGCTCATTAAGTTGACTAGGTTTAAGAAGTAATTTGTGATGAGCTTCTGCCATCCTACAGTGCTCTGTAATTATATGCTTTTGCTCCTTCCCTTCATTCATTAGTTCATCATGTCACTAACATGTTATCACTTCAGAGTGTAGCAAATAATGTTGACTTGGTGGATAAGTATCTTGGGGTGGTAATTCTCTCTAAAATGAGTAGTTTCAGTTAACCGTGTACAGAAAGATAAATGACAGATTCAAGTTATCTAGCCAATTACTACAGTCTGTGTACTGCAATGAACATACTGAGAAGTATAAAAGGATTTTATTTTGTGGTAGATAGCTACCTAAATTTAGATAAAGTTATAAACCCATTTTTTCCAGGAAAAAGACTTTATACTGTGAATAAAGTTTTGGGAGGTGAACTAAACATGCTTCTAGAGTAAGTGTTATGTTAATGACTATGCAATATCTACTCTGTAACTGAGAGTTTTGATTTTCTGGCATATTCTGTCCTTTTCTGGTTCTTTTAGTTTGAAAGAGTCAGATGAAGAGAAGTATCATGTGCATGTGAAGGAGACAACAATTCCATCTACAAAGTAGAAGTTCTTTTCTCAGTGAAAACTTGCTAACAGTCCTCTTGGGAAGCCTGTTGTTTGGTTTGTTAGTTTATTGATCAAATAATCAGAATAGTCTTAATAGTGTTTTACTGCTGATTCTTATGCTTGAACTATATTTAGAACCTGCAGAATCATCTCAAGAGTTTGGAAATTAAAAAAAGGAACAAACGTTTATGGCTTCTTTATCATGAAACATGGAATGTTTGGAATATACATGTATTTTCATTTTATTGTGAATTAGTGCTGAAAGCATACACGTCGTCTTTAATGTCACTTTGTAGACTTGAGAACACTATTCTTGGACTTCTTTATGTTTATTTTAATGAGTAACTTGACATGTTATACGAATAACTTGAAAAATTGACTTATATATTATTGCTGTAAGCATAAAATATATACCTTAATCTTGTTTTCTGTAATCTACATATGATAATTACAGGTATATTGATAACCCTTCTCTAGACCATCTTTCCCTTGGGAAAGTAGTATCTCCTATCTGTATGCTAGTGTTCTGGAAAGAGCTTTAAATCTTCAGAGTATGAGTCTTCTACTGCTTTGCTGCTTTCATTCATCTTCCTGTCAGGAAGGTTTTGTAGAAAGGCAACTTAATTTCCTATGAATTTTAATTGGTACTTTTACCTATAGACACTGTTTTACCTTTCTCAAAAGAATGTAAAAGAAAAAAAAAAAGGACATTCCATTCACTTCAGCATCACAACTTCAGGAAGCATGTGGCTTTCTTTAATTATGAGCAGGTTGGAGCCAGGTTTGTCTGTCACACAGTTGTCAGAATTATCTTGAAAAGCAAAATTGATGCTGCAGAGTGTATTGGTCATTTTGATTTCTTTCTTCCAGGAACATAGCTGGAACATAAAGTGAGTTTTGTTAAATGTCGCTCCTGGATAGGGATGAATTTTGAAATAATTCTCAGTAGAATAAATTCTCACAATTTCTCAGTAGAGATGGGGGGACTGTTTTTTTAACCAGTAATTCACTTCAGTTATGACAAAACCAAAATTACTAGTGTAGACACAGCAGCTGATATTTGTAATTCACCTATAAATCAAGGAATGGAAGGTAGTTTTCATTGAGTGGTATGTGTTATGCCCTTTGGGGTTATTTTTGTTTCTCTCTGAAATTTGGTGTGAAAGCACACGCAGAGCATAGAGTTTTAAAATGAGGCTTGTAATGCAACTCTCATACAGTACAACACCAAACACATTGATCTGTGTGCCTTGGACATTTTAATTACTTGGTTTTCTATGGAAACAGTTTTTTCTGATGTCATCAGTTTTGGTAGTGATGTGAGAATGAGCCAGCAAAGTTAAAGCCTTTGAATTGATTTCAGTTCAGTGACATTTGTCTTCTTTAGTATGTAGGTAGAAATTCACTTTTCTGAACTGCTATTTTTAAGTTGTTTGTTTTTTGGGTTTTGTTTGTTTTCCTAAGTTTAGTTTAAGGTTTTAGTATCCCTTTTGCAACAGCTGTCTGGTAGTAGCAGACAAGCTACTTCAGTTACTGTGCCAGAATTCTGCTAAGAATAGAAAGATATCTATCTCAGATTTTAGGAACCCTAGCTGCTGTTTTATTCATTAGTTTTTAACCAATGTAATCTATATTTTGAACCACTAATTGTTACTGAATTGTTGCCTTTCTGTAGTAGGCCAAATGCAAGGAGACCAAATACAGCAAAGAAACAGGTTTATTATGTTCCTTATATAAAAGGAACAAGTCATCCCACTTAAATAACAACCTTGTTCTTTCTTTTTTTTTTTCCTCTCCCTTGCTTCAGATTTATGACCCAGGGATATGAATATGTAGTTCATCCCTCCTGGGACTTAGCAAGAGTAACTTCAGTGATTGTATGCTCTCGAGTTCCAGTGAAATTGCCTATGTGCAAATGCATGTGGTAGATGAACATGCCCTGTGGTGTAACAGGTAAATGAGGCCTTCCCTGAGGAGGTCAAGGTCTCTGTCAGGTATTCTCTGTTGTTTAATTACTGTTTTCTTGAGCAATCAGTGCCATTTCTCTAGCATTGGTAATATGCTCTATGATGAACTGTCTCTGCTGGTTAACTGTATACCTTCCTAGATCCACTCTGTGTAATTTTAGCTTAACTCACCAATCCATTTTGGACCTTACAACCCAGCTGGCATCTCTGTTCTTTCATTTTGGCTGACCCATACAGTAGGAGTCTCTGAGGGCTTGAGATTTGGCTTAGCCTGTGTCCCAGTTCATAGGCTGCCAGCAAGAGTTGAACCCATAGCTTGCCCTGGAAGCAAGCCCGTTTATGCCATTGTAGCACTCCTGAACTGTGGCAGTCAGCTGGGCCTCTTGGCTGTCACTGGTGCGTGTTGACTGTGGGGGAATTGCCTGCTCATGTGTCTGGAGAATCATGTACTTATTTAATGACATAACTTGGACCTCCTAATGTATAATACCACAGGATTATATAGATCACATGAAGAGCTTAGTAGTGCTCCAACTGAGCTAATGTGAATCTACAATAAACATGTGAGTAGTGTAGCTCCGCAGACATTTGATAATAGATGAATTGTGTTTTTTAACTGCAGTAGGCTGACTGTAGATGGGACAGTAGTATTTTTGTCTCATTATAAAACATGCTGTGTGTAGTTTCTCTGATGAGATAGATCTTTAGGCAGTCTCTGTTGGGGACAAGTTACAAGACATTCTTATTGCATGTTAGTAGGCTGGATTAAATTGTGCTTGTTGAGAACAGATTGATTAACTGCATTGCTTTACAATTTGTGGTGACTTGTTCTGTGTTAGGATTTTAAGCAGATAGCTTTATCAGTGTAAAACATCTCGCACCTACACACAGAAGACATAGTGTCTTTGCAAATACTGGATAGAAAAGCTAGATTGAAGAAAGCTGACTAAATGTGAAATATTTGCTTGAGATAGAGAAAGAACAAGACAATTGGTGGATGGCAGCATTGAAATGTGAAAGAACAAATGAAGAAGGGAGGTAATTCTTCATGTAGTTTAAACTGTTCCTCTAGTAATCTGCTTCAGCTTTCTTGCTAGTAGAGCTTCTGGAGGTGAGTCGGACTTAATGAAAATGAGGATCCTTTGGTGCAGTGACTTTTAACCACTGACAGTTTCTCAGTTGCCTGCCACAACCTAACTGCTCTCCAGTGAGCAGCCTGTAATCCTTCTGGACTCTGGTAGAGATTGTATAGGATCATTTAGGGTGGGGTTGTGATTGCTCTTCATAGGCTTTGCTTTTGCAGCAAAACAAATCACAAGCACCATGAATCCTTTCCTTTGAAAAGATTGATGCCTTCCTTTGAAACATTATTGTTAATACAATTTAAACCATCTCCCTAATCATAGTCCCTAAAGAAAACTGACAAATTTGTGCAGAAGGCTTTCTTTTCAATCTAAAGTAAACAAACCCTGAACAAGGTCCCTTTTAAGCTGGATCTAAGTTGAGGCATGCTGAAATTTATCACTCAGTTTTCTTCTACCTTCCCTCATCCTCTTATCAGAGACTGCAGAGGTGTGATTGCATACCTGTGCATAAGACCATACAATTTCCAGCTGCTTCTTTGAAGTGGTCTAATTTCAAGCCCCTTTGATGCTACACTGATCCATGAAAACATTTTGATATATACTGTTTCTTTCACTGCCATGGAGTTTTCTCTGTCTCTTGTGTACCTGGACTGATGGGGTGCAAAGCTTTGACTCGTACAGCAAAAGTATGCAATGTCTGATTCCAAGAGGTGTTCGTGAACTGTTGGAGAATGTGGCATCTTAGCCTTGGTACAAAAGACAACTTTGATAATTAAATTGCAGAGCTTTGAAGCGTATTTTGTGCCTTCCTTAACTGTATTAGACTGTGTGTCTTTTGTCCTTTTTATTATGTATTGCCCAGGAAACACCAATTTTGCAAACGTTTGTACTGGGTGTTGTTTTTGTTTGTTTTTTTTTTTTTTTTAAGTTGGAAGTAGGGGAGTTTTTTGCTCTCTTCTATCCTCTTTACTTATCAGAGACTGCACAGACATGGGTATAGATCTGTGTATGCTTAGGGAGAGAGCTGCTTCCTAGTATGTTTGTATATGCAACATTTGATCTGATTTGCCAGGAAAAAGTACCAATCAACTAACCAAGTTTATATGGAAATGTATTTAATATGAAACTAACAAAGTTTATGTAAGTGGAAATTAGTTGCCTAATTTCAAAAGCTGTTGTCCAGTTGCAAAGAGAATATAGGAAGATCTTAGGAGAAATTTTGACTTCTCTCTGAACCTCACTTCCTCATGTGTGTGATATGTACACTGGTGTGTCTTGTTCCACATGGGGATTGTTAAATATATAAACCTTTGGTGGTATGGGCAGGTACCTTGTGTAGGAGAGAAGGAATTAGAGTGTTGTCAGTACAGGTAATTGAAATAGCTCTAGAAGGCATATGTAAGTGGACTTGACCTTGTGATACGGTTAAACAACTGATAGATAAGATACAAAAGATTTACCTGCTAAGGTTCTGTTATTGTGTGGCACAGTAAAGGTATTAAAGTGAGAAGTAGCTTTTGGAAGTAGAATTTTGAATGGTCTGCATGAGAGGTGTATTCATGCTTGATAGAGTAGTAACTTGATCAAGACTTAGCATGAGACAAAAGGTGGAAATTATTGTAAAATGTTAACCATAAAATGATTAAAAGAAATGGTTACTGTTGTTCTTAGTGGCCCCAGAATTAATTTCTACCTTTTCCTTCATGAACTGGGGTTTTATAAATTGATTTATTTTCTCACCTTTGAACTCATTATGATCAGGTTATTTGTCCCATTTAATTGGAGTTAGTTTTATTTCACAGAGAATAATATGATGTTGCAGTTACTGTTGCACATTGTGTCTTGCAAAATGATCCAGAAAACCTATTGAACTAGTAACAAAATCTGCTTGCAAAGTATATATTCTGTCTGCTACTGCTATAGCTAGAGCATGGTAACTTTAGTTTGATATGTATCTTGAAAGATAATATCTCTTCCAATTCAATTACTTTCCTTTTTTAAATATAGACTCTATTTTTAGAATCTACTTTGTGATCACTTTAAGTTGTCAAAAGCTTTTTGAAACACTATTACAGAGTTTGAAGTCTTTGAAGCCTACACAATCTATTAGTGTTTTGTATTACTAAGGAAATCCCAGCATCCCAAGATGCTTTTGAAACTGGAAATATTTGCTTCCTTAAGGGAATTGATTTGAACTTAGAAATATTATTGCACATTGCAGTCTGCTTATTGCTGTCTTGTTACTTTTTGATTAGAGATGATTAAAAAGCCACAGAATTGGTGGCTATGAAGGTAATGTCTGTTCTCTGACTACTCTCAGATTTCTCATCCAATGGCTGTGCTAGATGCAAGTGAACCTAGCCCTCACCAACAATGTTTGGTGCATGCAAGTTGTTTTCTGCTAATAATTTAAATTTGCTACTTTTTTTCTCACATTTGATGTTTTATACAGACTGTTTATGATGATCTTGTGCAGTAGGAGTAAACATTCAGAATGAACTGTTAGAGACATTGTTTGTCACCACAGGACAAATTATCTTTTTTGTCATTATTTATTATCAAAGAGGTAAGTGGTTTAATAGTGTGATTGTGTGTATGTGCAGTATAGTGTTAGGTGCAGGTTTTAGTTATTGTACATAAATGCTAGAGTTGAATTTGCCATTTTAGAGTTTGTCAGTCACATACTCCCAGAGATCTGTACCAAGCAATGGGATAGTGTTTATGCCTGTGATAACAAATACAGTAAGTTGACCTGGCAGGATGCATGAAACATCAGCTCAAGGAGACCCTACTAAAAGTTTTCTGTGGTTGGTATCATAGACATTTCTAGAGTTAGCAACACTGAAAGCCCTTGCTGTTCTTATCTAACTCTGACAAACATGCAGTTTGAATCAAAATGCTTTCAGTTATTAATGACCTGTGTATCTGAGAACTTCCTGTGTTGTCATTTCAGTGTGTCCAAATTAGGACTTGGAAATAGCGAGAAGCTCTTAATTATTTTGGATAAATAGGACCTTACAGGATGTTATGGAGGAGATGAGGAGACACCTGCTTGTCTTGAAGACTTCTTTCACTGGGGCTATATCTGTTCTTTCGATATGGTGACTAGACTTAGGATGTCTTGTATAGGAAAAGATGTCCATGCTGCAAGTGCAGACTGTAGCAGTCATCTGCCTACGCAGCAATCTGTTGACAGAGGCAGGACTGGAGTGTTCAGTAACACAGTGGCGGTTATAAATTCTTATGCAAATGTCAATAACTAAATAACACTGTTATGGAAAGTGAGTTTTCCCACTGGACACACAGACATAACAGAGACTCTGTCACAGGACCTCGTGACATCTTGGTGTATTTTGAATGTGTGACAAGATATGAACCATTTCTGTTCATTTGAGATCTTCTCATAGCTGCAGAGAAGTAGGCAACATTTCAGGAATCTGAAGTACCAGTATGGAATTTCTACCCCAAAAAGGTCTGTTTAGAGAGCTGCAAAATAGGGTAGTTATTTAAAGTGTGTCCGATGGTGAGGGAATGAGTACTCTCTTGATGTTTGTGGAGTAGTGTCTGAGGCTGGGATAGATGCATGAAGAAAAAAGAAAGAAGATGAAGACGGAAGAAAATTGCAAATGCCAAGGAGAATACAATATCAGAACAGATTAGTGGAGAAATGAGGGTAACAGTTTAAATAGCTTTGGGTTGCCAAAGTACAGTAACATCCTAGAGCTTTATATGCATCTGGAGAATCTTATATCACTGATCTTTGATTTTTATCAGAATTCTTGAAGCAAGCCATAAGCTCCCTTAGTGTTGTTTACTAACTTAAATAGTGAAGGCTGATCTGAAGTTTCTAATTCTAGTCTTGGTATCATACTGCTTTGCTGCTCACTGAATTTGTCATGTGATAGCTAGACATGTAATATCAGTTTCTTTTATTTAAATTCTTAAACCATGTACAAAGGCTACATTGAAACAACCCATAAGTTGTTCAGTCAAGCAGCTCATATATTCAAGAACTGAACTTGCCTCTGCTTTGTTAATTGAGTTCTCTTGCTGCGTTTTCTGGTACCGTCTTCAATTATATGATCACATTAGTTTTTCCAAAGTTGCTTGCTTCATGCACAAGACAAATGTGTTAAAAGGGTGAATCAGGGTTGTGCCGTGAAGGACACTTTTGCCTGGAGGAGTGTACCGGACTTCTACAGAAATGGAAAGATTTCTGTTTGAAGGAGAGGGCTGAAAAAGAAGAAACTGGCAGGAAGTGAGTAGGTGATCTGAAGAATAAATTAAATATTCCTTGGATTATTAGGTATGGTATTAGGCAAACTACTTTGCGCAGGCTATTTCTAAATGGTGTCTAAGCACACATCTTGTTTTCCGAGTGTTTTGGTAGAAATGTTGAGCTCTCAGAGCTGCAAGCACATCGCCAGAAGTTGTATATTTAACATGTAGTGGTACCTGCTTAAGTCAATAAAAACATCCAGATCCTGGACCAAGTTGTGTCCTCATATCTACTTGCCACTTTGATCTCTGATTATTTTGGTGTGGGTTTTGTTGTCTGTTTGCTTTGTTTGGTTGTTTTTTTCCCATGTGGGAACATCAGATATGGAAATAGTACTATTCATTTTTACAGGACTGTTTAAGAAGTAGAAGTGTACTGGTAGGTGCGTTCAAGTAAATGAGCACGTGAAACAAGCTGTTGGGAAGGAGAATGCTTGAAAGTGTAAGGCCTGTATAAGCATGGAAGAGATAGGCAGGTGAGAAGTGTGGGTGGAGCAAGGGGACAAGGACTGATCATATTTTGTAAGAGATTCCTTCTGTTTCCAGCATTGTCTTTCTCTCATGAGCTAATTCTCACCGGTTATGCACAATCCTCTCCAGTGCATCTGGTTCCATGTGTTTTATTATGTGGAGAGCAGCTTGCATGGAGTGCCAGTTTCATTCTGAAAGTGATGTTACCCGAAATGATAAACTGTGCAGGATTTATGATGGTTATGCTGGCTTCTCCATACATTGAATGTGTTATCTGTAAAAAGGATGGACTAGATTGTGTTAATGAGAATACTTAGCAAATGCCTAGGAAATGCATTTTACATGTTGAAAGAAGCAAGGGTTAGGATGGAGGTCATGATCATGGCTGGTCATGCAGCTGAATATTGAACATATGAAAATGGCAAGAGTTGCTACTACTTTTGAGACAGGCTGTAAGTTTTTCTGTACAAGCAGAGATGTCCACTACAGAGAAAAGTTTTTCATCTTTTAGGATGTGTGCAGAGAAATCCCTTCTGTACTGGAAAAGAATTGCTGTGTGAACTTTGGCAGCTTACATACAAAAAAATTCTGCTGTTGGGTGCCTTTTTTTTTTTTTGTTTTGTTTTCTGTGGCCCCAAACTGAAATAAATTAAATGCCGAGTTGGTTTGCAAAGAAGAGAGTAAAAAATGTGAACCTTATGGAGGGTGAGAAGGAAAGCAGGGGACTGTGACTTAGATATTGGTGCTTCAGGGAATAATATGTTCTCTTAAGCTCCTCAGATATCTGGAAGATACTGTTCTTTGTTTCATTTTAACTTTTCCCTGTAGGTGTGCAACTACTTTGATAGTCAGATATCTAGGATATTAAATAATGGATGAAAGAAATGTTTCAGTGTTTGAGCCTGTTCTCACAGTCCTTTAATATGACATCTCAATTTATTTGGTTTTGGATTCATGGGGGTTTTATCTGTTATGTTGTTTGGTTTTGTTTACTTTGGCATTGATACAGATGCACTCTTTTATGTGAATATGGTGCTCTAGAGATGTTTTCAACTATTTATTACATGGTTTCCGGCAGAACATGCCTAAGTATTTGTAATTATATCTCTTATTGGAAATACTGTTTTTAAAAAACTTTAGAGAAATAATCTGGGTTTTTGTTTGTTTGGTTTTGTTTGTTTTTTATTTTTTAACCTGTGTAGTCTATGCAACATTAGTTACCAAGTAACTCTGAAGAGAGGTGTGGTCAAATGGCAGAAGTGTCATAATGAAAAACTAAGAATGTAGTGACATAGATAAAATATGTACTGCATAAGCATCTGTTGTACTTGTTTATTTCAGTAGCACCTTATTTCAGTCACTGATCTCAAAAGTTTGCACGTTATAAGCTGTTATCATGAGCAAAAGTTTGAGATTGGTCCCATATAACATGCTTTAAAAAATGTTGTCCTCAAACTGAATTTAAAGAAAAAAAAGTGTTCTATTTAAGTATGTTCTTTTTTGTTACACAACTATAATTTGTGCATAGGTATATGTGTGTTTCTTTTTGGTTTTGTTTTCTTTTTAACAGATTTCTGTGGATACCAAAGCTCAGGACACAGTATCAATCTCATTGGGATGCTGGAACATCTATAGCTCACTGAAGGATTTAAAAAAGAAAATCAGCATGGCCTAGTTGATTTGACCTTTGGAAAATTTATAATGTCCTCTGGAACTAGTATCAGCAAAAATCGTCAGGCTCCCAGCCTGCAGGGTGTTGACCCAGAAACATGCATGATAGTGTTTAGAACGCACTGGGCACAGGTAATGTTAATTAGTTTTATTGATTTGAAGTAAGCTGCATTAATGGGAATTTGCTTCTTTCTTTCTTTTGGGATAATCCTGAATTGCTCAGGAACAAATGTCTTTCATGCAGAATGGAGTAGATGACACAACTATTTTTAAAATGCAAACAAATTGACCTTTCAAGGTCTGGTTAGCCTTTAAGGGCTAATCACGCTTTGAACTGCAGATTTGCATCTAATTGGGAAGTGGTAGGAGATTGTAGTATCTTGCTGAAGGCCTAGTTCTTCTTACTGGCTTTCCTGTTCATTCACTGTGACTTGAACCCTCCTGCAAAGCTGTGTGCACTGTTGTTTATTATGGATAGATGCAGATTATACACTTCTGCATATTCTAAAAATTGTTTGCATGTCATCAGGATTGTAATTGGATTGCTTTTAGGCAAAAATGTTTTGCTCTGAGCACCATGTTTTGAGGTCTTATTTGCTGCAGTAATATGCATAACTAACAGTTTATGTAAAATTGATTTGTGTGCTGCTGCTTTTGTTGTTCTTTGGTTACCCCAAGAAGCAAGCCAGACAAATGGTGGTGTTCATGAGATGTTGCCAGAGTCGGTCTCACTTGGCTCTAGTGAAGTTGTCATGTTAGAGGAGCCACTGTTCCTTTCTGGCTTTGTGGCAATTATCCTCCCCGAAAAGGCTAAAGACAACAGTTGTTTCACAGACAATGAGCTTCTTTGTTTGCACACACAACAGAATTTAATCCAGGATTATAAGTGGGGCGATGACAATTATTACTTAATCCTAAAACGGTATTGAAACTTACATGAGTATGTGGGCATCAATGGCCATTCAGTATCATATGAGATGTGGCAAGGAAAGAGCCGTGTTGTGGCCTGCTGCTTCTCTTGCTATGGCAAATGGTCCCATGATACTGATACTCCTGAGCACAATTACACTGGCTCAAGAGCAGGTCCTTTCATTTCAGTCCTCTGTGATGAAGAAACTTATTTCAAACATCATTGAAACTCAATATCTGAACACTAAGGAAACAGAGTTTATCCCCATTTCAGAGAACCCCTGGATTTCAGCAGTAGGACAAGTGGAAAATTTAGGTGCTTATTAAATAAAAAAAGTGAACAAAAGCATTACATTTTGATCTTGCACATGCTAGATGTGAAACTTTTAGTTTCTGTCAAACTTTCTATATTTGAAAGCACAAAAAGACTCTACATTTTTTCAATTAAGAATTTTGCTTAACTTTTTCCTTATAGTGGTAAGTGTATATTTTTAAAAATGTGCTCAAACTGATCTGCCTTTGTTTCTCTTTAGGTTCTGAAAATCTTAGAGAAGCATGATCCTTTGAAAAACACTCAGGCAAAGTACGGGGCAATCTCGCCTGATGAGGCCAGCACTGTTCAGAATTATGTGGAGCACATGCTTTTCTTATTAATTGAGGAGCATGCAAAGGATGCCTCAATGGGGCCTATTCTGGAGTTTGTGGTCTCAGAAAACATCATGGAGAAGCTTTTCCTTTGGAGCCTGCGGCGAGAGTTCACCGATGAGACAAAAATTGAGCAGCTCAAAATGTATGAAATGCTAGTAACACAGTCTCATCAGCCTTTGCTGCATCACAAGCCCATTTTGAAACCTTTGATGATGTTGCTGAGTTCCTGCTCAGGAACAGCCACTCCAGCAGTGGAAACAGAGCTGGTCATTCTCTTGAACCAGCTCTGCTCTATTATAGCCAAAGATCCCTCCATTTTAGAACTGTTCTTCCACACTAGTGAGGACCAAGGAGCTGCCAACTTCCTCATATTCTCCCTGCTGATTCCGTTCATCCATCGAGAAGGAACAGTAGGCCAACAGGCCCGTGATGCGCTGCTCTTCATAATGTCTTTGTCTGCAGAAAATAACCTTGTTGCAAACCACATAGCAGAAAATACCTATTTTTGCCCAGTAAGTTGTTCATATTTTGTGTGGTCTTCAGTGCTAAGCTAACTGTCTCCCCGTGTTCTTTTCAGCCTTTTCTGTCATTTTTGATAAAGATGTGTTGTAACACATTTGTTTCTGCTAACAGCTATTTCACAAACGATGGTGCTGTTTAAACCAGCCCTAACGCCAAACACAGTCTTGCTTCTTGTTGCCATACCAGTGTCTTGTGCTTTTGGGCCAGCAAATGTGTTTTTGCAGTCATATAGTGAATGGAATTTGGAAACTGATGGAAGTTATAACAACTTGGTTGGAGGCAAACGTGTTCTGTCTCACTGTGAGGCCCCGTTAGGATTCTGAGACTGAAGGGAGTGAGAAATGGGAATGAGGTGCTCTGAGGTGGTTGTTTCTGGTGGCAGTGCTGGCTTAAGTGGGATGTGCTTGCCACACTGACATCAGTTCAACAGTTCACAAAACAAGTGTGAATATAGTGAGTGTTACAAAAATGTAATCTTTTTTGCAAGATAAAAGGAATATTTCACAGAATTGGATGTTTCTATGGCAGTCTGAGGCAAAGAACCATCTTACTATGTTGTGCTGTTACAGAACTTCGTAGTACTGTTGCATTGTTACATCTGGGAAATCGATCTTACTACATTAATAGAAAGCCTTTGCTGTTAAGCAATTAATCTAATTTAACTAACAAAGCTGGCCTACTATGGTTCTGCAGCTAAAGCAGAATGGAATAACAATGCCTGCTTCTTCATGCCTTATCACAGTGTAAGATTTGCAATGGATGTGTTCAAACCTTAGTATCATTCTGTACAAAAGTTACTCTTGTGTGTCAGTTTTTGGACTGATTCTTTTATCATCCTCATGGCTTGCATTTTAATTTAGTAAATGTCAGGAAAAAAACAGAGGAGAACCTTACATAGCTTCTAAAGCAAAGAGCTGTGGAACACAGAAAACTAGAATCCCAGACTTAAACATCACTGCCTGACAGCTGCTCCGGCTGTAGGTTTCCATTTTTTCTGAGATTGCTTTGAGCCATAGGGCAGAGGCAGGGTTACAGGCTAGGGGAGGCCTACGAGTTGCAACAAAACTTCTGAATGGTTTCTTTTGGTCAGTTGTAAATATTGCATCAGTTCTTTTTTTATGATGAGAGGTTCCAATTGACCTTATTTAATAGGTGCTGCTAAATAATGATACTGGTCTCAAACTGTCTCAGAGACAGATACCGTTATTGGATCCGTGCTGTAATTTGCAAAATTACATCTTCCAATTAATGAAAAAAAAGAAGAAAGAAACAAAAAAATAATTACACTTATTACACTGGAGATAAAAGCCAGCTTCCAACAGCAGGGAACCATGATTGATGATCATTCCAATTAGGAAAGCTTCTTGTCAAAATGTGCTAAAATCAGACTTTTCTGAACAGTAATGAGACTGGCCTAAGTTTATAATAGACTTTATCGCAGTGCCATAGATTCAGCTTACTAACTCAATATCTTTCTCAAATTTGAGTTGTTACGAGCTGATGAACAGATTTTGTTCTGGTGAAAGAATTTGTGGGTGTCAGTGACATTGCTGTATATCACTCAGCTCAGAATAAATGTTGCCTCAGGTGCTCTGCAAAACAATTAGCACAGTCCTGTGCTGGTAAGAACATTTGGGAGGCACTGTGATGTTATCTCTGGTTCTAGGGCCAGGTTGGCATATAGGGTTTTCTTTACCATGCCTTACTGCATAGGATAGGCATCCCTTGGGATGGTGTTTGGCCATAAGTCTGTGCTGCCTCATATACCCAGATCAGTGGTAGATCTGTACCAAAGTGATACTCTCTTTTGACATAAGTTTGGTGAGCAGCTTTTTGAAAACTGAGTTGTCCATTGTTCCATAGTATTCAAAACTACAGGTGAATAAACTATGAAGGAGGAAGGAGAGAGGCTGCACTAAAGTACATAATCAACAAATGTTTTTAAGACAGAATGTGTAGGCAGACTACTGGGTAAAGTTTTATTTTACACCATCTGATTTTTATCATGTTTTTACCTGTGAGTTTTCTCAATCTGACAGAGGACACTATCTGTTCAGCATTATAGGAAGAAAACAATAATTCTTAAAAATTTTGAGCAGGATAACATCTCAAAGTCTCCATAGAACCATGTATTTGTAAATATCTTGGAGGTTAGGAAAGCAAATATTAAAGCAGGAGGAGTGATGCCTCTGCAATATCCTTGAAAAGTTGAGACTGCATAGAGATAGAAAGACTATGGATGTGGGAAGAAAGAGAATTATTAAAGGGAAGGAATTGTCCAGATAGCAATTGATTATACATTAACAACACCTTATAATCATGTAATGTGTCAGATTACAAATCAGTCAGTCTCTTCTGTGAATCAAGAGAAGGTAAATAAGGAAACTGGTTTGCAGACAGACTTGTGACTTGGTGGTGAGAAAGAAACTTCTGGAGCTGCTTCTAAAAGTAGGTGAGAATGGAGGGTTGACATGACAGATGTTGGGGCAATTCTAAAAGGACACTGCTTTGTATGAAACAAAAAGAAAACTGATCTTGCCCTTTCAGGATGTAAACTCATTAATTTCCTTCTCAGATTTTCTTTTTTTCATTGATGTTTTTTTACTGAGTAAAACTCTGTAAGGTAGTCTGTACATGTGCAATGTTTTGTAGGCTTGCTTGTAGAATGTTCTGTTGGTAATTTCAAATGGTAATCCTGTTTATACCATTTACTTCTGTGAACATTTTCAAATATTTTTTATCTAAAGAGATGAAATTGCTTCCAGTGGCTACTGTCTTAGTGGTTCAGAAACATAATTTTGTAAAGCCATTTGTGCCATATTTCATAGCAAAAATAAGAGCTTTCTAAACTTTATAGATTTTAGCAGCTACATCTGACAGTTCTTACTTCAAGAAGTCTAACAAACAAAAGAATTTAAGACAGACTCTGAGTTCACTGCTCCTTTTAGTGGAGAGTAGTATGTTTTGTTCAAGGGCAGTTTCTTGTGCTTAAGGACTAATATCCATATGAAGGAGAAATGTGGAGAGTACACTACTTTGAAAATCAGATTGGTTACTGAGAGGGTAGGTATGTGTGTATGAATAGTAATTAAATTTTAAGCAGACAATGGAGAACCAAGTGTGCATTAATTAACAGCTTGCAACGCAAACGATCTGAAGGCTTTCATTGTCTGAAGCCTGGGTTTGTTGAGTGGAAGTCTTCATGCAGATTACATATAGGTAGTTCTACAGGCCAAGCAACATTTTCCTAACTTTTTTCTTAGCTTTTTACTGTGATAAAGAGGAGAAAAAAAATTCTGGTTATAGAAGAATGTGTTTATACAAATAAAGCTTTTATCAGTAGCTTTAGCTTCTTATTTTTTTAATGTATCTTCAGCGTTGTCCTTTATCTCTCCTTTATCTATGTGCATATATATGTGTATAAAACTGTATATATGTCACTATGCTAAAGGAGTAAATTTTCCACAGTATTCCCCCCTCCCCCTTAATATTTGGCTTAATTATATATGCCAGAGTAAATCCATCTTCAAATTTATGTGAACTGGGAATAGAAAGTATGCAGAAAGACAGCCTTTGTCAGACTGGATGGGTTAACAATTACAGTTGCTTGTGAACCCTTGGTCTTTGACCTGTACATTGTCAACTGTTTGTTTTCAAACAGATAAAAGAATTGTGTTTCACCTGAGCTTTGACAGTCTAGCCCTGTGGATGCCAAGTAGCCCTTTGTAAGATGAATTCTTAGAGGAGTCTGTTCAATGAAAATTAAGCAGATTTCCGTCAGGCTGAGTTTTAATGTTCCCTTAAAAATGAGAATCATCTTAAAATTTATGCTGAAGTTATGTAAAATCATGTGAGAAGAATAAGAGTACTAAATAATATTTAGGAAGTTCCACCTTCAAATAACTTTAATTATTAAAACTTCATCTGAAACTACCGTGCTCTAGATATATTCAGCAAAAGTTAAAAAACCTTTAGGAAATATGCTTTAAAAATTGTAACTAAAAGCGGAATCTTGTGCTTCAGTGATACATTCTACATAAATCGCCGGTAAGGATGACTGGAAACAATGTTTAAACAGTAAATTATTTCAGCCATTTTTATTTCTTTTCCCCCCTCCCAAGTAAATAAGGAAAAAGAGAAATTACGAAATTATGGACAGTGAGGTGTTTTGGTTTTTTGTTTGTTTGTTGTTTTGTTTGGTTTTGTTTGGTTTTTTAGTTGTTTGTTTCTGTTTGGTGACTGTTGTTTTTTTTGTTTGTTTGTTTGTTTGTTTTGTTTTTTTTTTTTAAGTGAATTCATCTGAGTTCATGTGCCTGGGAATGAAAAGTCAACATTTAACTGGTCCAAATGAGGCTGAACTTAATTTTTTTTTTTTGGTGGGGCACTTTCCCCTCCATTTCTAATGTTTCGTGCTTCAAAGTGAAATTACATCCTATAGGCACCTGTAAGCAGTAACATTTGAATCACCAACAAAAGACAAGCTGTAGATACATGACACTGATGGCTATTTCTAAAAGGGACTGAAGGAAAGTGCAAAATGCTTTTAGAAGAATTGTAAAAGAAATTATCACTTTGAATTAAGAAAAAAATTAAACGAAAAAGGCAAGACAACCTGATTTTTCTCCATCACTTTTTCCTAAATACTAGATATTTAAAGAAGGATATTATATGGAAGTCTCTTTAAAATATTCATGTCTTTCTGCAACAGGACTTTTTTGAAAGGAAATGAGATTAATCTTAACATTCTGGTATATTACCAAAACTAATAGGAGAAACCATTTGTGGCATTGCCATTCAAGAAGATGGACACTTAACTTTTTTCCTCTTCTATTTCTGAAATACAGGTGCTAGCAACAGGACTAAGTGGCCTCTATTCATCTTTGCCTACAAAGCTGGAAGAAAAAGGAGAAGAATGGCACTGTCTGCTGAAAGACGACTGGCTTTTGTCACCAGCCCTTGTACAATTCATGAATTCCCTTGAATTTTGCAATGCTGTGATACAGGTAATTGAAGTAGTAGGATGTTGTATCTTCTGCAGAATTATAGAGTTTATTAGCTTTTTTAAATGGCTTGGACTTTAAAGTTACACTAAAATAAGCTGCTTATAAAATGAATATTTTGTGCTGTCTGTCCTGATTATAGGGATGTATTAATATGTTTTTGGTTTTCAAGTGACACGTGTTTGAAATGAAAGCTTCATACTTCCTTATGTAATTTGGAGGATTTTCTGTTAAAATAAGAAATAAATGTTCGTTGCATTCTAATCCTACTGTTGATACTAAAAGTAAACTGAATGGCTTTACTTGTGAGAAAATGTTTTTTTATCTGTGTTTGTCTAAGCTCTCATAATAGTGTACAAAAGGAAATAGTGAAAATAGTCTGTTTTGCCTGTTGGTGAGTACAACATAAATCAAGCCTTCTCAGCAAAATTTATGTAACTTTCTAGAAATATAAATTCATTTTAGATTGGCCTGTTTTTAATCCACTCTGATCTTAATAATTTTTTTTTATTTTTTAATTGCTTTGTTTACTTGCTGGTTTTTTTTGATTTAAATATAAAATGAAATTTTTGTCTTTGCATACTGTTTTTAAGGCTAGAAAGCCCAGTAGAACCCTAGTCCAGTTTTCCATTAAGACATGATACAAATTCTACAAAAACTGTACATTTATGTGTTATTTGAAGGAATGTGCTGGATAGAATTGAAAGTTTAGTCACATTTATTGTTAAATACATGTTTTAATACAACACATGCAAAATGGAGGAAAAGAAACTTACTATTAAAGCACTGAACAAGCAAAAATAATAGTAGCTGTCATTGTTCAAATGCACTATACAAGAAGATTTTACATGCATGTTTAAACATGAAGAGGAGATAATATTCATTTTGATGTCTACCCAGAGTTCTACAGATCTTCATTTGTAGGAGGTGGTATTTGAGACCTGTATTTTAAAAATCAATATAAAGATTCCTGGAGAAAAACTGAAGAGGAACAAATGATTTTAAAATCACTGTTCAAAATTGTTAAGTATCTTCTGCTGCCGTGCAGAAGGAGCAGTTTATGACTGCTGCTTGACGGTGTCTGTACAGTCTTTCTTCAGCTGAATTGAAAGCTCATTTACTGCAGGAATTTTTGCTCTGTTAATGGAATGGTCTTTGTCATGTGGCTTTCTCTGTGTTGACCCAAAAACTTTGGCCAGAGGTTAAAAAGGGACAGTGTAGCCAAGACTCTTGCCATTTACAACTTTTCCCCTGGATTGCAGCAAAGGAAGGACCACCCTTTTTCTTTTCCCTTCCAAATTGAGGGTTCCAAATTAAAAGAAAGTCTGGTGAGAATTGCAAGTGGGAGAATGTATTTGTGGCCACATGTAGGCTGTGACATTCCAGTCTCTATGTGAACTTCAAACAGAATATATTCACTTTGAAAGCTTCTGAATAGAATTTTGCTTTGCTTTGAGATACATGAATTGATGTTTTCATTGCAAAGCAAAATGTATGCTTCATTATAAAAGTGAATTTTTGTCTTCTAATAGCAGGGGTTTTTTTAAGCTCCTAACCATCCTTTTGAATGAATAATGTAGGTTTTGCTCTGTTTCTGTTTGTTTTACAGGGGCTGAGAGAAGGGCAAGTTAACAGTGTATTTTTACCCCATAGCTAGTGAGTGCTTTGGTTTACCTGCTCTTGAAGCATAGAAAAGCAGCTATTCTGCTTTTTCTTCTTGTGGGAGGACAAGTGAACAAATGCAAATCCACCTTCAAGTGACCCTGATGAGCTAAATTTAGAATCTCAAATCTTCCTTTGATACTTGGGTATACACACTTTCCTGTCCATCCATTCATCCCTGTCAGCATGCAGAAAGATTGAAAAGCCCTGTCTCTAAATTTGGCAGACTTACTGTAATTAAACAGTTTCTTTATAGAAGAAACAACCTTTAAGAACCTGAATCATAGGAAATGGTGTTGAGAAGGACAAATGAACATGTTTCATTATATGGGAAAGGGTTTTGGTAGTGGGTAATAGTAATCTGTGCCCTTTCTGGTTTTAAGTCTCACTGGAACTGTTCTGTGGCTTTCTCTCCCTCACCCTCTTAGGTGGCACATCCCTTGATACGTAACCAGCTTGTGAATTACATTTACAATGGATTTTTAGTGCCGGTCATGGCTCCTGCACTCCATAAGGTCAGTGGTGTACACAAGCATGACACAAAATAATAATGGGCACTATGGAACATCTCCATGTAAAAATACTATTAAATGTACTGTCAGTAGTATCTGCCATACAATTCAGTAAGTTGCTGGACTAACTTCTCTGTTTTCGTTCTGTGCTTTGTTAAGCATGATACAGGTATTTCTGAAAAATGTTTAAAAATCTTGAGTGCAGTTCAAAACCAAAATATTTTTGTTGTCCTAGCATCATATATTGTCCAAAAAGCAATGATATTTTAGATATTTCATTGTGGCAGATATGTTTCTATGAGCAGTTTTTTTTCCAAATATTTTGCCCACAAGGAAAATGTTCAGTCAATAAATATTATGCTAATTGTAGCAAAGTTGCTATTGTTTTGAAACTCTTTATCATAGTTGGTAGATCTCCTTTTCCTAAAATGGAGTCTGGTATGAATTTTCTAACGTGTTAGTGTGGAATTTATGATACATTGAAGAAAAAGAATTTCTGTTTTCTTCGAATTTTAGGAGTTATCCTCTGAAAATATGTCATTAATATTGGTGAATTACTTAATTTTGTTTGTTTGTGGATATGTTTTGTGTTTTTTTTTTTTTTTGGTTTTTTTTTTTTTTTTTTTTTTTTTTTTTTTTTTTTTTTTTTTTTTTTTTTTTTTTTTTTTTTTTTTTTTTTTTTTTTTTTTTTTTTTTTTTTTTTTTTTTTTTTTTTTTTTTTTTTTTTTTTTTTTTTTTTTTTTTTTTTTTTTTTTTTTTTTTTTTTTTTTTTTTTTTTTTTTTTTTTTTTTTTTTTTTTTTTTTTTTTTTTTTTTTTTTTTTTTTTTTTTTTTTTTTTTTTTTTTTTTTTTTTTTTTTTTTTTTTTTTTTTTTTTTTTTTTTTTTTTTTTTTTTTTTTTTTTTTTTTTTTTTTTTTTTTTTTTTTTTTTTTTTTTTTTTTTTTTTTTTTTTTTTTTTTTTTTTTTTTTTTTTTTTTTTTTTTTTTTTTTTTTTTTTTTTTTTTTTTTTTTTTTTTTTTTTTTTTTTTTTTTTTTTTTTTTTTTTTTTTTTTTTTTTTTTTTTTTTTTTTTTTTTTTTTTTTTTTTTTTTTTTTTTTTTTTTTTTTTTTTTTTTTTTTTTTTTTTTTTTTTTTTTTTTTTTTTTTTTTTTTTTTTTTTTTTTTTTTTTTTTTTTTTTTTTTTTTTTTTTTTTTTTTTTTTTTTTTTTTTTTTTTTTTTTTTTTTTTTTTTTTTGTTTTTGTTTTTTTTTTTTTTGTTTACTGTTGGGCTGCGAGAATTTGCATTCCCAGCTGTTGCAGAATATGTCAGTTCTCCTTCCCTGGAAGTATTCCAAGCCAGGTGGGATGGGGCTCTGAGCAACCTGGCCTAGTGGAAATTGTCCCTGCCCTTGGCAGGGGAGTTGGAGCCAGATGATCTTCAAGATCCCTTCCGACCCAGACCATTCTATGGTTCTATGATTCTTTGAATTGATAGTTTTTGTTGCCCCGTAAAGGAACACCTTGACTGAGGAGAAAAAAGAGGAACTGCTGAAATTAAAAATCAATAGAAAACTGCCAAAAAGTAACCAATAAATTACTTTTTGAAGATCTCCTAATTTTCACTAGGCCTGCCAAGCAGGAAGCACTGCAGCGGTTCGTTTTCTGCTTTCTTGTCCATGGCTTGTTTCAGTGGTACACAGAATTATTCATGATAAGTAGTCACCAAGAAAGTTGTAAGCAGTATAGTCTTTTTCAATGATTCAGCAGACCTCAAATATTTTGAAACTGTGTGAGGGTTTAAGTAAAATTTGGCTATTATCCAAATCAAGGCTGCAGCCTGTCAATGAGATAGTTCACCTCCTTACCTGGCAGTAATTTTTTCTATTTCTGTATCTGGACTTAATGCCTTATCAAGCCTGGGAATCAGAAGTGAAAAGCCTAACCAGTTTTAGGTCAAGGTTATGGATAACAAGGGAGATATCAGAATGAATTCTAGTCTTAGTGAGTTCTGTTTTTATCTCTGAAGTATTCAAGGCTAATTTTAGATTGTTTTGAGTACTACCATGCCTATAAAAGCCATTCTTGCAAGTCAGTAAATCTAACCCTCTGTTGGGTTGATTACTTCCCTGTTGATGTTGCTTAAATCATTTAAAGATTGCTGTTCTGATTACTTTTTTTCATGTGATGAAAATTTACTTGAACCTCATTTATATACTCTGAAATTGGGTGAAATCATAATTCTCTTGAAAATATGTATGTTGGGTGCTAATATATGAGAGTTTTAAGCCTAAGTCTTTGTTGAACTCTGACATTCTGTTTGGTGTCTTGTTGTTCCAGTAATAAAACTTTCCTTGATTAGCATGACGATGGACCTTTTTCTCATTAAAAATTAACTACTTCTGTATAAACTCCAAATGCATTTAATGGAGAAGATGGATTGCACCATCTAGTGGATCTGATACAAGGCTCTCACATCTGTGAGACCAAAATTCCATAGCAAAAGGAACTTAGTAAGTGGAGGCACATTTGGCTTCTTCAGTCCTTCTTTACTCTGCTCTCTGTGAATTTAACAGAAAATAAGTATTTTGCATACTTGATTTTGGGACAGGTATTTGTGTGCTAGAACAGGTAATTATGCTGTAACAGCTCTTTCATATATTAAAGTAACTTTTAGTCGCCATTAAACATCCATGCTAAGTTGAGGAGTGGACTCTGAAAATTGTATCACCCATTTGGGGACTTAAGTGTTATAATTAACCTTTAGGTTAATAAAACATTGGAAAGGACCAAAATGAGTGAAAGGCAAGGTGTATTATAATGGTTTTTAAAACAGAAGTTCTTTCATTTAACACAATGCTAAATGGATCTTGATTTTTCTTGAAGGTGGTTTAGTATCATAAAGTCTACTTGTTGTTGAAGATTTTAGTTTTTATTCAGTAATTCAGTTCAGGTTGTTCTGACTCATTCTGGCTTGTGCATTCAAATACAGTGTGCAATGGAATGTGGTATAAATACCTGATTAGGAAGACAGATCTGTGAAACATTAAAGGGTGGTAAGAAGAGATGATGATAATTATTGGTGCATCTTCTTAAGGTGTTTCTGTAAATCTTATTTCTGAATTCAACTGGGGTAGAACAGCTGCTTCTGATAATTCTTGGTGTTGGAAAGGAAGTCAGTCAGTCTGTCTAGACCTCACTGAGGCCTTAACGATCCATATCCAATCTGGCACCCATGGCTCTGCTTGGAAGACTGTTGGGGAGGCAGACTACTACAAAACCTGATCTTTCTGTACTTTATTCTAAGTTTTCTTCAGGAAGTAATGTTTTAAGGAAAAAGGTTGCACTGGAGCAAAACACAGACTTATATTTGGTTTTGCAAAGACATTTCCAGTCAGGCCTGGTACTGGTCTAGATGATCTCCAGAGGTATCTTCCAACCCTAGTTATTCTGCAGTGCTGTGATTGAGTACTGTGACTTTTTCAATGTATTCTGTCACCAGGTCCCTGTCCCCATTCAGCAGTGACCATGCATTTTTTGTAAATCTTCTCTTATGCTGTTGAAGCTCTTCAATTCCATCTGAGCTTTGGCTTTCTTAATCCTTTCCCTGCACACTCAGGCACTGTTTCCATATTCCTCCTAGGTTACCTTTCCCAGCTCCTGTCCCTTCATGATTCAGATTTATTAGGAGCTCCTAATTCATCCGTGCAGACCTCTTGTCTCCTTTTCTTGACTGCTTTCTCTTCTCCCAACATAAAACATCTGACTATCAAATAAAATTTTGGTAAAACTAGCATAAGAATTTCAGTAAGACGAATTTCATTAGAACTATTTAAGAATTTCTGTATGTGATCCAAAACTTTGAGATATGTGTATATGTGATCTTGAAACATTTGTAACATTTATGGAACTGTGTAGTAAGCGCTTCCTTTTTTAAATTTTTGCAGGTTGTCTTCCTATAAATACTTACTGTGTACACAGTTTGCTGTGTGAATGAAACAGTACAAGACTGTTGAGGATGGAGATGTGTTTCTATGAAAAGTCAGGGAGTGGGGAGACTGATATGTTTTGCTTGGTGTGATTTTTCTGGTTTTATCTCAGGAAACTAGTATGGAGTTGAAAAAAGAGTTCTCTAGTTCAGGTTTTTTTCAGTTAAGGAAGTTTCAAATTGATTGGGCAAGCTGGCTAGCTGGAAATAACCTGTTTTTCACAGTGAGCTCTGTGAAGGTTATTTACACAGAAGATTAACTGTGATGTGCTTAAATAACCCAAACATTCTCAAGCATATGACTCCCTAACTTCATTTCTCAGAGATAAGTATCCTAAATATAGCATGTTCTCATAGCCTAATTTATACCTCGTCTGTACTAGTCTTGTCACTTTGTGTGGGTTATCCCACCTACACGTGTAATGAGCAATTGGCAAGTGTGTTGGTATCTCCAAAGCTGCACATGCAAGTCACAGCACGGACTTGTATTATATAGGTAGGGGTATGCATTAACTGGTTGTCATGGGTAGCCCTGCCTTGTCCTTTGGTTTGTCTGGGTGGTATTGTACTTTTTACAGAAGAGTTAGCTCCCTGACTTCTGACAGGAGTTTCTTAGACATCAAAAAATGATTCATTATTTGAGGTGGGGGAGTGGGTGTGGAATGGGGTGTTTCTTTTTGCAAGGTCACAAATTCATTTAAAAACAGAAGGAATAGAATAAATAAAATGTTTTATCTGTAAGGATACAGAGCTAAGCAAAATGTTAATTTGGTAGTTTTCTTTTTGTATTAACAATCCATTATTTAATTCTTTGCCCAAACTCTCTCTTATTCTTTCTGGTGTAACTGTCTGGGATTTAAGAAAATTAAAGACTATCTGGCAGACTCAGTTCTTAAATTAAGACTGGTAATTTTTGATGACATGTCAGTTACAGTTTGAATTTATGTGGTCCTGGATGTTCTTTCCTACCTTTCGGTACTTAAGAGAAAAATAATTGTGAGAAGGTATAATTTTGCTCAAGTACAGAACCATACAATTAAAATCTGTGACGTATTTAACTAGCTATTTCTTTCTACATTTTCAAAACTAACATCTTTGAGCTCTATCAGTAAAACACAAGGTCTTCTGGGGACAAATTATACCAGGGTCTAAGTAGTCGAATAAGACTAATTTTCTCCTCAGTTGAAACCTAATTGAAATCCCAGAGTGAATTCAGAATAACCCCATTTAAGTAATTTTTACTGGTTCTGCTAGAGGCCCTATTGCCTTATTTTAGTATTTATGTATTTGTTAGTAGACTGTGTTTATTTATCTTATTCTTTTAAGTAATTGTAGAAATATAAGTGAAATCCTTTTCAGAAGGTCTTTAATATGTATATGTATTTTGTAGTCAAAACCACATGCTAGATAATTAGGAGCCACGCTGTGGTATATATAAATACTGTGTTATCCTTTAGACAATTCAGATTGGTTATACACATTGTCCTACTGTAAGTGCATAGGATTTAATTTTGGTTTGGCTTTTGGAGAATTTGGGTGACAAAGACAGCCTTTCAGAACATCTTGAATGTTTATGTAATTTGTGGTACTTCAATGTATTGAAGAAAGCACTGAAAATTTGACAAATTATATGATAAAAGCAAATTTTTAGTGTCAGCATTTGCTGCTTTACTATGTACCATTAAATTGCTGACTAGGATATAATTACTTTTCTACTTGGAAGGCTTGTTTTAATCTGAATAGGCTTGGTTTAGTCTGAATAATGGAAAATTTTACCAGATTTTTAGTGTAAAACATTGCTGTTGGCCAAGTGAACAGAATTACTCTGCAGAAGTGCTGGCATGATCCTGTCAAATAAACTCGGTCAAAGGGACCTCAAATCTACTGCACACCAACCCATCTGAAAGAAAGCCTCTAACACGGCACGCTGCTGTGATAATTCAATAATACTTGCTTGATGATTACACACCTCAGTTAGGGGGAAACGACCTGTAAATTATACTGTACAGATTAGAAGGAGCATCTTTGTATATATCCTAAAAGACTGTCAGTTCCCATTTAGAAATAATACCATCTTTCACATTACTGAAAAGCGTTTGGACAAAAGCTGTACAAACGTGTAAACCAAGTGTCACTGGAAAACTTTGAATAGTCTTGTGCCTTGGAGAAGCCCAGTAATAGCACAAAACTTCATTTTAGTGGCAGTGCTGTGGGTGTATGTAAAGGTGCCTTTCACTTTTTGCATCAAACACTGCAGCACAGTTGAATTTTAACCTGACCTAAACTGAAGCAGTTTATAAATGTGAGCTGAGGAAAGCAGAAATAGTTTGCGTTTTTTGGTTCTTCCAATGCTCAAACTTTCTGTGTCCCTGATCCTGCTTGTTACTCTCTCTTTTGTCAGGACACGTGTTCATATTTGAAACTGATTGAGGTTAAAACTCACCTTTACTTCTGGATTGTTTTAATCTGAATCAATTCCCTGATCCAATTCACCATGCAGCAAAGTGAAGCATGAACCCTTTTGCTTATATGAGCAGGGGGTAGAAGCTGAAAATTAATAGAGGAGAGTGGAAATGGTTGGAATTTTTTCTGTCTTTAAGGTGGTCTTATTCAGGTTCAAACTGCTCCTAGTTCTAGAGAGTAAGTTTTAATAAGAACATTTGTTGTCTTTTCATGGGCAATATGAAGCTCTTATAAGAAGGAAAATGTGATGGAAAGGAGGAATCATGTAACCATATTCCTGTAAATGGGCATGAAGCTGTAAATTAGAAAACATATTGTGTGATTCCCAAAGGAAAATAGCCAGTAATAAAGAATCAGTGCAATTGGTCTAACACAGTGAGTGTAATATATTAAACTGAGCTCACAATGACAGTAATTTCTAGTTCTTTGCTATTACTTGGCACAGTAACTTGTAAAAGCTGAATCTCTTTACAGTGTTCTGCCTCACCTTCTAATCAGTTATCAGAGGAGGCAAGAAAAGATTTGCTAAAAATTATTACATAATTAGAGAAGGGTATTACATGGCTAAAAGTGTCTTTCTCTTTTCAATATTCTTCAGTTAAGTATCTGTCTGGCTATGAAGACTCTCAGGTAGTCCTTTTCTTGCAGTTTGCATTTTAAACAGATTTGTGACATCTGATTGTTGTATAGAAAAGCATGTGGATGAGGTTTTTTTAATGGTATCTTTAGATGGACACTTGATACGTATATTAAAAAAAATCCAGCAGCTTTTAATTATTGCAACTGTGGATAATAAAATAAAAATGGTAAGAGCGTTGGTCTGATTAATGCAATGGATGCACAGATTTTTTTTCCTAATTTTTCATTTTCAGTACTATAATTTTATCTTAGGAGCAGCAATATCCCTAGTATCTACCGTTAGCATAAGGGATCTAATGCTGGGAATGCTGCTATTGGGTTTCTGATTTTGCTGTTGAGGAAGCAATGGCTGAAATACCTTTATCAAAAACATTGCTTGAAATTTACTTACTTAAAGGCTTCTCTAGAAAGCCACTATGTTTTGGTTTTATTGGTCTCCCTTTGTTATGGTATTTTTCTCGACATTTGAATTATCAGAGGTGGAGAATTTTCAAATTACATATCAGGTGTGTGTAAGTTTTGGCTTGCTTTTTATCATCCTTTCAAAGATGTTGGATCCTGAGGGCTAGTTAAAAGCTTACTTGGACAAATGTTTCTGTAATCAATTTTTACAATACCATTTTTTGTAAAGCTGAGTCAGGATTTGACTGCAATAGGCATACTTGACATGGGTAGTACCTGTTTAGTTCTCTGATAACATTACTCTTTTGTTGTTTACCTAAGTACTGATTTGAATTTATTAGAAATCATTTCCCTCTTTCCTCAAATCTGTCTCATGAGACATTTGTTTAAGAGACAACCAGCAGGTAGTCTGAATGAACCTTAATAGCATGGCTTTGATATCTTAGAAAACAGAGATCTTCAATAGTAATTGCACAAATTGAACTAGTCTCACTTTCAACACTCCATGTATTATGTATGATGCAATCTGTAGAGAAGGTGTGCAGAGTTAAAAGGATTTTTGCCAAGGCTGGGTTTTGCCTAGTGTAACTGATTTCTCCAATGTCCTTCTCTAGTTAATTGCAAAAAGAGTGAGTTCTCTAAAAGCTCAATCAGAGCAGACTAATGTATCCCATGGAGAAAAAGGAAAATTAGCCTCATGGAATTAGAATTGGCTTTCCTGAATACTTCTCTAGGTGCCTCAAATCTTCAGAAGTTGCACTTAATGTCAGATATGCTAAAAGGGAGAAGCAAAGCCAGAATGGAAGGTAGCAAAATAAGCTGTAACTGTAAAAGTACAAGGCATCTGCTTGCCAGGTTAAATGATCTTTTTCCTTAGCTGCAAACATGGCTTTCATTTAAATGCCCCAGAGCAATATTTGTTTGATTTGCTATTGTGAGGAAGCAGAGGGATGGCCTCCTTGCTGGTTTGTATGGGTAAGTTGCACACAAGGCATCCTGAGAGAGACTGGAACTTCTAGAACATGATAGCATTAACATTGCTTGCACAGCATTAACTTGGCTGCTTTGAGTGTTGCATGGTGAGCTGCAAAAGAGATCCTAGCTTCGTTTATTGAGAAAGTTGGGAGGAGTGTTTTGAATAAGGTAGTGTGTTTTCATTGAAAAAATGAAAAAGATGCTTACAAATCCATTTAAATCTTGACAAAACTTAGTCATCTTCTCTCTTTCTTGGAAAATGGTTAAGCGGATTCAGCAACTTTTATCCCAAGAAGAACTAAAAATTAAGTGTAACTAAAATGTAGCGGTACAATCCCCTCTTGATTCAAAAAATTATGATTTAACAAGATTGTCAGTAACTCCTTTGTGGACTATTAGGGCTTCATTAATCTTTAGTTGGTTCTTGTAGCTCTGCTTAATGGTATCAGTGAAGTGTTGCCTATTAAACATGACTTCTTTTTTTGTCTAGTCCCCAAGCTGTTAGGAAGACTGAACGTGCTCTCAGAATTCAACATTTCTTTTCTAAACTAGTCTCCAGCTGGCTTTCTTCTGCTCTGTGTTTCATTCATGATATGCACTTTGAAAAGCATATGGTTTTCTCTCTCTGCTAGAAATGTAGGATGAGTTGTCCAAAGAGTATTGGTTTCAGAAAATGGTCACTGCCCTTGTAAATCTGCTGTCTTTTCTTGCTTTCATTTAGAGCCTCAGTATTTTATACACATACATTCTGTCAGCAAACATCTGTGAAATGTACAGGCCAAAAATGTGCTTCCTTTTCCCCATAAAGGATGAAAAAGTGACATGGAGACATAAGGATCTATTACCTCTGTCTGGCCTTTCCTTGGCAGAGGGTTTAAACTTGTCAATGAACTGTATGCAGTCACAATGATTTCACATAATGGATTTCTTGGGCTTTGTTTTTTACCACTCACTGCTATTAAAAAAAAGGGGGGGAAAAAAGAAAGAAAAGTAAGTACTCAAGGCAACAGTCACTAACTATCACCAGAAAGCTCACCACAAGTCCCTACACCTTTTGGCTATTGGGGGGAAAAAACAAGCAAACAAACAAAAACCCAAAAAGACTAAAGTTTTTGGTTGGAGCTGAGCTGCTTCTATTTCCTTGTGAAAAATTCAACTGTTTCTACTGCACTGATGCTTTTCCTAATGTCAAAATGAGCTAATGGCCCACTGTGTTAAGAAAGGTGTAACTGAGCATTAGAATAAAGCCTCAGACTAAGAGTGATTCAATGACCTTCGCTTTAGAGCTTCTCTCTCATAATGTCTGCCGGCTGCATACCCCATTCCTATGTTCTGTGTAACCAGCCAGAAGCAGCCTGTGATCTTAAATGCTTTAAAGAGAATGTTTGCATCATGACATTACTGTGTACATAGCTAACAGGCCGCATAATGGAACAGGGATTTTAATATTGACAGCATATTACTTAAATGTTGCCCTTCTGAATATTTTCTAAATCCTCTTAGCTCTTAGTGACAGCTTTGATTTTGTTATTATTTTTTTTAATAAAGTCAGTCTTTTCATTTATCCAACTAAGTTTGGTAAACAAAAGATGTTTAATACTTCCTTTCATATGGGCAGATTCTTGTATTTAAGGGTTTATCTTTGTGCACTTAAGCTTATTAAGTTCCTGGGTAACTATTTTTAAAAAGCTGAATTTGCAGGAGCAGTACATGGTGCAGAGGTGGGCTTTGGAATTTTCTGTGCTTTGCCACTGTATACTGTGAATAGATAATCTCCAAAGGATTGCAGTAAGCAAAGCAGCATGGGTTATGGTATGCAAATGTCACATGGATATTTGGATTCAGTTTTGATCTACTAATAGTCAGAAGTGAAGATTTTGGGTTTGGCTTTATGTGTGTATGTATGTGTATACACACTCCGTTTAAAAATTGCATAAGATGAGGAATTGTGGCATAAGATGAGGAATTGTGAATAAGATGAGGATCTGCAGCAAAATGAAAAGGAAGAAAAATTGTGACAAAATTCTGACCATCTATGGGGATTTTCTCTTCGAAGCTCTAGGACCATGACTTTGTGTTGTGCTTTGATTGTGCTCTGACAATTTATTTCTAAATGTGTTAGATGCAGGTTATTACAAAATCTGAAAATGTTTATGAGGGATGACAGTAGTGTGATGCAAGAGAGGTGACATGGGCAGAAAGGTGGTGGGGATCTTCTAACATGATTTGGTTCTTTGAATTTTCCATATGTGTGAGCTTTGGGGTGTCAGTTTGGGGAAGCGTTCTCTTTCCCGGGGAAGCAAGACAGATAACACATGGGTTTTAAATGTTTGCAAGGCATTCAGAAGCATGCTTTTTGCAAATTTAGGAGTGAAGACCTCAGTGTTTTTGTGGCAGTGTTATGGATGGAGAACTTAGAGTGTTGGCCAGGTGTACAGTCGCAGCAGATGGCTGGGTATTTTGTGTGTGCAGTTTGTTTGCATTTACGTAACTGTTGCTCACAGGTGACTGTGGAAGAGGTGATGACTACAACTGCGTACCTGGATCTCTTTCTGCGCAGCGTTTCAGAGCCAGCCCTCCTCAAGATTTTCCTCCGCTTTATTTTGCTGCACCGACATGAGAATGTGCATATCCTAGATACACTTACTAGCAGAATCAACACACCATTCCGGGTAAGACAAGTGGCTGATGTCTCCCAGCTGATCCCAGTTGTTAACTGTGCTATCACTGATGCATTTCTCAGGAGTCTAGTCTGTGTTACTGTAGCATGTTTACTTCACTATGACATTACCAGCTTTCTCTGATTAAAAGAAAGTGCTTTCTTGCTCACGTGAACAGGCTGTTGCTTCCTTTTCTTTGCCTTCACTCCCCTGTGCAGTAAGGTTTATCTCAGCATTACACTGAGCCCCTTCTGAGTCTAGGGACAGTGTGCCACAGTGGCTGGAGAGGTAGCTGCCAGGGAAAATAGTTTCCTCTGCTAACAGTTGGATATTCTGACTGAGAAAATGACTACTTGTTGCACTGGACTACCCTTCTGAGCCTTGCTTGGCTGACAGCCTTGGCTGACTTTTCCGTGATGTGCAGCTTCATGGATGAAATTAAGAAAAATGTTTTAGTGCAAGTGAATGTATAGAATGTGCAATAATATTTTAGAGAAGACCAGCATGTGCATTAAATTTGTGTATTAGGGGCAGTACCTTCATCCGAAAATTGTGCTGAAATGTGAATGCATGCAAATATCAACATATGCTGCTGTTAGTGCATCTCTAAGATGGATTAAGTATGAAAACTGAAACAGCTTCTGTCAACAAAAATGCAAGTGCTCTTTTCTCTGCTAATCATTAATACTGTTCCATAGGCAAACAAGAAGGGAATTGTCAAGAATTTTGCAGCCCTGAGCAACGCAGGGTCTCAGCCAAAATGATTCTGTGATGCTAAAGGAGTTTTCTGCAGTACAGATTGGCCAAGTGCAAAAGCCAGAACTGTAGCCTTCTGTGTGTTTCCGTAACACAAAAGCTGATTACATTATTATTGATGAAAATACTGATTAATAATTCACAGGGTTAAACTTATGTACAGACAGGCAATTATAAAAGGACTGTCATTTTTACATGACTTTAAAAATACTACCCTGTCTCCTGAGCATATTTTAAATTTTATCTTTTTACAAAATATAAAAATAGACTATGCTTTATTTATTCAGAAGATTTCCCCATTTGCAATATGATTGCAAAGACAAATCAATAATATTTTCCTGTAAACTGAAATTTCTTAAACACAGGATAATTTAAGGCAGCAGCAGGGCTTTTTGAACTTTCATGGCATGAAGAAAAGTTATACTTGGCTCCCTCTAAATTTCACCGAGGAAATGAGACCTCCTGTTTTGATCTCATGTCCCTTCCCTGGCTAAAACACACCTTTCATGCAAGAATCTGACTTCTTCCAAAGGCTTGTTGTAAAGCTCTTCAACTCTGCCTGTACGTTCCTGTTAAGAACTCCAGTTGTGGGTATTTCTTTCTCTCTTGTCCTTTACTTTATCCATCTGTATCTATAGACATGAAGTCTTGGGTTATCTGTTGACTCAGTACAGGCAGTGGAGAGTGGTGGCAGGGCAGTAAGTTTGAGCTCTGCTTTGCCTGTCAGCAGGCCAGTTCATGAACGTTACTCCCTTTCTTTGGTTCTTCTGTTGATGTTCAGTGACCAAACTAGGAAAGGCAATCAAAGTAAGTTTCACTTTTCTGAGGCTATCAAGTGAGGTTCACTTAAACTTTGTTAATTAACAGTTTCACAGGGATATCTATCAAGTTAAGGGAAGTACATGTATATATATATATATTTGAAGAAATCTTTGCATTCATCTGGTTTTGGACAACTGATCACATTGCCACTCATCTGAAGGAGAGAACCAGAAATGATGACTCAGAGTCTTTAAGCTGACATTCCTGAGGAGACATGGGCTGAAGAGAGGAACATAGCAATGTGCTGCTGCAGAGCTAGAACAGAGCATTTTAACAGTGGGAGTAAGGGGAGTGACTGCAGGGAAGAGCAGCCATGTGGAACAGAAGCCGTGCCCAGGCACGATGGTGGATTTAATCTTGAATGAAATGCAAATTATGTTGAGTGACTGAAAAAATGAGGTAGAAATATCTGTGGCTTTTTCCTTACATTGTCCTAATCTGTTTATTTTGTTAGCTACTGAAAAGTGCTATTAATTTCATATATTATAATTTCAAATCTATATTTATGTAATTAATATAGGGAGAGACAAGATTTAAACATGACTTGGAACTTCAGGAAAGTGTGAATTTGTGCTAGATAATTCTCATAGTAGTCACCCTGGTCCAGGAATCTAAGCTATCTGTATGATATTGTTTCCATGAGAGAGCAACACAGGAGAAATAAACATTAAGCAGCAGGGATACTAAGATAATGTGGTCTGTGAAGGCATACAGCTCATGCTTCTACCATTTTGGGCACAGCTGCAATCTAACAAGTGTCTGGAGGGTAGAAATGTACTGTATTATAGCTTTGAAAGTGTTGTGTGTCTAATTAATGAACAAAAAAACTAGTAGAAGTCCACGTTTCTAGTCTGTCCTACAGCCAGTGTAAAAGTGGGGTGCCTGTCACAGAAGGGGTATGATTTTTGTCTCTGCTGAGTGTGACTAATGAAATACCTAGTTACAGACCTATTTAGTCAAACCTTTGCCAAAAAGGCAAATATGCAATTCCAGTGAGGAATCCCATCCTTTCTCCTGGTCTCACAGAAAGGATCTTTCTGCTTTGCCATAGCTCGCAGCTTTTCAACTGACCTGTAACAGAGGGATAATAAATGCTTCAGATGGACTAGATTCTGACAAAAAAATGACTTTTTTGTCCTGGTCTGTGGCCAGTACCTTAAGCTGTATTTTTAGAACTATTCAGCTTCTTAATGTGCAAAACACTAATAATTTTTATACTTAGAGTACCAGAAATGTAATGTGATTTATAACTCTTCTTTCAGAAAAGACCTTTAGTTGGTCCAAATTCTGTGTCAGAGGTTAAAACTAACATGCTGTTTTGGAGGTTACAGGGTTCAGTTCATGCTAAACTAAATTGATAAATGTGAATAACAGTTAAGACTGGCAAATTGCTTCTTTTTTTTGCTTATTTGAAGGAAAGCTCTGCATTGTATGTTATGTGTATAATTCTAGATAACAAAAAAATCCTATGGGGTACTGACAAAATTAAGTATCATACTAAGTATCTTATAAAGCATGCTGTTCCGGCAGAGCCATTTTGTAATGTGGTATGCAGAGAAGATTAAAGATACAATTTCCAAATCAAAATCTGACAATATGTATTATTTTCCAGCTCTGTGTGGTCTCTTTGGCATTGTTCAGAACGCTCATTGGCTTGCATTGTGAAGATGTGATGTTACAGCTCGTTTTAAGGTAAGCCCAAGCTTCTTTTTCCACATCTCATCCTGACTGAGACATACTGTCTTTGCCAATGGATGCAGAACTGATGGGAGTTCTCCAAGAGAACAGAAATCCAAACAGCTGCAGAGATAAGAATATTTATGATCCTGACAGAAGTCTACCTGACCTGACGTTGTGTGATTTATGTCCTGAGATCTTCAGAGCAAGAGATTTTCCTGTGATTTATTTCTATAGAAGTGAAATAAGCTAAGAATATATTTATCATCTCCTTATTCCCTGCTTCTAAATGTATAATTCTTCTCTTGTGCATGTTTTCTCTAGCATATTATGTACTGTGATACAGAGCTATATACTTGTTTACAGCTTCCACCTTCTCTTGTTGTTTTTCACCTCTTTGATTCCTCTCACAATGAGAATACTTCAGGTTCCTGAACTATTATAGGTGGATTGTTTTGTAGTGTACTAAATGCATTGATTATTTTTGGTTTTTTAAGATTCCATACTTGCTTCAAGATACTTCCTTAAAATATTGATGTGTGCATTAGATGAGAAATATTGGTGTAACTAACTTGGGCTTTTAGCATGGTAGATCACATGAATGTTTCAGATACTGTCTGTCCCTCCACACACAAGTATTAGGATGAAGTTTCCTATAGGTCTGGCTGTTGGACCTGAGAATACTCTTAGGACCTCTATGAACGCTACTCTAGCAGTAGAGTTCTGTGGTTAATTTTTTTATTTAGGAAATCATTTAGATTTTTTTTTGCATTTTAAATGGAAGTACATCAGTTAACACTGAGGCTCTTACTAAAGTGATTTAAACAAGTAAAACAAAAGTGTTCTAAAGAAGTTTAGAATGAGATTGTGCCTCCTCTATTTCTTGTACTCCCCATAGGTTGTTCCTTCCTCTGCCTGAGAGCTACTGTTAAAACACCCTGATGACTCTTCTTTCCCTTTTTTCTGGCTGCTTGCCTGGCAAACATAAACTGCCTCTTCTGGATTTCCCAGGAAAACAAATAAACTGAGGGTTATGAGACAGAACTCGTAGTTGGACCAACCCGTTCTTCTGGCCTTTAACATCTGCCCATCCCACACTTATTCTATACTTTCTTGCAACAGATTTGCTCTAACCTACGAAGGATTGTTTGCTTCCCTGTTCTGAAGCAACTAGTCTCCTGTCTCTACTTGTCTTGACAGTTCATTATTAAAGCATCACAATAGAAAGAGTCAGGATTCCATGCTCTTGAGAGGTTTAGAAAATGGATCACTGTAAATATTATTACTGTTTCTTTTAATTTGGAGAAGGCAGGAAGGGAAATTTGTATGTTGTTGCTTTCTCTAACATGAAAGGATGATATGTAATGCTAGGCACTCCTGTTTCAGGTATCTGATCCCATGCAACCACATGATGTTGAGCCAGCGGCGCTCTGTGAAAGAGAGAGACTGTTATTCTGTATCTGCTGCGAAACTACTGGCTCTGACACCAGTCTGCTGCTCCACTGGAATCACTTTGACACTTGAAAGCCAAGGAAAAGATTACATTCTATGGACAAAAGCAGCACATACTAAAGGTAATTGATGCTCAGGGGAAGACTAGATCATTAAGTGTGTTTTATTTGGTAGCAGCTCATGAGAGGAAGCGGAAGAAAATCAGAGGAGGAGGAAATGTGGTGGGCAACAATAAACTGGACTAGGAAGCTTATTGAATTCCTTTCACATATCCAGGTCTATTGAAACCTTATTCTAACAGCTATCCAGCTTGAATATATGCATTAATGAAACTAATGTACAGATGAACAACAGCAACTCTTGCTACTTCAGCATGGTTGCTGCTTTAAGGTTTGAGTTGTGGGCTGCTCTCTCAGAAATCTTGAGTTACGTTTCCATCTTTGCAATAGGAATAAGTCAGGTGTGTTTATGAGCAAATCTCGCAATTTTTGTGCTTTTGTCTTTCTGCCTTATTGGATGGTTGGGGTTAAACACTTTGCAGTGTCTTAGTGGATACCTTACTAGAGAAAATACCTTGCTAGAGATACTACTCATGGTATGAGTCATTTATTTCTAGATTCTGGTACACGGTCTTCTGAATCTACTTGCATTGTGGAATATGGAAGAGCTGTGGACATCAGCTACTTGCAGTACCTGGGGGAAGCTCAAGAAGCCATCATCCAGTGCTTGAAAGATTGTAAGGTTTGGTCTGCCTTCTATGATGGAGTAAACCCTGATCCAGACACCGCTATCCAAACACTTGCAGAGGAGAACAGTACTGATGTGGAACATCCCATGTTTCAGCTCCAGCAAAGGACACCTAGCACGTGCAGCTCCTCTCGAGTAACTCCATTCAGTGACAAGATGCAGTTGGAGCTAGAATGGGATGATAGCTATGACACAGGGATTTCTCCTGGTTCTAATGTGAGCTCACCACAACCGTATGATGATCTGGGAAGCATTGAAATGCAGCCACCTGCAGAGCCACCGAAACACATTCAAGAAATGAAAAAAAATGCCATTATGCTCATCAAAGGTTCTTACATAGAGGAATCAGACTTTCAGGATGATGTTATGGTTTACAGGTTATGTGCCCAGAAGGATACTCATGATGATGACAGCTCCAAGGAGAAAATTTTAAATGCAGCTAGAGATCGTGAGGTCCAAAGCCAGACAGTAGTCAATGGGCCTCTTGCAAAGACCCAGCTGGAAATGGGCTTGGATGAGCACAGTAAGAAAAAATCAAGCTCAAGTCAAGGTATAATGAAAGAACAAATAAACCAGAAAATGACTGAGATTGATCCACAACCAGACTTAGAATTGAAGATTTCTTCTCAGGAGGCAGATTGTAATTTAAGTACAAGACTCTTGAACACAGATAGTGAGGATTTCATCACACAGTATGACAAAATTATTAAGGAACTGGATTCAAACAGTGCAAGCTTGGAGGAACAGAAGTTGGATACTCCCTACCCTGTCTCACCAGCAGAAGAGGAGGAGGACTTTGAGAATTTCTCAACAGACACCCCTTCTGCAGAGAGCATATCATCTCCCTTTGGACCAAAGGAGGATGTCTCTCCTAAGCACAATTCGAGGAGCCAGAGTGCTCCATTTACAGGTAGGATGTCCTGTTAATTACCTGCATAACAAATACAGGAAGGCTTAGTGATTAAGGGGGCAAATGAGGTCACACTCTGCAGCACAGAGCAAGGAACAGTCCTGGCACTAAAGAGCCCAAATTGCTGAGACCAGTAAAAGAAGAGAGAGAGAGATCCAGTGTGAAAGTACAGCAGAGTCATCAGTATGGTGACAGGAAGTAATGGTTTCTCAGGGGGTTTTTTTGGCTGCTTGTCTTTTTCTTTTTCGGTAATTGTTTAAAATGTTGAGCAGGGGTTATGTTGTTTGTATGTGAGAGCTCCATCACTCTAGAGGAAGCTTTTTCAGTTGAAATGGGATCGGAGTACCTGTTCTAATATACAGAGCTCAGGTAAATAATTTGCTTTTTTATAGTTTCTGCATCCACTGCATCAGAGATGAAAGTACCATGGTGCCATTTTTCCCTTCTCTGCTATTCCACATTGTAGCACGAGGTGTCAGCACTGGTGCCATGTCTGTACGTGCCTGTCTCCATGCTCTGCCCTGGCATCCTGTTCCTCCAGTGTCATCCTCCACTTGCTGTTGGCATGCTTTTCTGTCTGGTGCCACACAGCAATTTAAACTTGGTCTCTACTGACTGTCCAAGCTATTCAAGAATGACAGTACTCCCAGAGGTCAGAGTCGGCTTTTGATCTGTATTTGTTCAGCTCCTTGCACTGCAGACTCCTGTTATTTAATTAGGTCTCCTAGATACCAGAGTAATGCAAATAATAAAAAATAATTATGTATCTGGGTTTCCTTACTCAAAACAAAACCTCTGTAAGAGGGCTTCTTGTTCATTTAGAGGAGGAAATCATGTGTGTTCATTGAAAACCAGCCCTTTCCGGTCAGCTGTGGCCAGAATGCTTGGCACTGTTTCATAATTGAAAAATGCAGCCTGATTTTCAAACAATTTGCTCTTTTTGCTGTAGTGGCAATTTCCTTGTACCAGAAGCTAATCACATCCAATCTCTCTATTGCCCAGTATTGGTTTTCAAATGTAGCTCAGAAATGCTGTCACTTTCCCTCATTCTTTGTCTAGTCCCTATCTCTGTTTGTTCTTTTCCAAAAACCCACATCAAAACCACTTCCAGGTCAAACCCATTAAAACCTCAAAATTGAGGAAAGGGAAGATTAAAAGCTAAACACAGTAAGCCTCATTGTTTGTTCCCCATTCACAATTTGTTTTACTCTTAGACTGTTTACTGTGCTTTAATGGAAGTTTTGGTGATTTCACGTAAGAAGGTGCTCAGAAACACAGAATATGCTGAGTTGGATGGAATTCAAAAGGATCATCACCTTATCCCTGCACAGGACTATCCTCAAGAGTTTCACCATGTGCCTGAGAGTACCATTCAAATGCCTCTTGAACTCTTGTCAGGCTTGGTGCTGTGACCACTTCCCTGGGGAGCCTGTTTCAGTGCCCAACCACCCTCTGGGTGAAGAACTTTTTTCCAATATCCAACCTAAATCTCCCCTGACACAACTTCAGGTCATTCCCTTGGGTCCTGTCACTGGTCACCACAGAGAAGAGATCAGTGCTTGCCCCTCCTCCTCCCCTCACAAGGAAGTTGTAACTGCAGTGAGGTTTTCCCTCAATCTCCTCTTCTCCAGGTTAAACACACCAAGTGCCCTCAGCCACTCTTCATACAGCTTCGCCTCAAGGCCCTTCACCATCTTCATTGTCCTCCTTTGGACACTCTCTAATTGCTGAATATCTTTTTATATTGTGGCACCCAAAACTGCACACAATATCCAAGGTAAGGCCACTCCAGTGCAGAGCAGAGCAGGACAATCCCCTCCCTCGACCAGCTGGTGATGCTGTGTCTGATGCTCCCCAGGACAGGGTTGACCCTCCTGGCTGCCAGGGCACTGCTGACTCTCATTCAACTTGCCATCAACCAGGACCCCCAGGTCCCTTTCTGTGGCACTGCCTTCCAGCATCTCATTCCCCAGTCTGTATGAACACCCAGGGTTGCCCCATCCCAGGTACAGAATCCGGCACTTCCCCATGTTGAACTTCCTATGGTTGGTGATTGCACAGCCCTCTAATTTGTTGAGGTCTCTCTGCAGGGCCTCCCTGCCTTTGTGGGAGTCACCAGCTCCTCCCAGTTTTGTGCCATCTGCAGACTTGCTCAGTATCCCTTCCAATCCTGCATCCAAGTCATTGATGAAGATGTTGAAGAGCACAGGGCCTCAGATGGAGCCCTGTGGAATGGTACTAGTGACAGGTCACCAGTCTGATGTCACCCCACTCACTGTTACCCTTTGTGCTCAACCCCCAAGCCAATTGCTCACCCACCACATGATGTGTTTATCCAGCTGTGTGCTGGACATTTTGTCCAAAAAGATCCTGTGAGAAACAGTATTGAAAACCCTACTGAAATCCAAAAATATTCCATCAACTGGCTTCCCTTGATCCACTGGATAGGTTACCTTATCATAAATCAGATTTGATAAAGCAGGACTTCCCTGTCATGAACACAAATGTCTGCGTTATCTTTCAGGTGTTTTTCAATACCTCCCAGAATAATGTTCTCCATAACTTTACCAGGTACTGAAGTGAGACTGACAACACGGTAGTGCTCATAATACCACCTTGAAAATCTCAAAATTGCAGGGCCTTTCAAAGATAGCAGTCTGGTCTACTGGAAGGTGTTCCTGCTCATGGCAGGGGGCTTGGAACTAGATGATCTTTAAGGTTCCTGCCGACCTATGATTCTGTATTGTATTTGGAATGCTATATTGTGTTTGTAGATGTGTTTGCTAAAGTTTCTGGGTTTGTTGCTTTTACTGTTTTGGGATGCTGTCATGGTATGGGGTTTCTCTCTGCAGGATCAAATAACCTGACAGGTTTTCCACACCCAGTAAGCATCAGCAGTGCAAAGATACTTTCTTCAGGCCTGTGAATCTATGAAGAAAATGTCCTATTGGGGTATTTGACATCCAGTGTTAAAGCATTGAACACTATCATCCCTATTTTCACAGAAGCAAGAAAGAATGTGGTGTTCTGGAAAAGAAATCTGTATTTTGCTCCCTCCCTCTCCACATATCACTGCTTGACTTCATGGCCATGAAAGGAATAATTTTTACTTCTCATTAGTTACCCTGTTTCTTCAAGGCTCTCAAAGTCTGCTTACTTCCTCTGATTTTCATTCTAATAAATTATTTGGGGTGAAAGTCATACTGTCACAGAGAAATTTTTTTATGTATTTGGTAACATCTCTTGCAGTGGCAAGCAGTAGTTTTTACAAGTATCTGTCTTCAGCCTTACCTGCTCAGTTCTGAAGTGTTACCTGGAGGAGAGAAACAGTGGCACATCTCAACTCCTTCTCCTGTCATCCCTTTTGTTACAGTAGAGCTTCCACTGCACTGTGGTCTTCAGGAGCTCTATGAACATGTCACCATGAACATGATAGGGGGAGCAGTAGGTTATGTTGTACAGAAGAAACTCTATCTGAACCGAGGAGTTTGGGACTGCTCCACTGGTTACCTGGGCAGGGGGGATTCCTGCAGGGTGTCATATCATGCTTAGCTCTGATGGCTGACATGGTGGTTGAGAGGCAGCAGCCATGTAAAGCCTTGCCAACGCTGACCCTCCCACCTTTCCCCTTGTGAATGGCGCTGGCATTAGCCCTGAGAGAAGAGTCTTGAGGGAGTGCTTGCTTTGTACTCATGATTGCTGTAAAGCATGACAGACTCCAACCTGTAGCAGGGCTCTGGTAGATGGAGTGGCAACAAGGGCACTCCTGATTTGATCCATCCCTTTCCAGTGGCCCAGGATTGCCTTAACCTCTGCCATAGTTTACAGCAGGCATGTTAAACTGGGCTACCCTGTGCCCAGCCAGTTCAGATGGTAGATGTGTGCAAGGTGAGGGGAGCTGGAATGGAGTTGATTTATGGCCACCTGCTTGACCCTAGAAATACCCATGACGTGCATCTTGTGTCGGGGTTGGATATTCAAAGTTAGCAGTGCCATAACTGCATCACCCAGGGATTCTTCTGCATGGTTCTCCTAGCTTTTATGCAGCCAGAATAGTGTGGTGGGACTGGGGGAGGCCAAGGGATTTTTCTAAGACTTAACTTGTGATTAGGTCACTCATACAAGCTGCCTCAAGCATCTCACCAGCTGTGTGGTCTAACAACATGTAGTGAAGTCATGAGTGAAGTCATTCACAGCTTTGCAAAGGTTTCTTAAGCTTGAGGGTTTATGTACTTTCATGGTAAATGCTTTTGTATTTCAGTGATTGTCCTGCAGCATGAATGCACAAGCTAAAGCTATTATTTATTGGTGACATTTATATGCTAAAGCCTATGTCTACCAATAATTCTGCTTATAAATCTATTTTATTGTCTTCCCTGTTTTGTGTGACTGTCTCCAGTTCTGCAAATGCCTTTTTTCATTATGTGAACTATCAGCTCTTGATTTTTATGTTTAGAGTAGCATGTAGATGTTCTTTAGAACACCAATTTTTTGATGACAAGAAAGCTGCCTATAATGTACTTTACCCAATCCTTACTTAGAAATAAGGCACAGCAGGAGTAAAAAGAGATTCTGTTTGCACTGAAACTGGTTAGTACCATTCTCATTAATTTCGAGGGGAATAGAATGGTAGACTATAACATACTAGGCTAAAACCTTATTGCCACATGTAAAGTAGAATAGTTATGTGTGTCAAATATGCCATTAATGTAAACTGATTGCCTAACAAATGTGCTTTTTAATCATAAAAGCTTTTAACACCTCTGTTAAGTCTGTTTTGTCTGTTCAGCTGCAGTTTGGTTTTTCTACCAGCTGTCTTTAATTAGTGTGTGGGAGGTCTAATTTCATTGGTTCTGATGATCAAAATTCCTTTTAAATGCCTGTTTCCTGTATCTTAGGATTTTTCTTCTGTGAAAACAAAAGCGTTGGTTCCCTCTTATTTCCTTGCAGGACCATTCATCAGTGTGGTGTTGTCGAAGCTGGAGAACATGCTGGAGAACTCCTTGCATGTAAATTTACTGCTTATTGGGATTATTACTCAGCTGGCAAGTTACCCACAGCCACTTCTTCGCTCCTTTCTGCTCAACACCAACATGGTGTTTCAGCCTAGCGTGCGGTCACTCTATCAGGTATTTGACCACAGGTGTTAGCCATGCCCACTGGAGCAATGCTTTTGGTGTTTCCTTAAAATTTAGGGTAGCTCCTTTCAGTTTCACCTGTAGCTTTCCCATCTGTCTGAAAGCCTCTTATTTAATTTCCATGTCTTAATTATATTTGTGCAAAGAACTGGAAACTCTGTATGAGCTTAGATTTTTTTCAGAACTTTATTTTAATGCAAGTAGAGAAAGCCTAAGTATTCAGTCTGTGGCTGCCCTGGAAGCAAAGGAGGAAGAAGTAATTGTTACTGTTGTTTTGGCAGGTGCTGGCATCTGTGAAAAATAAAATTGAACATTTTGCTTCTATTGAAAGGGACTTTCCAGGTCTTCTCCTGGAGGCCCAACAGTACTTGCTTTTTCGTGTGGACATGTCTGATGCTGCAGAAGAATTGCTAACCAAAGGTAAATGTTAACCATGCTCAAGGAGGGATGGGTGGAATGACTTAGCAGTTACCTTTCTCTTTTTCTACAAGTGATTAAAAGAAAGTGTGGTGTTGTGAATGTCATTAACCAAGTGTATCCTTCTGACTTTAAACTGATGATGCTCAGTAGATAACAGTGTGTGGATAACTATGTGGATATTTTTTGCGCTTTAGAAGCCTTTATTTGTTACATAAAATGTCTGTTTAAAGAAGTAACAAAATCAGTTCTTGGCTGTCTGTCAGTTTGGCCATAAACAAACTCACTTTCGAGGCATGAGGTGAGGTGGCATATGTGCATGATTTCATTTTATTTTTAGCTTGACCTTCAGCTAGTCACTGGTTCCTTTCTGATAAATGTTAAAGAGGACAGAAGTCCAGGATGAATTGGTTTCTGCAACAGTTGAATAGAGCTTTGTATCTGCTACTGAAGGAGATGGATACTACCTGGAAAACTTTCAGTGTGTTTTCTTGAATGACAAACAAAGCAAAACAAGCAGAGAAAAACAAGGGATGTGTGTAAAAGGCAGGGCTCTTGGAGTGCAGGGGGTAGTTCAAGAGGTATCATCCCACAAAGCCAGCTTCAGAGGGATTTCTGTAACTGCTGCTTCTCAAACGCAGTGCATGCTGCACCTATATTTACAGTTACCAGTATTTATTTATGCTGCTGTGGGGCAAGCCAGTGAAAATAAACTGAATGAGGAGCCTTACATGCTAACTAAGAATCTTTCAGACATAGCCATGTAACAGGTGGAGTTGGGGCCCTACCATGAGAATGTGCTTGTTCTCAGCTTGCTGCTGAGTGGGCAATGTTAGGTGCAGGTTTCCCCTGAAAAACAACTTCTCATGTGACAGGAATGTGTCAAATTTGGTGAATGATTAAGAGCTGACTGTGCCAAAGGGTTCAGGAGAGGCTGCATTTATAGGTGTGTGCTTACTCATCACTTCAAGTCATTAGTAATCACCCACTCTGGCTATACCTCTGTGAAGATGTTGATACTTTTCTTGGATTTCCAAAGATTTGAAATGCAGGACTCTTTATGTGCCATTTTAATTACGTTTTCATTTTTCAAGACACTGAATAATAATCTACCTGGTTTCTAGTCAGTGTAGTGTGTGTTTCTAAGGTTTGCAGCACATCTGGTCTGCAAAATTATGATCTGGCTAAGGCTGCTTCTTCAAGAAGTGATCTGTGGAAGGCACCTATTCTAAAGAAGCTGTGTACTGCAAATGTCACTAGTGCTTTAGGCTCTGCATTCTGGTGCCATAGATTAGAAAGCTTTATAATTAGATGGTATTGTACCTAGCATATGGGAGATGAGATTAGGAGGCAACATTTTAAGTCCTTTTTTTAGGTGCTCAAAATAAGAACTTTCATATAATGCATTCTTTCTGTGGGCTTCGGCATTTGCTAGCTTGACTCATGCTGATCATTATTTAGGAATTTGAAACAAGACTGCTTAGTCACCCTGTAGGTACATTTTCTTCTGTATAGTGGCAAATCCTGCAAAGATGCTTTCTCTTGAAAAATAGGTGAAGAGTAAATAAATGTCTGGATACCTGCAGGTTTGTTCCCAACAGGACTGGTGATGCAAGTCGTCAGAATGTAATCCTGGGGGAAAGTTGGGTCAGTAGTCCATCAACCAGTAGTTCATTATATTGATCAAGAAGTGCAAGCTAGGAACTGCTACAATAATGGTAAATGAAAAACAAACAAACAAAAAAACCCAAAAAGCAAACCCCAACCCAACACAAAATTAGGCCTTCCTGTAGGACTTCCTTGCATTTGCTTGAATGCCACCTCTGAGCGTCATGCAAATTGGCTTCTCTCTGAGAAATTCTTCACCCTTGAATAGAAGTGGTGAATAACATCACTGTTCTCTACAGGTCTGAGCGTAACTGGTCTCCTACAGAATTCACATCTGAAAACCAGAAGCCAGACCTAGTGGGGAAGACAAATGTAAAACAGAGAGTATTTTCTTTCTTTTAACAGGGATGGTCTCTGAAGGTGTTCAAGCAGAAAACGGCAATTTATTATTTTCTGCTTCCAATAGGGTGTGGTTTCCTCACACAGTAGCTTGGGTTCTGGTCTCATATATAGAGCTGTCATGATGTAGATCCCATGAGAAAAGCTACCTTCCTTTCAGTGTAACAATTTTTCGGGTAATGATCTTCAGAGTACTCATTTTCTCAGTTTTCAGTTGCATGATTTAGTTTGCCTTCTGACCCTAGACAGAAGTCAACAGTCTCGATCAAAGTAAAGAAGCCAAATCTCTGGTTCCTAGATTAGCTTTCTGCCCTTTTCTGGTGTTTTGGAGGGGTTTTTTTCCTAAATAAGAAGTTAAGTCCAAATCAAAATATTTTTTAGGGAAATGTATCAATTTCAATGCTTTTTAAAAGGAAGAGTAAGATCAAAGGCAAAGCTTTAATGGTATACTAGCATTCTGGTTTTATTGGCTAAACTATTAAAAAAACTTAAAATATTAATTAGGAAATGTTTTGAAACTAGAAAATCTGAAAAAAAAATCTTCAAGGGAAGCTCAAAACTTTATATTTTCATTGTAATTCATAATTTAAGCTGTTTTTCCTCCCACAGTCAGATTTTCCCACAGAATTGAAATCTCTGTACTCTGCTTTGGTAGACAGAAATTTGTAGAATAACAACATGAATGATTGATAAATCTGGGAAAGGTGTTTTAAACTCAAGAAAAGTATGAGTTTATTAAATGATTAAGATGAAAATTTCTTTTGAGTGTTTGGAAGTGTACAGTAATTCCACAGTGCCTTTGGAGAAGTACAGACAAGGAACAAAAGTGCAGAGCTGTTGAACAGAGGGACTGCTGTGCTGTATCATGTGAGGCATTATTTACAGCTCCTTGCGTTTGCTTCTTGGAGAGGTTTCAGAACAAGGCTGGTGTCTCTTGAGGCTGAGTTGTTTTAACATAAACTGCGTGCACTTTAAGGGAAACATCTTCTTAATGCAGTGTTTGCCTTATCTGCAGTATGTGAGTTAATGTAAGTACTTTTTTTAGTTTTTTTAATGATTTACTTACACAGCTCATGAGAACATCCACGTGTAAGTTAAACAGGATTTTATCCGTCTCTGCTTTTGGCCTTAATGACATGTTGTAGCAGTGAGTTCCACAGGTTAATTTTTCGTTGTAAAGTATTTATTTCTATCAGCGTTAAATTTTGTCACCTTTTTAGCCTCACTAAATTAATTATCATTTAAAGGGCAGCTCTGCTTCAGGTTGAAACAAGGACCAATTGATTGAAATTTAGGTGCTGCTGTCACTGTAATTACATGCATTCTGATTCTTGAGCTCTGATCCTCTGGCAGCAGAGATAATAAAGCAGAGCACACAGTGGTTTTCACTTGCTCTGTTTTTAATGTTTAGTTGCTTTACAGGGAGTTACTACTACAAGTGTAGTTAGTGGGACATATAGCTGCAGAAGAATCAAATTTTTAAGTTTTTGTCCCTTAGTTTCTAGCTTGCTTCAGACTCATGTGGTGATGCTATAACTCAGCCTCCAACTCGTTTACATGATGATTCCCAGGGAGAGGAAGGAGAAGTAAAGTCAAAAGGATGATTTGATCTGGGGGAGGGATAGAGCACAGTATCGTTGAAATGGAGACCATCATGCTGGGTCTAGATGGGTGGATATTATCTGCTATTTCAGAAGGTAAATCCATATTCTCTTCCCTTGGCTCCTCTTCTGCCCACATATTTCTCTCATCAGCGCTGGAACTGAATAATATATAACCTGGGGAAAGATAGGTAATAAAAAATGCAATATAATCAGGCCAGGTAGAACTTTAAAATGTTGGATTAGTGGAGTATCTCCCTTTGTGATCTGGGTACTGCAAATTACAGCTCTGAACACAATATTCATTAAAGTGGCTTTGGACACTGTACAAATAGTGTGCATGCTTAATATACAGTCTTTTTTTTTTTTTTTTTTTTCTTTCTGCCTCACCCTGTCCCCCTTCTCCTCACTTTAGGTAACGTCCAGCACAGCAGCACTGCAGGGAAAGGAAGGAACTTCTCTGAAGCTTATCCAGCTGTACTTCAGCCTTTCCTGGGACACAAAGGAAGGAAAGGCCTGGCTCATCCCAACCTTCCTGTACACGTGAGGAACGCCGTACTTGCAGCTGCCCTTTTTCCTGAGTTCCTGAAGGAGTTGGCAGCTCTAGCCCAAGAACATTCCATTTTATGTTACAAAATACTGGGGGATTTTGAAGATTATTATTAGTGGGTTTTTTAAACATGTTTTAAAAAAGCTTTCGGAGTTTAAACAGATTTTTAATGCAAAGCTGCTTACAAAAGAAGGTTGTACTTCAATATTTCCTGAAAATACTTGATTTAGAGGGGGAAGAAGGAGGCAAAATATTATTTCAGTTAGGCCTTATAATTTCCCTCTGTGCTACATAACTTATTTGAGAGATTTCTGATAATGCTCTTATTGCAACTTCCTTCTTCATCCCTTCCTCTTTACACAGCCACTCTTCTTTAGTGTTACTAATTCCTGTTGAATTTCTGCAATAGACACTTGTAGGCTGGCTATGAGAGGCAAACATTACCATTTGCTGTTGCTGGATGTACTCTTCTAGATAACTTGTTAAGAGACAGTTTGAAAAAACATTGCCCCATGGGGAAAGTTCACAGTATAAAAAGACATGCAAAGTCTGCACAAAGCCCCTTTATGTGAAGGGTTGTGCTTCTTGATGTCATCGTCCTCTTCCCTTCCTTTTCCCTGAAACAGGGTTCTTACCAATCCACATTTGAAGCCATCTTTTGAACTGGGGGCGGGGTCAGGGTTTTTTAAATTCAAGTGATCTTACGTGTAATAAACTTGTGAGTAGCTGAAAGCAGGTGCTGGACCCTACACATACCATATTGCCTTATGTCGCAGACAGATCTGCAACTATCAGCTGTTGAGCTTTGAAGTCGAGTGAACTGTGTAAGTGGATGTGGATTGCAGACTGCCTGGAATTTTCCTTGCAGTTATTCGACATTCCTGGATAACTACTGCATTGCTACCTAAACTCAAGCCTTATTTAGTAAGATTTGCACAAAGTACAAAACAAAATGTTTCTATGCAAGCTGTTATTAGTGTGTAGTTTATTTTTATGCTTATTTTAATAAGTTAAAGAAAGATATTTGTATCTTTCAGTAGTATTAAATGGACAGCAGGCTGTTTTTGTCTTTTTTTCTGTTTTTTTATTAAATGGAAAAGGTTTGCTCTTGAAAGGTGTTCGGTTTTATTGTTGGTTTGTTTTTAGTTAAGGGAAAGTTAAATATTGTTTGTTTACTTTTAATTTAGTTGTTGACTTTTTCTAGTACTGCACTTCTGGGATGGTGATGGGAGGACCAGACTCTTCACCAGCTGCAGAAAAGGAAGGAGTAGTGGGGAAAGCTGTCTGCTGGTGACTAACTGCTGGAGAAATTTCTCTTCTGTGAGTAATGGGCTTCATTAGAAGAACCCAAACATGATGAATTGGTGCATCACCACTGAATTTCATCTTATCTTAGTCACATAATTGTGCTTCCAGTGTGCTGCAGTTGGCTACATAAAGAGCGGCTTAGTTCAAGAAAGCCTTAAACCCATATCTCCAGTATAGAAACTAACAGTGACTCCAAAAAAATGTGAAGAAACAGAAACCAGAAATAACACTTGCATACATTAGTTCTCCTGCTCATTGTAATTCCATAATGTGGGATGCTCAGGTTAATCACATCCTGATCTTGAAACACACTTTCTCAACAATTGCAAGGAAAAAAAACACTTTTAAAACAAAAAGGCACTCCAGAAGACTCTAATTAATTATAGGTTAAATTCCTCTGGAATTTGCAGTGCAATTTAAGCTTCTAAATCCTTTAGATGGTTCAGAAAAGTTCTGCCTTTAATCTACAAACTATAGATTAAAGCATCTGCATTCACCATGTCAGACTGCTGTAGGTTGTTCCAAGGAAAAAAAAAAATCCCAAAGTCTACCTCTAACAAAATCACCTCAGGAACTCTGGGTCCATCTTTTACTTGTTTGCTGCAGAGTCTTCACTTCCCTGATAGCTAGGGTTCATGTTGCTTCCTGACTCTTTCTGGTTTGCTTTCATTTCTAACTTGCTTATTTTTTTAGGTGCCATTACATCACCATCCTGTAAATCACCTAGTGACCTCCACATGGCCCTGTTTCACCTCACAATCTTACTTGGACGCTGAAACCAAGGTTGTGGGTTTTTTCTTAAATCTTAGTTATCCAGGATGAAGAGAGCTCTTTCTCTTTTTTTCCTTCCCTCCCCCTGCATTTTGTTGTAAATGGAAAATAAGATTGATTTTTTTTTTTCTCTCTCTTTTTTTAAAAACTTGTCCTAGAGCATGGTGGGTTCTTTCCCCACTCGCCCATTCCTGCTCCCACTATTACCAGCAATGTTGCCTTTCATACTATACTCACAGACCTGGCCTGAGGGGTTTCAGTAACGTGTGTTTGAAAGTGTTTCAGCATTATGGATGTAGGGTCAGTGCTTGCTCTGCTTCTCACTTCTTTTGCTAGGAACTCCACGTGAGCAAAAGAACAGTGTCATCTGCTCACTTTTAGTGGCTCAAAACAAGTGCTAAATTGTGGAAGCAATCTAATCCTTTTTCTGAAGGACTTTTAAAACATGAATTATGAAGAATTATTTTGCTGCTTTAAAAATAAAGAACTCTGCAGACCAGTGCTCAAGGCAGTAAGGTTACTATGTGAACATTCCGTTCCTTTGTTTGTATTCTAAAATAAAGATCTTTGTTTGCTGGTTAGAAGGGATTTGAGGTTGTTCATTTTAACTGGTGTTTTCAATAAATGTACAAAGTCACAGCAGTTTCAGCCCAACAAGTCTATTAAGCTACATGAGGATTTTAAAATGTGGCTCAAAAAAGCATCTGTAAATTTGACGAAGGAGAAGATTTGCCTCATAAGCTGTAGTAGAGTTTATGCTCTACATCCAGTAGGATAAAGCCAGCCTTTGAAATCTGGAGTCTTGTGGAAGACTTCTTGCTGAGAGGTCAGAACTGTGTTTGTGGACAGTGTCCACTTACAAACAGGAAATCTGTCAGCTCCCCAAAAGGAAGAGGTGGACGAGCACAATGACCTGGCTCAGGACTGTGAAAGTGGAGATCATACGTGTAACTTTGCATTACTTTCTTCCTCAGTGGGGTCAGACTCGTAGCTGTGTCTTAGTTGTGATAGCAGCATAATGTCTGGCACCCAGCACAAACTCTATTGGCAGGAATTGCCTCTTCCTGTCTTCAAAATGCAGAACCTGTGATTTAGCTTGAAAACGTTGATCTTTTGAGATTAATCACATCTGTGTGCAGAAGTTTTTCAGCCAAATGCTTGTTTAATAAGCTCCTTCCCTCCTCCCATCTCTCACCAGTGACACATCCTTTTCAAAAAAAACAAACAACCCTGTGCCTATGATCCAAGCTGTGGTCCAGCCTGTAGGCCCCTTGAGGACAACATTGCTATGTTGCCCTTTCCAAGAGTTAGGAAGTGCTCTGTGGTCTGGTTTTTCTCATTCTCAGGTGGGCATGTGAGTAGAGCACTCCCTCTTTGGCCCATTGGCTCAGTATCAGTCACAAATGACTTGGCATTGGTAGATTCATTCCGAAGACTGCAGGTGGTGACTGAGTGATACCAAAGTTAATTTCCAGTCTCCTGACAGATGTTTCAAACTGTGAAAGCCACATTTTGAATGATGTAGCCTTGGAGTTTGTTTTTTAAGCTGTTCTGCTCTAACAAGGATTCTTTCCAGCAACTAAAAAGTGAACACTTTGTCTCAAAACAATTATAGTAATTCTCTTTTACCTTTGGCCATTTTTGGATGTCCTGTGGGTTAGTCTAAGGACACATACAGATGGTTTGTGTTAGTTTGACTAAAGCACTGAGCAACTTTCATTCAGAACAGCATCCCCTTTACATGTGCTGATCTCTGGACAGTTGCAATTCATGTGCTGTACTTCCTGCCTGTATTATTGTATTCTAGGCATTTTCTTAAATTTGATTTTCTCTATGTGTGCCCTAAAGAATATTACAGTATTTCAAATGAGATCAGGTTGTTGATATTGCAGTTCTGTGTATGAAAGATCCAGTCAATTTTTGTCCTGGTAACTTCTGACCTGGGTTTGGAATACCAGAAATGAGAGCTGCTGTTTTCAGCTGTACTGTGGGAGGAGAAAACTCCCAGTAGCAGGCATGGGCTGTCCCTCCCACTAGCACACCCAGATACATCCTTCCAAGCATCCAATTCATAAATTACTTGTTTCCTCTTTAATTGAGGTTTGTCACTTGGTAAAAGGCCTGATGAATTCAGTGGTGTTCTGCTGTAGTATCCACTTAGTGCCATTGCTGTTCAGGTGCGATTTGATATTTTTAGTAAGATGGGTAAATTTCCTAGAATGTGAGAAAACACAGTGTGATTGGAGCGGAACTTGGACATTAGCAAGCTTTGGAGTGGGAGCAGTTCTGGACAGACAGTGAGCCGGAACAGCATTGCTGCCACCAACACCATTCTAATTGCTCTTTGGTTTGTGCACAATGCCCACATGGTCTGTTCAGTCCTTCAGAGAAAAGCATTTGTAAACAAACTTGCAGCATCCCGCAGAGTCCGAGGATTTAAGTTCAAGAGGTTAAGTTCTATTTACCAAGAGAAGTTCACCACCCAGCACAGAACATACACACTCCCTACCCTTTTGTGCACTCTGCTTAAGCCTCACAGAAAGTTTTGTGCTTTGGCAAGGGTTTTTTTTAGCTCCTCTAAGATGCTCTGAGATCTTAGGATTGGAAATAAAAGGATAGGAGCAGTATGATTTGTTGCAGTTAAATTATGTGATTGTATCATTTGAATTTGTAGCCACAGCTCCTGTTTGAGGGCGGTTTGATTTAATAAGCAATTTACTGTGCTGTGTTTACTGAAATTGCTATGTCATGCCTGCAGTTTTTATGATGGCTCCTATTATATTTGTAACATTTAAATTACATCTGTGGTTATGAGTAGAATACTGCGATTTTCCTTCATTTTCTTTAAACTCAGATAGCTCTGGCTCTCCATAGTAATGATGCTGCTGTGTCCACATCTGATTTAGATAATTCCACTATATTCTTCCTTGCACCTTTTTAGCATTATCAGCAGAAGTGGAGTGTACATGACACTGGGGCTGCTTATGTTAATGAGCAAACCAAAGGTAAAACACCGAAGATTAGCAGGGGGCACTTGCCTCTGTGTGAATGCAGTAGGAATTTACAGTTGTGTGGCTCTAATTTGTCAGGGACCAGAAAGAAAAAGCTCATAGTAAACTTTAAAAATTAATATGATCATGTTCTGTGGAACCTGTTGAGATGGAGAGCACTGCTATGTGATGTTCTGGGCCAGAACTGTGCAAAGAGGGTAGAAATTGCTCCTTGTGAAGGTGGTGTCAGACTTGCATAAATAGGTATTTGGGTAATTATGAGGGTGGTGCCAGCTGTCTTGAGTGCAGCCAGCCACAGAATGCAACGCTATTTCAGTGACTTTGTTGGTGGTGAAAGCCCAGCTCTAACTAAATGGATTTTATTTTTTAGGGACCCCCAGCTTTTCTAAACATGTTGTGGCCCAGCATCAATGTACTTAATTTGTTATATGCTCAGTTGGAAGCCTCTTATTTATGAAAAGGGGCATTACTTGGATTCTCAGATATGTAGGTGCTTAAAGTGGCATTTTGTAGCTGACTGTGCAAATCTTCTTTTTATTCATTGATTATAATGGTTCTTGTGTGGCAGCTGGATTAAATTAAGACTGAAGTCTCTGGGCTAAAAGCCCTGACAGAACTTTTATGCAAAGGCTGCATTCCTCAACAAAATAACTTTGGCACTTCAGCGGACTCCATGCATACAATTAGGTATTGTGGACTAAGTACTTGCAAACTTACATTTCTGATGAAGTCAAATTCACAGCAGCAGTGTTTTATTGCAGACTACTTTAAAAATAACTAGCCTGGATTTAGACCAAAAAAATAACATGGATGAGTCAAATCCAAGACAGCTAAACTGGCTCCAGTTTAGTGCTGCTCTGTAAGTTTGGCCACAGCTCAGATGACATGCCATCCCAACCTCAAAGGAGAGGGAGTGGCTCTGGGTCTCAGTGTCCCTTGCTGCAGCCTGAGCCAACAACTCATGTCCCTTGGTGTCCAAGTGCAGCTCAGTGTAAGAAACTCTAACCAATGTGTGTTGTAAAACTCCAGGGTTGTAACATTGGGTTTTGAGCTTCAGTGTGGAAAAAAATCTAGCAGCCTCTCAGATCAGCCTGAATATGTGACCTCTTAAGCTTTAGAAATGAGAAAGTATAATATAATGTCCATGCCTGCTTAGTGGGTGTAAATGCTTTAGATAATTAAAACTGTGGATGATGTGACCATATGTCAGGAGAAGTTGTGCTTTGCTTTCACAAAATGGCTGTGCATGGAGGGAGCATTCCCTACAGTGGAGCTGTTGTCCTTCAAGCACTCTTGTGAGGATCATAGTAGTACAGGCTCTGCAGCTCGAGAAGCTGAACTCAGATGCAGGTCTTTCTCCAGCAACTGTGATAACAAGGCAGTGGATGTTGCATGGATTAATTTGCTGCCTGTGTACGTGCTGGGGTAATGTGGGGTCTGGCACAGCTGTCACTGATCTTTTTCTGGGTCAAAGCCAGCAGGTAAGATGGAGTCATTTGCAGGGTCATGAGTTGGACCTCCCAGACACAGATAAAGGGAAGGTCAGGGTCCATCACAGTACAGCTGGTCAACAAATGCTGCAGACAGTTGTGAAATGCCTGTACACCCTACGGGAGATCTTAGGGGTCTGGGACTAGGGTGGCCCTCAAGGGAAGGATCCGTTCTCACTGGGATCATGTACAACTGTGTTGCTCACTGAACTCTGCCTTCTTTTTGCAGCTTTGTTGCCTCGTGGAGGCACCTGAACATTCCTGTAGTTTGCTTTGTTATAATTAAAATTCAGACTGCAAGGCCGGATGTGGGATGCGTGCTGGAGTACAGTCAGAAGAGAAGGAGCCTTCCTGGTGGTTTGGTGTTCCCACTGCGGTCATCCCTAATCACAGATCTGACTTGGCACAGGGGCTCTTCAAGGTGGAATTTAAATTTGCCATCACAATGGGCAGAGAAATATGCGACAAATTGCAGGTCATGACAATTTAGGATTTTGGATTTTATTGAATTCCTCACTCACTATAAAATTCTTTCTGTATATATCTTACCTGAAAAGTTGTGGCTTCTGAAGGGACAGGGACAGCATGCACTCAACAGCCAAAGCAGTGCAGGTAAGCTCCTAAGCCTTTGGGTCAATAAATCTTGACCTCCTCTCTGCTGTAATGTGGTTTTTTGTGGCTGTTGCCTGTAGCAGAATCCAGTGAACTTTGGAGTATTTGTAAACAACATTGCAAGGATGATGCAGGCAACAAGGGCAAAAAGACCAGCAATGTGCTATTCCCTCTTCTCCCTCACACAGTTTGAGAAAACAGTTGATTGAAAACCCAATTTGGTTTTCTTTACGTGTAAAAAAACCCCCAATACTCTCCATGTTGAGCATGCACAAAAGGCCATAAATCAATGGGAAGGTACTGCTGAGGTCAGTGGTTGTGAAAGTGTGTAGGTAGAGGGTGTTGAGGGCAGAAATGAGAACATCACAGAATACTGACACCACACCACACAAGTGCAGAGGGAAGGGGCTGCAGAGAAATCACAGTGTGAATACTCTAGCTGTAAATTTTTTAGTTAAGGTTCCTATCATATGCTTCTATTTTTAACACAGTTAAAATTAAACTCTGCAGCCAAGGCTGAGCGATAGAAATTCTTTCTTCACCACTTAACAGCATTGCCAGCATCTTTTTAGAGAACTTTCTTCTCCTCTTCTGCAACCTCAGATACAGGATACTTCAGCTATATGGGATAGTAAGTATCAGCTCTCCACCCTCAGGACTGACCTCCTAAAAGACTTCCAGCAATGAGCAGATGAGATTGTCATGACAGTGTCTGATGTCAGCTTTTAATTTGTGAGCATTTTCCTTGGCCCTCTCTTCGTGGATGGTTACTGCTGAAAATCTGCATGAAACTGTCCTTAATTCACCCTGCCTAATGCTGTTGCACAGATGGCATCTGCAATCATTAGACCAGAGAGCACTGGAGTAGCTAAATGAGACTTGGGGTCAAAGCCTCAATCTTAATTCTTGAGATCCTACTAGCCTTGATACTACCACACTGAGAACAGCCTCCTGGTCTGCAAAGTGTTCTGACATCAAACACTTCCCAGGCTCTGCCTTCTACCCTGCAGACCCACCTGCCCTGTGAGACTATTTGTCTTTACAACAGCAGATAGTAAATTCCTTAAGGCTGCTGCTGCTGTCTTTTTATATGTTATGTCAGCTACTGCTATGCAGATACAAACCAAGGCTGTTTTGCTCAGTACAGAGTTCACTTGTTGAGCATGTAGAATTTGCCTTTAGCTCTATTTAGGAGAATGGGAAGGGGATGGTTTTATTTAGGCTGCTGTATCAGGCCCTTGGCAGGCAAAAAGAATCCCATGTTTTGATTTTATTAGTTCAATCAAAAGGGTGTGAGGTGACTGATGAGCCCCTTAATTCAGGCTGGCATAGTGGGAACAGTGTTGGCTGCCCATGCTGAGCCTGCCCATCGCTAAGTCCAAGCTCTGCCAGCTACTACTGCTTTGAAGTTGGTAGCTGTTATCGCCACAAATGTGAAAAAGCTTCATCATCTTGATCTTAGTTGACTCGAACCACTTTTTTTCCTATCAGAAAGAAATTTACATTTTGTGTGTGTCTGCAAAAGAGTTCTTGGAAAATTTCAGAAGTGACTTTCATAATATAGTGCAAAATTTATAGACTATGGCTGCTCTTTTCCTTCCCTGGAAGGGAAGAATATTACAACTATCCCCTTTTAATCTCTCTTGTGTCTACCCATTCTGTCTAGCATGTGGGGGTGCAAAGATTTACAGTAAATCACAGAATGGTTTGAGTTGGAAGGGACCTTAATCTAGTTCTAATTCACCTGCCTTCAGCAGGGACCCCTTCCTCCTGACCAGGTTATTCAGAGCCCCATCCAGCCTGGCATTGAACACTTCCAGGTATGGGGCATCTACAGCTTCTATGGGCAACCTCTTCTAGTGCTTCAGAGTAGGGTTTTTTTTCCCCTAATATCTTATCTAAACCTACCTTCTCTCAGCTTAAAGCCATTCCCCCTTGTCCTATCCCTGTATGTCCTTGTACAATGTCCCACTCCAGCTTTCTTGTTGGCCCCTCTTAGGTAGTGGAACATGTTGTAAGGTCTTCTGAGAGCCTGTTCACCAGGCTGAACAGCCCCAACTCTCCACCTGTGCTCATAGTGATCATCTTCATGGTCCTTCTCTGGGCTTGCTCCAACAGGTCCAAGTTCTTCCAATGCTGGGGACCCCAGACCTAGATGCAGTACTACAGGTGAGGCCTCACCAGAGCAGGGGGGCAGAATCACCTCCCTTGACCTGCTGGCCATTCCTCTCTTGATGCATCCCAGGACAAGGCTGGCTTTCTGGGCTGCAAGGGCACACTGATGGGTCATATCAAATTTGTTATCCACCCTCCACCAGCAACCCCGAGTCCCATTTCTTTGCACAGCCCCACCTCGCAAACCTCTCCAGGCCACTCTGACTATCATCCCATCCCTTCCCTCCAGCCTGTCGACCACGCCACACAGCTTGGTGTCATCACTGAACTTGCTGATGAGGGAGCACTTGATCCACCTGTCCATGTCAACAAAGATATTAAAGAGGATCACTCCCAATACCAGCCCTGGAACACCATTTGTCACTGGTCTCCACTTTGACATCCAGTCACTGACTGCAACTGTTTGAGTGTGACCATCTAGCCAATGCCTTATCCACCTGGGGATCCATCCATCAAATCTATGTCTCCAGTTTGGACAAAGATGTCATATAGGACAGTGTCAAATGCTTTGCACAGGCCTGGGTGGATGATGTACTCATACAGACTGCACTCACAGTAGAGAACCTGGTTCATGATTTTTAACAAGTTTTGTAGCACATTAGCAAAGTATAATTCTGCAGTGAAAGAGTGGCTAAGAATAGCCATTAGAATTATCAGCAGTAGCACTGCTACATTAGCTGAGATCCTTCTTTCTTTTCAATCATCTTAATTATTACTCTTCCAAATACACTGTCATTTTGATTTCTCTTTTTTAAAAGGCACCCACTACAGCAGTGGGGACCTCAGCACAGTAGCATCCAGCTGTGCAACAAGCATTAACCATGGAGTACCACCTTTGGGAAACAATTGTCTTTTTCTAGACTGAGGGAGTACCTTTAAACTAAGATTAAAGATTTCATGCAAAAGCCCTTGTGCCCTCTTGTTTCTTGCTGCCATGGCAAGAGTTGAACAGAATTCCAATATTTAAAGTTTGTTTTATAATCTAAACCTTTATTGACTGAACACCTACCTGAAAACTCACACCACTGTGAGTACCTTAAAAATGGTACTTCTTGCTTGTGATGTGAAAAGTGATATTAAAAGCCTTAGTGGGAAGGTCAGTTACATGAAAATCCTGGGAGTGGTGTGATTTGGGCAGTTTTCAGAGGTTTAGATTATTTTGTTCAGTTGATTGGTTTTTGAACGGTCAATTTTCTTGACTGCAACCATGTTACTATTTTTTGTCAGCTGTATTTTTTTGTGAATATCGGGTATATATTTTATTCATTAAATGTATTGAAAACCTTCTAATTAAAAAGAGTTCACACTTGAACCACAAGCCAGTGTCCTCCTCCAGACATACATTAGTGCTGTGACTCAGAAGAAGGACCTGCCATCAACCTACTTTGAGCTAGTGTTTGCAAGCACCTCATTTGCAAAAGGTGACTGAAGTCCCAGGGCCACACCTGCTGCTTTCCTGTGACAATGTCTGCTCTGCAGGCAGATCTTAAAGAAAATTCTGAAGAAATGGCTCTGAGGCCTGAGGTAAATGTGATCTTTAAAAAGTACAGCTCAGCAGTCTCCAGGAGGGATTTAAGGACTTCAAACTCCTGATACTAAATGGCATTTTTCTCCCCACTACAAGTAAATTTCACAGGCTTCCTCTAGTTGCATTTCCTGTTAATGGTTTGATCAGCTAAAGTGGGTTGGGATGGGGAAGTTAATTCTGGGTCCCTGCATTTCAGTGGGTAGCTGAAGCTAGGAACTGAAAACCAGAAGGTATAAAACCAAATCAAAAAACACCAGCATAAAGTACTTCTTAGGATTAAGGAGTGGAGCAGGCCCTGGGATGCCATTTGAATTCTGCTCAATTTTGGTAAGTCGACTACTGTTCCATTCCTTCCCCAAAGTAATGCAGTTCCAGGTGACAGCAGAAAGCCATATGCCAGAAAAGCAGCAGCCCTGGGCTGTAACACAGGGTCAAGTTCTTGGCTGCAGAGAAAAAACTGAAACTGGAGCAAGTGGTCCCTTTACTGAGCTACTCCATCAGAGAAAGGCACCACTTTCTCAGGCGCATAGTGTGATTCTTGGAGCTATCCTGTGCAGGGCCAGGAGCAGGACTCTGATGAGCTTTATGAGTCCCTTCCAACAGGATATTTTATGATTTTACTTGTTCCTCTGTACCTTGTGCAGGCCTGGCAGGAGCACATCTGCTGTTCTGAACCCCTGAGGCCCAGCTGGGATGCAGCCCTCAGAAGTGCTCTGCACACATCCCTCAGGCACTCCTCAGAACTGAGAGCTTCGAACAGGCAAAGTAGATGTTTGGGTACATACCTGAGAGAAGGAAAGCAAACAATCTTCTACCTGTGGCACTAGCCTCAGGCACACACTTAAGCAGGTGGCGATTTCATCCTTTCCCCATCCTTCAGAATCCAGAAAGAATGATAGCAGGGAATTTTATTTTCCCTTCTGTTAGGTACCGAGGCAGACATGGTCTTCTGTGTGTTTTAATAATTGTTACTAATGTGCTCACACTAATTTACAGTGAGTCACTAAGTGTGCACCACCACACCAAGTATCTGAGATCTGCGAATTTCCCTTCCCACAAAGAGGCAGCCAGAAAAGCTGAGTTTGCATCCGCTTTATTAGAAGACCAACCCATACAGCTTCAGCTTTCTGCGTACTTACAGACACCTCTGGGAGCTTGTTTCTCAGGGCTGTGTGGAAATCACATTTCCAAATGCCACATCAAAGTGAGAGAAATGCAAATGGCTGTATCATCTCTTGCTTTTCTTTGGCCCATCTGCCTTTGGCTGATACATCCAGGGAAGGCTGGGGCTTTGAGCTTGAAGTATAACCAACAAGCCCAATGCTACAATGCACCGAAGTGCATTTGCAGACAAAACGAAGCACAAGTTTCTGTAGTCACTTGTGTGTTTTTTTCTCTTGTGGCTACTCTGATAGCTTCTTCTCTAATAATTGCTTCACCAGAACAGGGTTGGACCGTCCTTGTGTTTCTCTTTGTACCAGGCCAATTAACTTATTTAGTACTTTTCGATTTCCTGCCTTTATCGCCATAACCTTTAAAGGAAAAAGAAGCAACAACACCAGTGTTAACAGGAATACCAAACATCTTCACTTGTTCCCAGACAGGGTATGAATATTTTTGTCCTTTAGACTATTTTGATAGAAGACTGTATTTTGGGTTAAGGTGTTATTTATAAAAACTGCCTTCAGCTTTGCAATAAGCTCCTGCTCTGCTCCCATGAGAGGACAGCAAGTCCCTACAGCAGCAGAGCCTTACAACTAATAGAAACAACCTCTCTTATTGAAAGAGTCAGAAAACACTTCTGGATTTTAAGAGTCTGCAACTTGAACAGCAGCTTCCTGGAAAAGAGCCAGAGAAGTGAGATGGACTTTTCTTGCTAATAGGATCTACTGTTTTACTGAATGTAATGTTCTGTTACAACAAGCAGTTTGCTTCAAATCATAGTCTTATTTGATAATTTTTGTAAGAACCTTCAAGAACAGATTTATGGTTTTGTAACAGCATGTTGCTTCCTTTAAGCACAGAATCCTTTGCAACATGACAATTAATTAACTAGTCAGAAATACAACCTCCTATCAGACAGCAAGTGGCTGATGCACAATGACCTGCAAAATTGCAAGGGCCATATTTAAAAGCTGAAAGGATCAGAAATTTCACCTCTGGGCGTTCCTAAAGGAGATGCTACTGCTGAAAGACATGCATCATACTGCTTGTATGGCAGGGAAGGCATTCTCTGCATTGTCAGAGTCACAGGGCAGAACACAACAGCTGCAACTAAAGAGGATGTTGTATTTGCAGATATTAAGGGAAGGGTAATGAATACAGGAGTCACCAACTTTGCCAATACCAAACTCAAATGCAAATACAGCTACTCATTACAACATCTGAGTTATTGTCAGTCTAAAACCTCTGTAATGTCACACTATGGAAAGGACTCATTGCTCTGGATCTGCTAGAAATTACCTATGTGGGGCAGAGTGCAGTACAGTCCAGACACTGTACTCTCATAAAGTACTCAGTGTTGGCTTGAGCAGCTGTTTTTAGATTAGTTAATTCTGAAAAAAGTTACCCTCAAAATGCGTTGAAACGGGAGTGTGGTTATGGACCTCTGGCTCCTGCACTTCCTAGTAGGTTCTAATGTTCTTTCTGTCTATGGGTGTGCTTTCCTACCAGTCTGAAAATACAGCAGCCCTTTAATCAGGCTCTGCAAATGAGTCAGTCTGATGGAGGTCACACCGACCTACAGCAAGCTCATTTTCCTTATCAAAAGCACTTGCAGAGCTGTTCACATCTCCCAGTGAGATCTGTAGTGGGTGGTACTGTTCTCAAAAGATGTTAATGTTTTTTTTCCAAATGGCAAATGTAACTAGACATTGTTTATATTAGAAGTAAGCTATTCACTTCTGCTTTTACATTTTTGCTCTAGAGAACATATAAGCACTTGCTTTCATTTTGGTTTTCATAAGGTTATATTCTCTCTGTCAAGATCCATTCTGACCCCTCCCCTTCAGGAGCAACAAGGTTTTTTCTCCATTCTTCCAGCTCAGACCTTGTTAGATGGATGAGTCAGTGGCTGCTGAGTGTCTTTGCAAGGAGATGGGGAAGAGCCAACCTTCCCTTCCCCCCCGCATCTTTCCTACTGCAGCATTTGTTTTGCTGCCATAGCCCAGCAGAGTGGGCAGCAGCTCGGGAGTCACCACTGCTGCTGCCACAGGGGTTTGGCTCCTCCCCACCCCACAGCCACTATCAGGCAGAAGAGCCAGCTAGACTTGTCTCTTTGGCAGTACATGGAGACAAGGACATGGCAAAGAGTCAGATGCAACTAAAATTTCTCCCTTGCTAGCTCTAATACACTCTCTAATTCCGTAACTAATGTATGCCTTGCGGGCAGGTAACATCAGTCTCCAGCTTCAGAACAGTTTAACAGTGTTGCCCCAATATCACGACAGGTGACATAAAAATCAAGAGTTCCGTGGCCAGGTGGCAGGGTCAGGTTAATGGCAGTACAGCCAGAGAGGGACAGGGCCCTGCAGTTTTGCTTTCCTGCATTAAAGTTTTATGGTCTTTCAGAATGATTTAGCACATTAGCCAGACTGCTAATTTCTTCTGCTGATCATTTTGTGCAAGCTTCAATTTCAAAAAACCCACTTAGTAAAATAAGAAAGAGAAGAAAAGCCTGATAATGTCTTGGAAGCAGCTTTACTGCTCTAACTGTACAGCTCAAATGTCACCAAAAGGCAAAAACAGAGAGACCATTTTAACCCCCCTTTCAGTGCCACAAACTGCCACAGTGCAGAAGGTTCCCAGCAACATCATAATTACCTCATTTTCTTGTCTATCAATCACTGCCTGGCAGATCTGTTCGAGCTCTTTTTCATCCTGTAACAGCTGAAGTTTCCATTCTTTAACAATTTCAAGAGGAGTCTTCCCTTCTCCCTTCCACAATTCTGCAAGCACCTGAAAATCACAGCAGAAGCAAGCAGAGGTCAGTGTCTTGACTTATCAATGTTGTTTACATGCAGTATTTCAGTTACCGATCCAATAAACCAGGTTTTCGTTAAAGTAAGAACAGACTGTCTAAAAGTGAACAAACCCAAGATTTAATCCTGTGCCTCTCTGAAAGAGCGTTTGTACCCTCCCTCCTTTTCTGCACCCTGTAATGAGACAAAGAACTGTCACTTACTGCGTGAGTTAATGGTTCACACGTGGTGCCTCCCCCAGCCCCAGGGCCTGCCTGCTCCTGCCAGTGATGTTTGCCGAGCACTGGGTACCTCGCTGCACGGAGCCGCTGCTCCCTCGCTGAGAGAGGGGCCACCCCAGCAGAGAGTGGCACGGACTGCAAGGCTGTTCCTCCAGCAGCACTCGTGCTCATCTTATATTATAATTCACACGAACTGCTTGAGAGCAGTAAGGAAATGCATCTCCATGAGCAATGGCTCTGCCCGGGAACTGACGATTAGCTGACTATTGTACCAAGTCCAATCCCAGGTAACTCATCCCATTACCAGTCCTCACCAGCAAGCTGTAATGAGGATACATATGACAAAGCAGAAGAAAAATGGTGCCAAGCAGAATGAATGCTGCAGTTCCAGCCCACCTATGCATCATCTCCAAGTACTGGACTGCTGGGCAAACCTATGCCTGTGGAATAATCACTTGTTAATGCTAGTGTGTTTTCCTACACTGCAGCAGGGCTATTGCCCTGGAATACACTTGAGAGGAGAGAACATTTATAAAAAACCAATTTCCTTGGGCAGTCATTTTCTGTATTCCCCTTGCTCTTATTTCAGGGCTGTGGGAGGAGAGTAAGAAAACCCTTATTAAAACAGCTCCTTGTGCTCCATCCTGAGCTGAACATATAATTGTATGTTTGGGCCATTGCTGTGTCCCAATATGGAAATGGATGTCATGTCAAAGTTTCAGCATTAAATATTCACTGTAGGATAAAGAAGAAGCTGGGATGGGGAGACAAGGAGAAGCACTCAAACTGCATGTTAAATTCTTTGCAGGGTAGCAAGAGAACATGGGGGATGGTATCTTAACTACCACAGCAATTTTCCTCACCATGACAAATTTTTTGGTACAAAAGACTTTCAGTTAAAGAATTCTGTAGCCACAGGTATTTAAGAACCATGCATTGATAAAATTCCTGCAAGAGATTTGTCTGACAGTGGTACCCCAAAGCTTTTCATGGGATTTTATTGCTCTTCTGGGGACCTTGTGAGAGGGTAATGGCATGCAGCTGTATTGTGGCAGCTGCAACTTAATTTTTCCCTGTAAAAGGGATAAAGGCAGATCACAATATTGAAGTTACTGATAAGCAGCCAGAGTTTCAACTACTCTAAGTAAAGCTTTCAGATGTTTATACTGCATAAATCAGTGGTGTATATGATGTCTTCTACAAGATCTTTCTTCTAGTGTGGTACTTAAAAGTCATCATGCCAGCACTGCCTGGAATACTCCTAGAAATAAATACTTCATATCCAACAGAGATTCAGCCTGTCTGCAATCTCTTGCTTTTTTTTTTGTTGTTGTTGCTCTCCATTGCTACCCTAGGCATCCCTCCTGCTTCTTCCCTGAGGGACCAGGCAGGAAGCTTTCTGCCCTTAAGGCATCCCAATGCACCCATACTGTATATCACCCCTCAGAGCAAGTTCTGTCCTCACTGCACAGCACAGACCCCAGCAAGACACCGTGGAGAGTCTGAAGTGCTGCACAAGTCAGGGGAGGACAATGAATAAGCCCTTTCAGTCCCCTGGAAAAAGACAGATGGGATTTTTAGGGCTGGTATGTATTCAAGCAGGATGCCATGGGCTGCAGGAGGGAGAGATCTGCAACAAACAAAATCTATGCAGCCGACAGTAGCAGAGTTACCCAGGAGGAACTCATACATCAGGCTGACTTAGATCAGGGGCAGAACAACTTGGCAGTCAGAAATCCAACTCTGATTCCCTGTTATGCCTATGCCAATATTTCCTGGCACTGAGAAAATCTTGCCCATTAGAGACCTTAAAGGCACCAGATTTCCCAGTGTGACAGTTGCATTGTGTGTACTCCTCCATTTAGTAACATGCATCTCCACTTAGCTAGTAGAGCAACAATGTTATCAAGGCCTTTGCTTGTTTACAGGTATGGAGGAAAGCAGAAAGAGATGTGGCCAAGACCTGTCAAAGATGCATTTTCAAAAAATGTGTTTCTCCACTTGGCAAGGAGTACAAATCTAAAGAAAGCAGTTTAAAAAAAATGATTTCAACTCATTTCCACAAACTGCCTGCACCAGCACAGGAGGATCAAATTATGAAGTCTCCAGAGCCAAAACATGAATCTCAGGCCTCATTTCCATTACTGAAATCTCTGTAGTTTCCACTATTGATTCCTGTCTGAACATGATTATATTTTAATCATGTTTTGCAGTCTCTACCTATGCAGGCATAACAGCATTGGTCAAGATGAATTAATCAAGACTTACACGTCTGGCTGCCATGGGCATCATATCAAACATTTTGCAACTGGTGAACGTGCCAGCTGACTGCTGTGCCTAGGAATGCTCCAACTGGAAACCCTATCTGCACTGATTTCCTGCCAAGGGTGGGAGGAAAGCAGCAGGCAGCACCACTCAAGTCAGTCCTGTGGGCACCTCTCCTTTCCAGTGACGGAAGCCTGGATGTCTGGCAGTTGCCCCTCTGCCTCTTCACATGAGCCAGCGGCAGGCTGGGTCCAGTCCTGCAGATGGTATAGCCATAATTGTCAAAGCAGATGGTTCAGTTTAGGCTTGTGTACTGTACTCATTTCCCTGCTCTCTACTTTAAAGTAGGGGTGTGCAGCGGGTCTATTGAAGTTATTCCTATGTGGGTGACCTATGCAACTGCAGAAGCCAGCAAAACCCAGGGTCTGCTCTGCTCCATGGCCTGCTGGGGTATGGATCCCCAGTGAACTCGTGACAAGGGTGTCCACACAAAGTTGCTCTGGCATGAGTCTTGGCAGCAGGGGCAAGTTTCTGCTTCCTACACCCAGGAACAAGCCTCCTCCCACACTGTCATAACTCAAAGGCAAGTCTGTCATGCCCGAGATGCACTCACTGTCATCCTGGCAAATGAGGAGCAAGGGCCCATCTCAGGCACACTCCCCAAGCACTTGTTCCGTCTCCGGGTGCAGTACCAACACCTCCCCACTGTGGGCTTCAGAGTGGTGCCTCCAGGGTGGGCCACAGCATATGCCTGTGCAGCTCCGTGATCCAGGATGCCTCACAGCCCTGTATGCCAGCAGAGCTGGAAGCTGCTTCTGCCCTGCACAGGCACACCAGCCTGGAACTGCTTTGGAGACCTCTGGAGTAGGATGCTATATTTGATGGCAAGTTGGGAGTGAGCTCTGTAATTACCTACGTGGTAATTATGTGAGCACAGAGTGCCCTTTAGTTGGCACATGCATCCCACCATGCAATGCTCTGTGTGTCAGTGCTCACAGCTTTTCTCTGCCTGTGTTTTACTGCCTTACACAGCAGAAACTGAACACAAAATGTTTTAAAAATTTAAACTGTTAACAGCTTCCTGCATGGAGCATGTATGTGTACACAGGCCTGCACACTCACCCCATCCAGCCCTTTCCTATTGGATCTGTGTCTGCCACTGCACATCACACTCCCCCTCCCTAAGTGCTGCAATTCATCTGCTGATGTGTATATATAGCCCTTTCTGCCCTCAGGCTAAAAAGCATTTCTGCCTACTGCTGAGAATTGTTATAAACATTTGTTACTCTTCTGACATCCAGGCAACCAAAATACTTTTGTAAGTGTGGCAAGGTTTCTGCAGTTTTGATAGCATCATCACTGGGTGATGGCAAACAGTACTGTGATTTCTCTGTGTCCAAGTGCAGAGCACCGTGGACAATATATACATTACAGGGAGTTGGTAATTAAACAAGAAATCAATCTCTGAAATTCTTGACATTTTATAACCTGTCAGAAGTGCTGGCACACAAATATACCACAAGGCAGAAAGCTTCTGCAGAAGAGCATTAGTATCCTGTCCCTACCTCCACGAGGAAGAGACCTAAGACTGGAGTTCTAAAGCTTTCCTTTCAAATGCAGACACTAAACTGATGGGTGTGCCACAACCCCTCAGGCACAGAACTGCTCTGCATTCCAATGCTTTTACTATTAATACTTTATCTCCTTTTTGAAGCTTTTACTTTTCCAATACAAAATTTCCAAACACACATGCCTGAAGCCAGGCCCTTAAATCCCTATTTATGACGCCCATCTTAAGCAGCTGGCTATCCATAGAAACAGACCAACAAGGAGATCAACTTAGTTAAGTACTATAAGCATTTCAAAAAAAAAAAAAAATCATACAAGAAAGTTCAAAAGTCTCCAAGTAGGGTAATGAGCCATGTTTGCAAGTTACATTTATTTTATAATAATGCAAAAAAACCCTGAACTGACTTCAATACCATTCCAATGGTACTTTTTACTTGGATTTAATGGATATGTGCTAGATAGATGGAAACTTGCCCTGTATATTTCAGGGTGTTAAAAGCTTGAAAGCAGACAAGGCAAATGAAATGTCTTCATTAACAGTTTCACTGATAAACACAGAAATAGGTACCTACTGCACTTATCCAGAGTAACCTGAAAAGACAATGCATTCCATACAAATGAGCCAGCAACAATTTAAATTGATTGACTGATTATTCCTCATCACAAAAAACCTCCAGATTTTGACTACAGGCAAAGCAGTCACCGTATCCATTGTAACCAGTTCACAGTTTTAGATGAAAATCATCAAGAGCTGATTTTTCAGACTGTTCTAAGCAACACGATATTTAAAAAAAAACAAACAGCTTTACCATCTTTATTTGCGTGAAAGGTTCATAACAGCACTTGCTCAAAGAAGCAAGGATAAATGAAAGGCCAGACCTCTTCCACTTCTCACTCAGGGATACACCAAAGCAAAACTCTTTATGACTACACTCAGGTGCATCAGATCCTTTTCCACATGGTAATGCATGGGAGTGTAGACCTTACTGTCCCTTAGTACCTAGTAACTAATACTCTCAGCTTAACTGCAAGCCATGGATTAGCTCCCACTGATCTTTCACTCACGTCTAACTTGAACTGTGAAATTGTGATCTAGCATCTTGTCTGTTCAGAAAAAGGATTTATTTAATCAACTTCAGTTCACATTAAGTTTCCTATTTGGCTTCTGCCCCCTTCTAACACTGAATATGCAGACATATCTGAAATTACATACACATACAAGGCATTTGCATCTACTGTATGTGTATTTATTCTTCATGAACACTCTAAATAATTTCCTTTTAAAACACTTGCTGTAGGTATACACCAATTTTAAAATTGCTACACAATAAGTAGCCACAGATTCAGAGTACAGTGAAATCAAAAAGGTACTTACCTTCTTTGCTGCTGTAGAAGAAATGTCTTTTTTTTCTAGAAGGTTCAAAAGGTCAGCCAGGACAAAAGGACTGACTGGGCTAGGAAGAAAGGGGGCAGAAGTTACCTCAGAGAAAAAGGTGATATAATGAATCTCGGCTACTGTTGCATGCCTGAAGACTGGTATTTTTCCTCGTGTTACACTCTGTTCAAGTTTGGTATTGATGGCTTACTATGTCTTACTATCATTGTATTCTGAACACTGAAAACTGATTACTGCTATTAGTCACACAGTCCTCTTCTCTGCAACAGATTTGCCTGACTCAATTAGCCAGGACAGTGCCAAGGCCAGCACAGTGTTGCCTGGTGTGACAAACTTCACAGGTAACAACTAAAGTATCAGTGAGCAATGGACTGCAACACAGTACTATTCATGGCACATGAGAAAGGATCACTTTTGTTTCACCACTGCAGTAATGATGAAGACTGACCTTTCCTTTACTGTAAGGGAATGTTGTTTCAAATAACTGAGCAGGTCTTGTAGAATCCAGCCAATCACTTTCCTTGGCTTCATTTGGGTCTGTTTTACCACGTTTTCAAAGAATTCTGCTAATCCATCTTCATTCTGTTTACGAAAAGTTAAATGCATCAAAGAGATACCAGAGAGCAAACATGATTACAGAATCAGAGAATCACAGAATTGTTAGGTTGGAAGAGGCCTCTGGAGATCATCCAGACCAACCGCCTTGCCAAGGCAGGGTCACCCAGAGCATGTGACACAGGTTACAAGTAATTATACAATTACACTTGGCGTATAAATCAATCCTAAAGTAAACTTCAGTTGTGAATTCACTGCAAATTCACCAGACTTTGGGTAATTTTATTAACATAACAGCAAACAATCTTATGTTCTACATAGAGCTTATCTTTCAGCCTGTCTGCTTCAGTGGAACTTCCAACAAATGAGTGATCACTTTTCTCTTAATATCTCCCTAAAATTAGCATTTGGAGAGAACCTTTCTCATCTTCTAATGTTCTGAGTAGGTATAATGCTAGAAAATACAATCCTGCCATCTCACAGGCTGTCATGCTACCTTTTACCAAGAACAGATTTTTTTTGCTGAAATTGTCTCAGATACTTCACTCTTGGTCTTGCAATCACGTCTATTTATTTTGGACAGAAGGAGTAAGTTTAGCTTGCATTTACCCTTCAATGATATGGAAAGGTCATACTATAAGAAGCAGGGTTTTATTTTTCCATTTTTTTCAGAGAAGACATGTAAGCTTTTCCACAGCACCCTTAAATGCTCAGAAGATATGACAGTAGGGGATTCAATTTATAGCCTAAGTGAAATCTGAGATTGTTTTTAGAAGAACAGATACTGCACAGTCTGTTGAATGCTGTGCTGTTTGTCATCAAGGCACTGATGGATCTTTAACTGCAGGACAGAACTCATTAGGTTTACTGAAGGCTGAAGAAGTATGAAGTGGCAGCTCCTACCTTTTCAAGGAGGACTCCAAATCCAGCATACTACTGGATTTCTGCAGTGTGTGGCAAAAATGCACAGGAGGACAAGCCAGCTCTCATTAGAGACAGCTAAGGAGCTAGTCTAAGTATACAGTCATCACAGGAAAAACATTTTCCAAGCACATACTGACTGACTGCAGCCAGATCTCTGAACAGTTATGAGCAAAAACAGTGCAGGGTACACATTAAGCCAAAGTCTGAGTTCTCCATTCAAACACATCCCATCAAATAGTAGCATATGCCCTTGTTTTTAAAGGCAATTTATTGCCACAGCAATACAGAATTTTGGACTTTCCTTCTCCAAACTTTCAAAATGCAAACCTCCACCAGCTCTGGATACCACATTTTCCATTCGTAATGATGTATGGCTTTTGAGAAGACTGCAAATTACTGCCCTCTGTTCTGTGAAACGGAACAAAATGTACTTAGATTAATGTCTGATGTGCTGTAAAACTAGTGTGACAAAGATCAGACCCATCCCCTTTACCTTGAGACCACAAGCAAAGAAACCAAGTTCTCAGCCTAGAAAACCAGAGACATCTTTTGTGAACCAAGGTAAACCACTAGTTATCTATATAATACACAGAGACATAATTTTCTTATTCTTCAGTGTTCTTACTAATTTAACTAGCAGTTACTCTGTAATCAAATTATGCAAAACTAACCTTAGACAAAAGAGACGAATTTGGCGTAAGAAAAACAACAGTAAAGGAATGACATGATTACCAAAGTACAGTGAACTTGATTAAAAATTGTGTCTGTGTCAAGTGGAATTACTAGAATGATGCATTGCCAAGTACTGTACTCTTTCTAATTCACCCCAGGATCCAATAGCACTGATTATTTAAACAGTGGGGGTTCCCTTAAACAAAAACATCTGTCCAATTTAGGTAGGAAAAAGTTAGCATGTATAAATGCTGGTTTCTTTACACATATTGCAGAAGGTTTTACAAACACTCCAGGCAGAGCAGGTCTAGCTACAACATTATGCACAGGCAAACAATGTCTGTGGCTGCCACACGTCTGAATGCAGCTGCAGAGCTCAGGCGCAGAATGCCCGCTTCCATCACGTACAGGCTACACAGTGTGTCTCTACCAGTGGGCACATTCAGATTTCTGGATACCTACAGCCTGGCTGGAGTTACAGCTCTGACCCTGCTGCCAGACCTTTGAAAATCGAGGACAAACATATCCAGCCTTTGCATTTAAATCAGATGATTTCCAGGCAGCAAGCACAGAAAAGCCCAGGAAAATTCAGGGAGGCAGACTTTGACATATGCTACCAGGTCTAGGAACCCCGTACTCACTACTTGCACACACAAAACCAGACACATTTCCCAAAATTCCCTCACATTTCGTTTTAGGTTTTCTAAAGTGACTGTCATTTTCTGTAGCCAAAGAGTAGGAAAACCCAGCAGTGTTAGACTGAAATGAATAAGGCAGAATGTCAAAACATCAGAATGACTGACAGAAATGAAGCATTTTCCTTATTTTCTTGTCATATTAGAAAAAAAGGTAGGCATAACTTGATTAACTTCAATTTCTAGATACTGTACTACGTAAACTTGACTTCAGTTTGGCTTATATTTTGGTCAATTTTCTTCATGCCAAATTCCCTCCAACTACCAACACCTGTCCTTTGCAGCATATCTGAGCTGAAAACCACTGCACGCTCTAACATGCTGGATTACAGGAATTCGAACTTTCTATTCTCCCTTAATTCTGAACATTCTATTCTTAACTTCATAGAAATCTGGAATGGCAGCACCATGTTTGTGATCCAGGCACACGCAGTGCTCCCAACAGACACCAAATATGCTGTAACTTATTCACTGAAGTCTCACTGGCATGAAATCTAACATACCAATATTTCAACCAGATGCAAATTTCTTTAACGCAGTTTAAAATGATCACTTCATAGCACTGAAATGTCAAAAAACCTAGTGGTGGAGTGATTTCAGATACCTTTTAAATAGCTTAAAACAATAATTAATTTTACAGAACACCATGGGTACAATCTTTGGGGACATTGGGGCTGTAATGCAAACTTAGGCTTTTGAAGATCAATAATGTTTCCCAAAGAACTGAAGAAGAAAACTACTTCAATGTTCACAAATAAAATGTCATTTGCTGCTCCGTTTTTCCCATTTTTACCATCACAGTTCCTACAATAACAAACTGTGAGGTAACAATTGCTGCAAAAAGGTACAAGATTGTCAGGGGAAAAAACCAAACACAGCACCAAGCAGACAAGCAGAGCAGCTAAAGAAAGTTCAAACTGCTTCCTAAAGCTTCTTATAAAATTATTTAAATTCTAAAAATAAGCATAAGTTCACTCGCACACCAACGTGTAAGAGGATGGCATGTCATGAAACAAAATGGTCAAAACCAACTTCTGCAGCACCCCACTTTTGACTGTTTGAAGGAGTCACCAATGTAATTGTCCACCAATGCAATTAGCCCAAGCAGAACCGTTGCTTTTATCCAAGTAAGCAGAGGAACGGTCAATGCACAGGAAGATTTGGAATTCACATAAGAAAGGAAGGGATCACACTGTTTTCTCTCATGCTGTACTGTGATAACTGATGTACCATCTGTTTTGACCTCCTTGGCCCTCAGCATGCATTTTGAAAAGAAAATGTCACATTAATACATTAATGTCTATGCCAATATATCTCATTTTCTTACTCAACAGGAAGCAAGACAAAAATATTCTAATACCATAACTGGTAAAGTTGTCAAATATCCTTCTTGACTGACATATTTGCCAGCTTACCATTTCACTAAGCAAAGTAGAAATTGCATGCAGAAATTGCGTACACAAATACCACAGAGTGTACATTGCTCAAAGACCTGTGAATAAGATTAGTGCTGTAGGAAGAAAAATCATAAACATCATTTATTCTTGCAATTTATATAAAACTGCCAAAAATATAGCAGTATACACTTAAGACCTTCCAGATATAAAGATAATAAGCTACTCCTTCCATTTCAGTGCATCTTGTGATTAGGCAAAGGAGGAGTCTCAGTTTCTCAACACCACAGTATGTAGAGGCAACTACCGCGGATGAGAATAAAGTTCAGGAAGCAAGCTTGGTAGCTAACCTGCATGCTGGAGTATGGTGTTGTTTTACTGTAACTTTGGCGCACGATGCTTTCTCTAACAAGTTGGTGCAGAACAGAGTTTGCATTTTAGAGCCATCCCTCTACAACAACCACTTATTTAATGAGCACTCCTGGGTGCTCTAACCTGAATGGATGCTCATTAGATTTGTGCATCTGGCCCTATCAGCAATCTTCTGCAACTTCCGACGCAAGCTGAACGCAGCAACGCACACACTGCTTTCCGATGAATTAAGGTTAACTGGTCTCCCAGTGAACAGGCAAGCAACTTTTATGGAGAGTATACACGCTGACGCTCTAATGCACAATAAAAGGAGACCTGCAACGAAGAATGTGTTGACTTCATACATTCAAATGGATGCATTATCTTACTACAAGCTGAATCCCAAATTTCAGCTTGGAGATCATTGTCTTACACATTGCAAAAAGGAAAAAAACGGGAAAAGGGAAAAAGCAAAGACAATAATGGATTTCAGAGAACATCTGAAAGAAAGTGCAGGATAAGGGAAATATATCAGGCTAGTTGATAGAGATGACAGAAGCCACACAACAGAAGCCATCCATACTAGCAAACTGAAAAACATAAAAAGTGGGTTGATGCAATGTGAAAGGAGTGGGTATACTGAATCCAGCTGGGATGGAGTTTATTTTCTAAAGAGGGTGCTGTGTTTTGGATTTGTGATTAATGTAGTGCTGACAACACATTGGTGTTTTGGCTGCTGCTGAGCAATACTTTCTTCTTCCACTTTGTCCCCCACAGTGAGTGGGGCAAGGATGGGCACAAAGTTACACAGGGACACAATCTAGACAACTAACTCAGAATGACTGAGGTTATATTCCCTATTCAATAAGGAAAACAGAGGGAAGGGGATTTTGGGGAAGGTTGCAGACTGGCTGCACATCAGTCTATTTGTGGGACATGGTGAGTGACTGCATTTGCATCACTTCTGGGTTTTTGCCTTACCGTTCCTTCACACAAGTGTCTTTACCTCAAACCATGTGTTTTCTCACTTTTCCTTTTCCTACTCTCTTCCTCATCCCACTGGCAGGGAAAACAAGCAAGCAGTTATGGTACTTAGCAGCTAGCACAGGTCAGCTCACCATGGAGGGGAAGAAGAAGAAATCAGAAAAAATCTGATCTACCTATCTACCCTTTCCACCCCTATGTTTATTTTAATATATGAGAAATATGATGTGAAAAAATGCTTATATAAACAGGAATACTTGCTGCAAAATCACATTTTGGTGCTTATACAATGAATAGAAAGGTAAGAAGTGCCAGCACCTCTCAATACTATCACTGCAGTCTCATGACTTTGATAAGACTTATGACTCACCTGCCCACTAAACAGTGAAACATCTGCAACTCACTAAAATGGCAGAGTGCCACAAACGCAGTTTTCCTAACAGCTTTCTTCAGAACAAAGAACCATTTTCTTTCTGTAGAATTAGCTTCTGTACGAGTGTATTAAATTACAGACACACAAAGAAGGGATATGAGGTAGTTATGTGCACTGCTCTCCCTCCATTTGTAGTCAAAGGAAAGGAACTCCTCCAGGGGACAATTTAAAGTACTTATGGTTCTGCTCTGAATCTCACTATGAAAAAGGCCTTTTCCTTCTGTCTCCACTAATCACAGAGGTAACCAAAGCAGGACACTCTCCTAGCTTAGCTGGCTATGTGAAATGTCTAATCTTGGGTGGGTATACTAACCTACTTGCCTGAGTTACCACTGGCAAAGAGAGATGACTGAGTTTGTATTTAAGAAGCCTGAAGTTCTTTAGAGTAATTTTGGAAGTTATGAGATTTTGCTGTCACATCCTTTTCTTTCTCATCCCATCTTATGAACCTACCCCTGGTGAACTGCACTGTGAGGTCAAAGTTGACATTGTGCAACCATTTGGTGTATTGCTCAAAGAATAAATCTGGGTTTTTTTCCCAAAATAATCTGAATGGTAGATAAACAAGAAACATGAAGCTGAAAGATTTACATTCTGGATTTTGATTCATATTTGTAAAACATAGTCAATGTGCCCAACCTTGTACCAGGCCCAAAGACAAAGAGTAGACACTTGCAGACAAAGGGTCTGTAACCAGAAGTTATACATTTGTTGCACTCAGTCATCGATGTGTAGACAGACAAGATCAGTATTAAATAATAGTTATTTGACTGCACTTTGTGTGAGAAACACTTCTAGGTGCACAGTGCTTTGTTTGTTTTCTCCACCATTCTATGTATATGGCTCCTTGGTAAAAAGTAGGTGTTGGATGTATTCCAAATAAAAACACCCACGAGGACTAACAGCTGGTATATACAACATTTGCAAACTTTTCAAGAACCGTGCAACTTTGAAGTCTCCAGGCTTATTTTAGCACTTGATCAATAGACCTACCAACAAGGTAAAGCTGTGTTCAGGAAGAATCCCATACTGTTCAACAAGCTTTTCTCTCTTCACACTGGGAAGGTCAGGAAGTCTCTCATGAATCCAGTCAATATTTATCACTTGCTGATGGTTCATATTAGTTGGCAAAGATTTTGCATCATACAGAATCAATGGAGGAAGGTTTGGCTCTGGCATGAATCTAGTAAAAATGAAGAAAAACTCCTTTACAATTATTTTCATTTAGAAGCTAAACAACAAGGAATAAAACTTATATCACAAGTTTATACTTCCCTGAAAGTTGTATCACTCTTTCAACTAAACAAAAGATTAAAAATTCATGACTTGGTATACCACCAGTAAGTAGAAAAAGACCAGGCCCTGAACTGCTGCAAAGTGTCTGTTTTCTTTCTTTGAGTATTTGCCACCACTCACCAAAGATTTCATAATAGAAAAGAGGTAATTAAAACTCTTCTGCACACAAAATAATAATAAAATCCCTCAAAAACACCACTGGTAACATATAAAGAAATAAGCCACTCTTTTTGGCATCAAGTATGAATTGCAGACCTGGACAAAAACAGGAGTGGACTGGCAGGGAAGAACTCAGGTTGAGAGCCAACTGCCACGAGTGATCTGGGCAGGTTGTAACCTTTTCCAGATGAACTTCAGAAACCTTGATGAAATCCCATGCTGTGCTAAAAGCAAAGTTACTGTGCTCAGCAGAGTGCCATCACAGAACAAAAGGTTCCCTTAAAGAGAAGGCCAATTCAAACTACTCAGATAACTGCGATTGAAGCAGAAACTTCACTTTTATATCATCAAATGAGGGATTCCAAACCACCAGAATAAAGGGCATTGGGCACCCACTCCATTTCCTAAAATATTTTATATTTCAAATCTGCCCAAACATAGATTTTAAGTTTAATGTATAATGTGCAGCAGGAGGTTACAAAAAAAACCCTGAAAAACACAGTTTACGGTTTAACACTGATCATAATCTTAGTACTAGCAAAAAGCTTTATGGTCCTTACTTGAAATATCTTAGACTCATCAGTTTTGCCTAGGTTTTAATGAATTTTCTTTTACATTTATTCAAATTAGTCATTTTAAGTAAGCCTCATGCCAGCCCCCTGTAACAAGGAATTCACAAAGTGATCACTGCTACATTTTGAACATTTTCAAAATCATTGCTCTGCTGTAGCAAGATCAGTGGTAGAACAAATGCAGATTTAACAGGAACACAGAGATGCCATAACTAAGAGACTCTGGAATTTTGCCTGCAGAACAATTCCCCACCTGGGAAGTAAACTGTGGGAGTAACAGCAAGACTATCTCTGGGATGCAAAGCTAGGGAACTACTAGGAGGATGAACACCAAGATGACCCTAAGCAGGTATGCTGATGCCTTGCAGGGTTGCCTCAGCACTTGCTCCCAGCAGACTGCCTTCCAACAGGACTCTTGCCTTGTCCCCTCACCCTACAGCTAAATCCTTCTTGGGTGACTTTATGGCTCCACGGCTATTATCTCACACTAGTGGAAGGCAAAGTACTTAGCAAAAAAACATCTTCGTTAGGTTGACAAAGATCTTCAAGGTAGAAACCTGCTTATGAATGCTGACACCTTTCAATAGCAGCTATGGTTTTCAAACAGTGATCTATGATTACAGGATCTAAGCATGGAAAGAGGCAGGGCCTGCTATGTGAAAAACATTTCCATCAGTACTTACTTAAAGCAGGAGCAATGCTGAACTCAGAACATTCTTATGTTTTATGTTAGACACTCTTAAGAATACACTTGTACTGTCCACGAAGTAAACTTCCATTTACCCACTTAGACTGAAGTACTCCAACAGTCTTTGCAAAAGGCCTAAGGGTTTCAGCAAAGATGAGATCCAGTCCTAGACCTGGACTGCTCAGACTAGCACTGATTTTGATTGGTCTCTGCCCCTTCCAGTAGAATGTAAACTTCCAAGATAAATTCATTATACTGACTAACTTTACATCCTCATTACAAGGACTACACTTAAGAAATTTGATAAATTGTCAGTTCATGAAATGTTAACTTTATTTAAAAAATACCGATAATCCTGTTTTCCTTCTTTGTCTCTCATTGGTACCGTGCACCTAAAATAAAAGCAAAACAAGATGTGGTAAGAGGTATACCACAGAATTAGTTTTATGGCAAAAACACAAAACAAAAAACTGCCTCATGATGATCAGGAAGGCCTCTTAAAACCGCTTCAAAGAATGTGTGCAAGTAAGAGGGATGTCATTTTCACACAGACACTACTTGATGCAGCACATAATCTGTTGTGAAAAAGCCTCAATGTTCAATTACTTTCCTATGAGGAGACTATGCTTGTGAACAATAGCTTTAGAAGGCAAAAGTTGAGCAATATTGTAATACATCTCCTGATCATGTCACTAAGTACCCATGGCACTCTCAAGTGGTTATTCCCATATTCCTCCAAAATAAAAACTCACCCAAGCTTGGAATCAAAGGCTCTTGTTTCATTCAGAATTGTTCCTCCATTTTCAAGTTCTTCAATTTGCCTCTGTATTTCATAGTCTGACAGAAACAAAAGAAAAAAGAGTAAGCTTGTTAGACTACACTGTTAGCTTTTGTGCACTCTGCTATTTCATTTTTCACTGCTATGCAATAATGAAATAGTTTGTTGTTTTAACCTTAATGAAATCAGCAGCAGTAGTTACAGGCAGTATTAGCAGTCACTGTCTCTCTCTCCAGTACTGCTTCTTTCTTTTCTTTAATTTGCAATGAATGGAAACCATTTTCTCCCAGGCATTGCAGCCAAGCCATACAATCCTAGTGACTTTGCAGTCACCCAGTTAAGTTTTTTTTTGGAGATGTAACAACAAGCTTTTCTTGCTCATACCCAAGCTGCATCTAAACTTTTCACACACCACGTACCGTACTCAGTGGAAAGCAATAATTTCCATTGGAGTACACAAAACTACTGATACCATATTTCAGTACTAAACATACTGAGACAGGTCTGGGAATAGGACTAGAGAACAGGTCCAAGGTCCTTTAGAAGACAGGACTGAAAACTGGCAATCCCATGATGTAGAAGTTCAGGCAAAGTTTGAATGCCCCAGCCTGAGCTTAAACGAGACTCCTCTACCCACGGGCATGGAAGAGACAACAAAGTGAAGCTAGTCAGGGCATTTAAGGCCAATTCCTGCATTCAGGAGCCTGACATATCTCAGACCACATAAAATATCTACAATGCTCTTGTAATTGAAGCATCCAGCATTTACCTACTGCTTTTGCCAGAAATCGTATACTATTGATATTCTTCACTTCAGTCCTCACTCCATAAGGCTCTCCAGGGTGATGGACAGAAACATTGGCATCCACTCTCAGCTGCCCCTCTGAAAAGAAAATTTTATCAACAGAACAGTCTGCCCTGTACACTAGAGTTAAAAACCTTGGCATGCATTAATAAACTGCATGTTATGTGCAGAGCATTAATTGCAGGCTTCTCTATGTTCAGAAAGGAGTAACAACCATTTCATAATAGCCTTCTGCTTGTTATTCCATTTCAAGGCACTGCCTTGAATCATTCAAAATATTTCTGAGAATAATGCTTGCTTTTTTTTTTTTTTTTAACATCATTGCTCATAATTTCTCTCAGAAAACTGCATGGTGCAGTGCAGCACAGATCTTCTAAGCCATACAGTGAAAAGAGCTTCTGATTCACAGCTCTTAAATAAAAGGCAGAATTAGACTAGCAAAGTGGTGGATTGTGAGCTTCCATTCCTCTCAAAGTAGCAGAAAAATACCTTTTGGAATTACAATTTGATGGATAGATACTACCTTGGCATGGAACACAGAACTTAAGGTGATATTGAAGAGATTTACTAAGGCGTTCTTGGAAATGTACAGATCAAGGACAAAATGTGAGAAGCAGGGGATTTTTTTGTAATTTTCTTCCTCTCCTTCAAGAAACTGCAATCTTACCCCCAAAAATGTCCCTGGTTGACAAAAGCTAAAACTGAATACAAAATTTTACAAAAAAGCATCCTGAACTTTTAGTCCAAAATGGACTAATGCCCTTAGAGATCTTTAGTGACTCAACCACAAGAAACTCATAATTTTATCTTTCTAAGTATTGTCCCTCTCAAGACATTCCTTCTGAGAAGAAAAGGCTTGCCACAGTTATCAACTGCTGGGAACAAACAGTAGAGGTTGTATTACATTCCTGGCATGTTAAAAACAGTGTTTTGCCATATTATACAGTGAACACCTGTAGCCTTTCCCTGTGTTTATTTGATTTTTTAAAAATTTGAAATACAGATAAAAAAGTGCAAATACCTACTGTGTAGATATAGTAGCATTATTAGAGAGAATGCAAACAGTCAGTAAAACCTGTGAAGATGGCTATGGCTTCAGAACCCATTCCAGTCAATAGATTTAAAGTGACCAGAGGACTTGGTACAATTTGTAAGAGCAGGTTGGATGACACCACACTAATTTCCTCTGTCTTCATAGAGTCTTGCCAAACACGTAAATGAAGGATAAAGGTGTTGAAATGACCCAACATCTCTTTCAAGAGAAGTGTTTTTTGCATGTGGTCCCTCTCTGGGGTGAGACAAGTACTTGTTCCAAAAGAGGAATAGTCTTGTCCTGCCCTTGTTTCACTTTGAGACATGGCCTGTTTCTACTTATATGTAGGTGTCAATGTAACCAAACAATAAAGTTAATCAGGCATAAGCAAAAGGAGAGCCAGGCTGCAAACCTTCTTTTAAAAAGCATTTTTCCTTCAAGCCCAGCTTACTTTCACTTTGCAATGAAATCATCTTTTCATCTGTCGTTAATGATACACCTGATAAAACTGTGCACTTGTCTTCAGTATACATGCAAGTTAAATGAGGGTAAATTATAAGGATGTAAAGCCTTTATTTGAAAGAATGTAATTATGATGAGGGAAAACTACAACATAAAGACCCTAAAATCTTCAACTTGCAAAAAATCCAAATACTTTTAAAGCCATGTATTCTGAAAGAAAAATATTTCCAATACTCTTATAAAGTCAGAAATCTCCCTGTGACAAAAGATATCATAATGTAATTTCAATGGCAATCTTAGGGCTAAATTCAGTAGTTATAAGTGATGGTATATATATATATACAGCCACCAAAGCCCTTGAAAAAGCATGCAAGCTGGCTTCCTAATGTTGACAACTGTGCCTCATTTGACGTGTGGGACACTACTGTGAGAAAATATTCAGAGAAATAGATAACGTCTAACAATTATTATTTCCCTCTACATTAAATTAAATTTGCATCACTAGTCAGCATTTACTGCATCCCATTTATAGGGTGATACATGGATCACTCTGACTCAGTTCTCTAGGAAACATCCACTCGTATAATGGACTGAGTTTTCTGCCAGACAGTGAGGCCAACTGTCATAGGCAAAAATATAGCTTACATTGTGAACACTAATAAGCAGCTGATAATTATGTGTATGTGTGGAGGGGATGAACGCCTGAAACTATTCTTTTAGACTCTTAAGCAGAAGCCTGCTGTATGCAAGCTGTAACTGTGGGCTGATTGTAAATGTGGATAACATTACAACTGATTAAAACCAGAGTGACCCAAATTTTCCAATTAATAGAGAGACACATGAGAAGGAATCACCAGTCAGGAGGCTAAACACAGTCTCTGCTCCTGCACATCAGCTATTGCGAAAGTTGGGGCCTCAAAGTTTCAAAAAGAGCTGGTGCCAGAAGCAGAGGTTCCTACAAGAGGAAGCAGTCTCAGAAAGGTAGGTGATCTTGGCTAAAACAAACGCCAGCACCCATGTCTGCTACATGCTACATTTACTCCATCTCATCCATGACACCTGCCCAAGTTTACTGCCTACACTGACCTCATGAGTTGCTGAGACCTGACACACAACTTAGAAGATGATCCATGCTCTCAGTACTTTGTTCCTTAACTTCCATACTCTACAATTAATCTCTATTATGGATTTTCTGTGCTGCAGTGCTGTGGCAAGCAAGATGGAAAGGGGCAGGGAGAAGCACCACAAGAACCCTGGGGACATTTGGTCCTGCCTAGGTTTATCCTGTAAAATTACTGTGTGAGGAAATAAAACATCCAGCACAGTAAAGCTCTGTAGACAAAGGCAGGCTTATAAGAAGACCTGAAGCATGGCAGACATTAGGACAGACTCTGAGGATTGTACAAACAAAGGCTATGCATTATAAGCAACCACAGAGCAAAATAACTAGAAGCTGCAAAACTTCTGCAAAGGCAGAGAATTACTGGTGACAAGGGAACATGCCCTTCCCTCTTTGGTACCTGCCATGACTGCCTGGCTGCTTCCCAGTGTTTGAAGAATGAGCTGAAGCTCTCTGACTGCTGCAGCTGCTTCCTGCCCACAGCACATATCAGGCTCCATGACAACCTCCATGAGACCAACTCCTAGTGGGGGAAGAGACGGGAGATTTTCAACAACAGCTTTTGATCTTGGCATATTAGAGTGCAACTGGCTAAACACATGAAAGAACTTGGGTTTTTTTCAAAACAACCAACCAACCACAGACCCCCATGTATTATTTACTAACTGTCACTATGGGCCTAGCTGCAGATTGCTACAAAAACTTTTCCTCCTATATTTCTAAAGTAACAGGCAAACTGCAGACAATATTCCACCCTTTGATGACACACAGATCAGAAGGACCCATGCTGCATCTGCCTTTCTTGAGAGGAACTCTCATTTAAAGCCAATCAGATTCCAGATTTAAATGTATTTATCTTAAACTAGTTTTGGAATAGACAGAACTGTAAACAGATGTAGTCTAACTTTCAGCTTCAGGACCTAGCTCTCAAGGAACATGAGCAGCCACAGCCCTTATCTTCAATGGGCACCTGAGCACTGTGTCCCAGTTAGGCTAGGCTAGGCCAGTCAGGTTGCTACCCATGTTGTGTGCTAATTTGGATCTCTCCATTTACAATTTCTAAGTAAAAACAGAAAATCTACATTTTTTTCAAAGCTAGTAATTAAAAGAAATGTCTGACTCATGCACTGACAAATTCCAACAGCTGCTCCTTCTCTACACAAACTTGATTCACTAAGTCTGTGATATTTTACTGGGTTTTGGGGGTTTTTTTGGGTTTTTTTTTGTTTTTACAAGACATAGAGTGCAAGAGCTTAAATAGCTGAGTGATTTTACGTGAGTGACACATACAGTTTTGAGCAAACTGGAGCCAACAGATTTCTAACTTGCTGTTGCCAATTGCCATCAACCAACAGCACTGGGAAAGGTCCACTGGCCATTAAAAAATCAACTATTTGTCTGCTCCAGTGTAACAGTCATTTTGAGGAAATTTTACTTGCAAGGAGAGAGACATGATGCTGTTTTTATTTTTTTGACTGTTTCCTGTCACCCATTTTCCTTTAAAGACTCATCTGACATCAAAAGAAGGAGAAAATTAGGAAAACAATCTAAGCCTACCAGCTCTGTTCAAGTCCACAAGAGTCTGGCTCCTTGTGTCATCATGGAGACTTTTTCCACTGTCTTGCTCCAACTGAATTTGTTTAATCCTCACAGTTTTTGTCACCATCTGGCTCATTTTGTTGTCTATGCAGAGACTGTATGACAGACTTCCATTCACCGCAATAGGAACTCTTTGCTGAGTGATTTGATAGCCAGCCTGTCAACAAAATTAGCTTTATACTCATATGAAACATTCAATTTTCAGAAAGAAATAGCATGGCCAAGTGCAAATATTACTAAGAACAAAGCTGAAAATGCAACATCTACCATAGTGACCCATATAAGAGGACTGAACACATATACAAGTAAATTCAGAAGTTAATTTGGTTCAAAGGAAAGCAAGCAAACTACAAGATGGGTCTAGAATTCAACATAACTGTAAGAAGGTGGAGATCTGGAAAAATAAGAGCACTCCTCAATACAGGTAAGTATATGATACCACACTAATGCTGAAATCATCTATAATCAACTGCACAATCTCTTGCCAAGGACAGCAAACTTCTCAGATACTGCCCAGGGACAGGAAATGGATTGGAAGAGGTTCTTCCGTGCCTGTGGTTCCATGATCATGTTAAATCTTGTTTGAAGCCAGTTACTGTACTTCCATTCCCAAGGTGGGACTATCACTCATACTCCCAACAGCCTGAATATCCCTGTTATGAATTGTACTCCTTAGAGGGGAGGAGAGGGACGGGGTGGGGCTGTGGAAATCAAGAAAATAAGAAAAGTCAATTTCATTAATGTAGCAATTTAAAAGACAGACAGTGTAATCCCCTATAAGGCACACAGCTGATAAATGCTGCCTCATGCCTGGGACTCCACTCAAAGGGGAAGCTGCTGGTCAGAAAAAGGGGTGCCAGTGACAAGGTACTGGAATAACTGCAATGATGTAAAAATACAGCAGTGAATCTCTGACAACTGAGGTGCGGTCCCCATCACTTCTTCCTCACCTGCTCACAACACTAGTGGTAAGAATCAAAAAAAAAATCTGTCAGACACCGACACAGACAAATGAACTGGGAGGAGCATCTGCATATTTTAGAGGGACAACAAACTTACTGGAAAATGACAAGGCACTGGAATGAAGAACAATGGTCTGGCCCTGTGAACAGCCTGGTTTATATATACGCAACAAAGTGCATGACCTTCTAGCCATAATGACTACAAGAAAAGTAAAATAACTGACTCTACGCAGTCTGTGCTAATCACACAGCTCTTCTCATCGCCTAAAACTTCTCACTAAAGTGATTTTTTTAAAGCTTGAAATAGCGAGTGGCAATAAATAACATGAATCCCACTTCGCATCCAAAGCCCCATTTTCAAAAGTAACAATAATCCCGTTGTCAAATGTCAATTTATGTGTTCTATACAGCTCATTAGTCTAAACTCTGCATCTTATTAAAGGGTTCTTGACTAGACTGTTCACTATGAAATGCAGACCGGCACTTTATTGTCAGTGCTTAAACTGCAGAAGTCAGCCAGTAGAAAGCCAGAATTACATTTCAAGATAATAAAATGTGCCAGCATCTCCCTGACCAAATTTCCATGCTTATCTGACCAAAGGATCCTGTAACTCATGTCTACAGACAATGGCGGCCTACTTGGTGCCCACATCTTCTTCCACTTCACTGTTTTCCTCATAAACACATGGATGCGGATTCTTTCCTATGACAACATTCATCCTTATAGGTTTGATGCACTAGACTGATAGCGGCAGACATCACAAGAATATGAGAGATTGTTTTCAGTTTAACAGCACAAGCACTAAAGCTAGTCTGCAAACAAATCTGATGTTTTTGGTGTTTCTTTATGATGTGCAAAGGAATTTTGAAAATCTTTTTTATTTCCTGCTATGGCACTTTTTGGTCCTTCAGGTCTTGAAATGGGCTTTAAGGTAGCTCTACAAGTTAAAAAAAAATGTACTGGCAATTCAAACTGCTAAGTTAGCATTTCACATTCTCAGCAGGTCGCTACAGAGTCCCCAGCAAAGGGTTCACATATATTAGCAGAACTACAAGCCATAAGTTCCCACAGAAGAGAAATATCTTCTTAGATCCACCTCTCCAGTGGACAACTGAAACATAATACTCTATCTAAGGTGAGGAGCAACTGTATTTGGAAATGTTTTGTGTAACTTAAAAATATTTCCAATGACTGAAGAAGAGTAGGAAATAAAAGTAATTTGGTTAACAATATAGCACCCCTACGCATTAATTTGGGACTACAGAAATCTCCTACTCTGCTTCTCCGGATGTCTGGGACACCTTACCCAAGGAGAGAAAACTAACATGCCTGATCTTTCTCAGATAAAATAAAACCACATTTTTTTCTTTTAATGCAGTTGTCAGATCTTCAACCCCAAAACAGAGAAAGCAAAACCAGTGTCTTCCCTTTGACAGATTAGTGATAAATAGAAAATTCAGTACAAATAAGCTGACAGGAAAAAAAAAGTTTAAAATTGGAAAAGTTTAATTTCATTTAAATAGAAAAAAAGGCAGCATCCTGTTGCAATGACAGAAGTCAGGTTCTTACATTATTCCAATACTTCTACATCTACATCAAGTGCAGCAAAACACATTTGCCTTCCGGTGACACCTTCTACCCCATATGAAAGCTACTAACAAACCATATTGCAAAGACTCAATTTTTCAGTTGTTTTGTTTTTCTATTTTTTTAAAATTTTATTTATTAGAACCATAACTGAGGAAGTTTTGAAAGGAAGTTAAATATTTTTAGATTCCTAAGCACACCCAAAAAAGACACTATGTTTACACCACTGAATGTGTGTTTGTTATACATTCACTTTAAATGCAGGACTATTACCAGACTGCTTTTACCCTAACAGACAATTAGTACTAACCACCAGGAATGGACAACTTAAGGGACAACTCAGCTCCAACTCCCAATTCAATTACATTAAGCTACTGGAATTGTGCAGCTAAGCAAGGACTCAGCAATCAGAGCAATCATATTCAATCAGTGAGCACCAGGGTACAGCTGCCTATTTCATCAGGGCATAGCACAGCACCCTGCTGAGGTGAGCAGAGCACTGACTGAAAACAGAAAAAGCATCTCTTCACTCATCCCCTGCTGCCATCCATACTCCAGACTTGTCCTTTCCTACAGCCACAGAGGGAGTAGCTATACTGCATACTTACAGGCAGATCTGCATAGAAGTAGTGTTTTCTGTCAAACAAGGACTTCTTGTTTATGCTGCAGTTGAGAGCCAGGCCTGTCATCACTGCTGCTTCTACACACCTCCTGTTGAGAACCTAAGGAAACATGACACATGGTTTTGCTCAGATACTCAGTATGTAACAAATGTGTCTCCCACACACTGCCTTATAAGGAGCATGTATTCTATTTTGCTTGCCTTCAGTTCACCATTAGATCTCTTTCCTTGTGTGGGTAGCTCTTATTCATCATTAAAGTTGTGGTAGTGATAAATCTGCAAAGCTTAAAGATGAAAAAACAAGCTGTTCAGTCATTTTGTCATACTACATAAGGAGGTGTGCACTGTTCTGGCTTGTGACTTTTGCAAATGTTTCAGTGCTTTTGAATCTTTGAGGGTACAAGAGACAAATCACAGTAATTGATAACTGACTTGTAACCAGTTGTCAGCTCATAGTGAAAACTGGAAACACAGGGGATTTGCATTAGGAACTGCAGTGCAGTGCCATTTCAGTAAAAAACTTCAGAACACTTGTAACCACAGAACTACAGTGAATTCATGAGCATCTACACACATATCTATATATACCATAGATTTTAATACCTTGCTTGACTAGGATGAAATGAAGCACACTTTCATGCTCTGCTAAAACAGAACTCAAAAGGCATCCGATGGCTACAAGCACACATGTTTCCAGTACGAAGGTAACCCACTGGATTAACATTTTATTCCAATATATTCTCATTAATTTAACAGTTTGTTTAACTAACATCAAATGGATGAAACTGAAAAGGAGAAAAAGACTGAATTTGTCTTAGTGCAACTCTGACATGCTCACACTTACAGCACTTTGAAACAGGAACAGAATTTTATCCATCTTGCTCTGCACTGTACAGCTGCCAGTAAGTCTATTTCCAGCAGGACCATTAAATGGGCATATTATGCAAAAGAATGCACATGACTTAATCTGCATTGACCAGAACATAAAATAAATAATGTTTTCTGCTGCACTTCTGGCAGTATTTACTTTTTATATTCTCCAACCTGAATTCTGAAAACATATTAAGCAGCTGTATATCTCCCATCATCCCATGTCTTCAGCCAGAAAATGAATCTCTTTTTTCACTAAGTATTTAAAAAAATCAAAATAATAAGAGAGAATATGGGAAACTCTTCATGTAACAGAAACTTAAAAATTGCTTACACAAAAGAAATGAAATATTTAAGACATTTAACAAGGGAACTTTCAGATCTTTAGTGTAGCTATATATGGCTAACTAGAACACATCATCTGCTCAGGCATATTTTACTTATTAAAAAATTCAAAAGATACATAAAGCAAATTCTAAATGAGAAAAAAAGGAAGAACAATTTCCCTTTGAAATACTGATCCACAACAAAATGAACAAAATTAGTTCTGACTGTAATCTAAAGCAAAATTGGCAACTACAAAATATTAATTTATTTTAGTAGCATAGCTGCAGGTCCTTCTATAGTAGGTGCTCCTCTTGCCAGCAATTAAATGCTTCCAGATAGTACAGACACTTTTTTTTACTGTTTAAGGAATTCTATAATGGTGCCGGTCGAATTATTCTTTGTTTAAAATATCATTGTCTTCCTAAATACAGAGCCAAATTTCCCCCTACTAAAGCCTTACGGCACAATCCTTTTCAGCTTTACAAATCAGTGGGGACCATGCCAGTCAGTCCTTTAAAAACTGGTCACCAGAAACCCATTAAGGCTCCATAAGAATGGTAAACTCAAAACACCACTGCTCCAAAGCAGTTAACCAGTATCTTGCTACAACTCCTGATGGTGCAAGCGTTGTGACTCACTGCAATCAGCGAACAAGGCAAACCCCAACCAATCAACAGCACATTTTTCAAACACAGCTCGGGATTAGCTAATGATGACACTAAAATTACCGCCTTTGACCATTTGATCTTCAATTTTTGCTTCAAACAGGGTAGAGTGTAGGTAACTCATTGCCCTAAGGGATAGTGTTTTGAAGAAAAGGAAATAATTCCCACATATGTACTACTTACATCAGAGAGAACCTTTTGCACTACTGCTGATGAGCCATTTTGGTGGCTCCAGGGAAAAATGTGAAGTATTGATTATATGTAGTATTAATAAGCATTTCAATGACTCTAACATGTATATGTTCCCAATATACAGGATCATACCACCCACATCATTGTATATGCACTGCTACTCATTCAACTCCCTGTGTTATTCCTTTATCAATCCCTCTGCTGATAGAAGGCACTGCAGATATTTCCCACTATACGGCATACTGAGATGTCTACCATGCCAATCTGCTTCCTCTGCATTGTGTGACTTTAAAAGGGAAAAAACCCCAACCACATGACTCTCTACTTCCTCAAAAATCAAAACTTACTGTTTAATACTGCTTCCTTTCCAAAGTGACTACTACTACCCATTCCAGTGATCAAGGTTGTGAGCACAAAGCAGAATTGTTTAAGCAAACTACCACTTTTACCTCAAACAAGCCTTGCTTTCCAAATAATCTGCAGTGATAAACATCAATTCAGTATGTGAAACTTCCCATACTAATGACCTAGAATAAGTCCTCCAGCTTGTTTATGTAGTAAGCTGTTATTAAGTTGACAGCTTTGACTAGCACCAAAGATTTAAATTACTGGCTTGAATTGACAAGCTGACTGTCTGGTATGTTAGCAAGTGTTGGCCTTGAAAGCAAGCTGTGTAGTTCCTGCAATAGCTATGGACAAAACACAGGAGTCTATAAAGGTTTCTTCAGCTTCTGAAATGGAAGAATCCCTCCTAGTATGTAAAATAATCCCAGAGAGCTATCACAAAAGGAAATGTAAATTGTTTGTATTGGAAACTCATGAAAAACCTTAACAATGGCATCACAACACCAGCATGACTTCCAGTGTAGCCACCTTATCCTGCTAGAGCACCATGGTAACTGAGCGCTAAAGGAATCTAACCAAGACCTCTCTCTTTCTGGTACTTGTCTGCTCTTTACATTTAGTTCACAAGTGGAAAGACTCCTTTTAAAAATGTATCATGTTTACTTGCAAGTTCAGCTTAGTCAAGACCTTTGTTTTAAATACAGGACTACTCAATACCTATGCAAAACTATACACAACACCTTCAATGGCATAAATTCCCACCAACAGCAATTTTCTAACAGCATTTTGTTTAACAAGAGGTTTACTCCTTATATTCATACATTAAAGAAAGTTGGCACTCTTTTAAGTGAAGAGGGTAAGGGTACAGTTTCTTATTTTGCTAATGAGTATTATATAGAATAATTGGGAGGAAAAAAAGAAGAAACATCTAGATGTCTCTTCTGGAAAAAGTTTGTTTTTTGCTACCTTCTACAAAAACCTAATAATCTTTGCAATAACATTTGCACTCAGGAAGCCTATGTTACAGAACAAAGTATTCCTTGTACTAAATCCAATAAAATCAAAATAACTCCTCTGAAATTTTTAAAGTTTTTGATTCTAGGTCACACATTTTAATAAAGTAGATTTACTATTAATTGGCTATTTTAAGGCCTTCATAATCATGAAAAAAAATCAGATTTAATCAGATTAACTACAGAACTGTTTACCTAAGAAACACTTAATTTTAACTCCTTTTTGTTCAAAATAACAGCTGAAAAAAGGAGGTAGTGCAGTGTACTCAGCCAGCCCTCTGCAGACAAGGCAGTAATCTTTAGAAACCTCATCAGATATATCTTATCATATTTCCTAGTACTCCCATTTCATATTACTCTGATTTTTATTTGCTTCCACTAATGGATATATTCAGTCTTACTATTCTCGCTGTGTTAAAAGTACCAGCTTGCTGCAATACATGGTTCTTGGAAGTACAGTCATGAGTTAAACTTCAAAATAAACTACTCTTATACTCAGTTCAAATGTAATTGTGGCTGTGCAGTCTGACACTGTAGTTGAGTACTTCACTGCAGTGTTCTGCCTTGGCATCCTCCCACACACAGAGAAGCGACCAACTGCCTTGTAGCTATGCATGTACAGAGTGTACATAAAATAAATGAAGACCTGACCATTTCCCAAATGAGCCATTTATTTCAACAGGTTACAGTCAGACTCCATCCCTCTAAGCATACATTAAAAACTTAGAAAGCAGCCAACCTAAGTTTTGTCATTTGTTAGGTCTGCAAAGAACCTGTGTTCCAAAATCTGAGGTCTCAAACTGCAGGGGAAATTAAAAAAGGTTTGCTTCAGTTGAGGGTCTTCTGCACTTCAGTCCAGCATCTACTTCATAGCATATTTCCTGTCCCAGTGTGAGCATTATGTTCTTATCCCTAAGGAAAAAGGCAAGACAGTAGAGGAAGCATCAAACATTTTAAATTGAGATCTGAGATTAACAGAATGAGATTCCACCCTAAGAGAACAAAATGGCAACTGAGAAGCTGAAACAGTAAAGGAAGATGCAAGGAGAGGTATTAAATATACTTCATGTATTTTGTAACTTTACCTTTCCAGTCTGGAATATAAATGCTGCTATATGAACATCATTATTATTATTGCTGACCTTGTCTGGTGGCAAAGTTGGCTTGTGGTGATGCAGCACACATAGATTCAGGTTCTGTCTTAAAACCATGCAGTTCTGACAATAAGAAGTACCCAGCTCCCAAACACATTATTCCATGTGTACTCAAAAGAGTAAGAGGGCACACTTGATCAAAGCAGAAGAGCTAGCCTGAAAGCTTGTATCACAAGGTTTAGAACTGGAAGAAGCATCTCCCAGTGTCAGTGATGACAAGAAAAATTCAATAGCAGTAGGGAGAAATGCTCACCCCAGGGGGCAAGAAAAACAGGAAGGTAACACCAGACACAAAACTACTTAAATAATGACACACTTATGGGTTTCTCAACCCGCAGGACATTGCTAAAAGAAACAGAAGAGAAAAAATGCGTTCAGACCACTGTGTGAGCAAAGTGCTCGATGGTCTCTCTGTTTTCTGAGGTGACCGAAAAGCAGCTAATCCAGTGACATTGCTCCAAATCACTGATCTTCATACCTCAGATCCCAGCAGCAGCAGCTAAAACTAAAGTTCCACCGTGCAGAACCAGTTCCAAGTAGGACAAGCCACAGGGAACACAGGACAACGCATGATGATGCAATGGTTCATTGATATCCATAACCAAAAACTGTGCTTATAAGGTTTTCTCATAAAGTGGTCCAGTATCTCTCTAACATCCATGCCCTCCCTGTTGACAGCAGTCTTCTGCATCTGTCCCATGGCTTTTTTTGACCTGCTGTCAGGATGCTCCCTTGCTTATGTCAGCTGAAATTTAAACCACTGCCAATGCTCTCTGGTTTAGGAGAAATACAGGAAGATGCAGTGAAAACATGTCATTGCTGCTGGAGGAAGGGGGACAGAGCAATGGCTAAAACCTAAGTTATAGAACATGTTGCTGGCTAGACTTCGCGAACGAAGATTTTGCTATAAGCCTGCGCAATGGATTTTTTAGGTGAGGCATAGTGTGCACGGAACTGGCCCCACCCCCTTTACTCCTGAGGTTCATTTTGCCACGGCCAAGCACGCTCGGACGGCGACAGCGAGTTCCTCGGGATTTGAACTGGCGTCCTCAGAGGAGGAGCCAGCTCCACAGGCGGCGACTTACACCACTTGGCCAACGCCCGCCGCTCATTTCAGATTAGTTAGAGAACATAATCAAGTACAAAGTCAACAAGAGCTTTGAAGTGAACCTTCTCAGACCTTTTCCTCTTTTTCCTACATTGAGCTCCACAAAAAAAGGCTAAAGGTTTTTAAACATGAATAACATCTGTCTTCTCCAACATAACAGATTTAATGTTTCATGTCTTAAATGGAGTCAATTCAGAGCATTTAGGACAGAACAAGTTATAAACCAATCCCTGCCCTGTTTATCCTTGCAGATGATCCTTTGCTGGTAGGCCTGGGGAGAGTTTTCTGAGCTGTAACAAATTCTGACCTTTGATACATGTTGACTGTCATTATTTCTAAGTTTTGGCTATCTGCCTGCTGATGCTTCTTGGAATCTTTGTGTAACTGAGAGACCACACTAAATACATGCTAAACTCCCAGTCTTTGCTCCGACTCCCTCATTCCTTTTTTCTTCAATTGCTGTCTCCGGAAACATGCTTATTTGTTCCTCAGAGAATCAGCCATCTTTCCCTGCAGGTTGACCCAGCTCTTAAGAGAGCACAACATCCAAACTGGAATAAACCAGAGCTGGCCTTTCACACATAGGTACAAGAATTCACTAATTCAGGAACACAATATGCAACAAGTCTTGCAAAGAGCTATTAAGAAAGCAAACTAAAAGTATATGTTTTTAAGAAATATGTTCTGGAACAACAGAATCAAGGGAGACTAATTTCCTCTAAATAACATCCCTAGTTTGTTTCACCTATGCAGTGACCCCAAAACTCTCTCCTCCATGATTCCATCTTCTCCTCATTTCATCAAACATCCCAAAATGAGTATCAGGTGTCACAAATATCTGAAAAAACAGCAGCCTAGATAAAGCTGAGATCAATGGTGAGACTCATCCAAAATTTTTCTCTTCATATGCTTGCTAAAACATTCACGAAAAGGCCCTACAAGCCTAAAAGTTTTTGGAGGCCAATTTGGCTGAACTTGGCAGCAAAACTGCAAAACTAGTGTTTCTGTATCACAGTGCCAAAGTCTTCACATGTAACTAATAAATACAACTTGCAGAAGTTTACATAATCCTCTCAAAATCAAATACAGTCGTGTGGCAAGGTGACTGATAATCAGAGAGAACACAAAAAAATGAATTTTACCCCAGGAACCAATTCCAGCCTAATTGCACCAATATAAGTTTTAAACAAAATACATAAACCTGACAGTGCTGCAACATTATACACAGGACAGTTAACCATGAAGAGAACAAAGGCCCAGTCTACCATTATCTGTCATTACTCTTGGACAAGGCTTCCCTAAGTATCTTTCAATGAAAAAATCTTCAAAGACAAAAATTGTTGAGAAGAAGAATGAAGATGCAAGATGTTAGTTTGCAGAGTTAAAATGCTAAGAAATTGGTGGAACCATGAAATTTTTGCTTAAGGGAGCACTGCTTACATACATACATACACAACATACCACCTTGGATTTCATCAGAGGGAGTCATCTGGAACAAGACTGTTTGTCTATATACAGTGAGAAAATTAAATCAAACATTTAAGGATGCCAGAGCATATATAGTAATTGGTAACAGATGTAATGGACATTTATACCAATAAATCCCCTCACAGGTCCAATGTTAAGAAATTCCCAACCCACTGAGAAAAGCTACTGCAAAAAGCTAATGTGTGTTTCAGCAGCAATTTCTGATTGAATTCTGAAAGAGAGGATGCCAATATGTGTAGCTGTCATGTAAGGTTGCACTGACCAAAAGTATCAAAGAACTGAGGGAAAGAACAGAAGTGATACTGCAAACCCCTGCTCCCCACTAAGACGTAGAAAAATCGTTGCGTAAAGCAAAAGGTAAAGTAATAAAAAAAACAACAAAAAAGGAAGTAAGAGAAAATATGTAGATAACATCACTGAAGCATTGAAGGATCTACCAAAATAGGTGGTAGCAAGACGTTTTATTGACTCAGTGCCATTCTAACTGGAAAGTTTACATCTGCCAGAGGGATGTGTTAAGGATGAACAGGAAAGCCTGCAGGAAATAGAGAGAGCACTCAAAATTTACCAAGGTGCTAAGCAGACAAAGACTTACAAAAATTGCTAGTCTTGCCAAAAAGATTAAAACACCCAGAATGAGTGTCAGAAATACTCACAAATACATAAGACACAGCAAAAAGCAAGAGAAAGTGTTACAGGGGACTCTTTCAAAGCTTGAGAGAAAGGCAAATACTTCAAAGCACAAGAGCAGAGACATCTCCATCAAAAATGGCCTACAGTTAAGTATGAAATAAAGTTGAGCTAAGCAACTGCAGTAACTGAGGAAGTATGACACTTCTTAGACTGTAGTGAAGGAGGAGAGTTCCACAAATAAACCTGGGGCTGAGAATGATTCTATGAAAGGCAAATAAATAGAATGAGGAACAACCCGCACCATAACACAGTCCTGCAAGTCACCTGAAGCCAGCCTCCCTCATCTTTCAAAGACCTCTTCCGACCAGTACAACATCTTTGAACTGATTAATAGCTTGACATCATGTAGGCGGGCTTTAATCTATCATGAACTCAGTAATTTAAGGATCTATGAACTGCAAAGGCATCCTCAGGGAGCAATGGTTTGAAAGACTATTTCACTCCCTTAGTTTTTTTCTAAATTATGTGGGATTTCCTTTATAGAGGCTTCTTGGAATTGCCAGTTCAGCAAGCTGGGACTATGTGAGCAACAAAAGACTCTTAATCAATGATGCATTGCAAACCCAAATATTATCAGTAGACAAAGGACTGCAACAGAAAGGTGTCATCAATTTCTAAAATAGCTCCTTTTCCTCAAAAATCAATTACTGCAGTTTTACTGAAATAAGCAACTAGCAGTTTAAGTGAACCTAGACATAAGCAAATGGTTTAAAACAAGAGTTAATTCATTTTTTTCTTTGGGCATTGCCACTAATTTATTTTTAGAGGAGAGCAGCAACTAAGACATCATGTGGTTTCACAGAAAAGAAGAAAACTTATACAATGGAAGCTAAACCAACGTGCACACAACAATCAGGAGACTGTCCAATTTCCCATGAAAAGTGCATGATATCAAAACTGTAGTTACCAAAAGTCAAGCTAAGAAGAAAAGTCTTTTTCAAAAGAGTAGTACAAGAAGGGAGTAAATTCACATGTATGGCAGCAGGAATGTCAAAACAAAACTGAAATCACATGTTGGTAAGGCAGTTGTTACAATCTCCAGATTTAACAGGCAGAGAATATTAAAAAAATCTAGTTTCAAGATGTGAAGTATAAATTCTAGTCTCAAATGCTGTTTCAGTTCCAGTATGAATAGCAGACAGCTCAACCAAAATCTCACATAAACCTCTCAGTGCCTTTGAAAGGAAATGCTTCAGATAAATCCCATATATTGTCATGAATTGTACATGCTACTAAAGTCTGATAATCTGTCACCCAAAACATCTGGAAAAACAGTGGGTATCTGCCACCGCCAAGAAGAAATGGAATCAGTGTCATTATAGGAAACACCCTTTACAATCCTACACAAGGTACTGCGCCTTCGATGTCCCTGGGCAGGGACCTCCCCAGCCCAGCAACACAGGCTGTGGAAGGCAGCAGCACCATACAGGTGCTCTCAGCTACTGCACAGTGCTGTGCTCACATTTGTCACCCCTGGAGAAGTCCGAGTTTGGAGTTTAAGTTCCCAGCGATGCAATGCCAGAAGGCACATGGGCTAACAGCTGCTCTAGCACCACTCTCTTCCATGAAAATACATATCCGGTTGCCTGACTGTCATTATACAAGTGAGAGAAGATAAGGCAGGACTAAAATGTGTCCCTCAACACTGTTTACAGAGGGAAAACTAAGGAGTTGAAAAGAAGATATGAAAATCTCAGTACAAGATAGTAGCAATGAGTGAGTTATCAAGCTTGAAGACATCCAGTGGAACAGGAAAAAATTACATATTCAGATAAAACCATGCATCTCACATGATACTCAACACGAGCGTTCAACACAGATCATACTCTGTTTCTTTGGCAGTCAGAAGGTATTTATCTTCATTAAAAAAAGCTTGATCATTACTAGGTGTTTCTGAAAACTCATAAAAAAGGATAAAACAGATGCTGTTCACACTGTGAAGAAAATGAAATTCAAATGTATGAGAAGGTATGAAAAAATTCAAAATACTTAAGACTGCAGGGCTAATACTCATTCAAATCTTATTAATTTAAACCTTGGTTATGTAAATCCTAGATTATTTCTTTGTACACTTGCCTACCAAGGACTGCCTACAATAGGATCATGCTTTCACTTCAGTCATGCAGGAGACATACATAAAACGTGCAACAAGACTAAGCACAGGCAAAAAGGTTTCAGCCTTTAACTACTAGATCTACTATCTTATTTCTGTGCCTGAGCTATAATTAACCTTTAGTCAGCCACCTCAATCATGAGAATAAATAATCACGGATTCTCTTTCTGTGAGCCCGGTATTAGCTTTAAAAATCTTTATAAAGACTCTCAGAACTTTCAAAGAGGCTAAGTTAGACTGGGAGCACAACCATGGTAATGGATCCTCAAAAGAATTTTAGTTCAGTCTGCAGGTGTGATGCACTACTTGCTACCATGTGTAGCATAATACTTCCCTTGTAATAGGTCTTCTGAAGATACCAAGATGAGATAATTTCCAAGTCCATTCACAAGGTAAAAAAACAGCTCTTTGCACATTTCTTTACATGAAATGCAATGTATGTAGTCTGATGTAGTCCCAAAGAAAGGAGAACCTTATAGTAATTTGAGTAAAATGCTGTCTGGTCTGCTGGTGAGGGGCTTCATCACTGCAGGGCACAAAAAGTGTGTAGCATAGCATACAGTCTCACTACTTCCAAATCTACTTTTTTAATCAAAGATTTGCCACATCAGTAAGTCTCAGTTGGTTTTACTTCAGTGCCCAGCAAGATCATGGAGCAGGTGGAAACAACGCTAAGGCACATGGTAAATAATGAGGTGATTGGTGACAGACATAACTTCACTCAGGGAAAATTGTGCCTGACAAATTGGGTGGCCTTCTATGAAAGGGTTACAGTGTTGGTGGATAAGCAAAGAAAAACTGACATCATCTACCTGGACTTGTCCAAAGCATCTGAAAGTGTCCCACTTGACATCTTGTCTCTAAAGTTCAAAGATACAGCTTTGGCAGATGGATCACTCAGTGGATAAGGAATTGGCTGGATGATCACACTCAAATAGTTGCATTCAACAGTTCAATGTCCAAGTGGAGATCCATGATGTAGGGTCGATACAGGTACCAGTGCTGTTTAATGTCTTTACTGGTGACATGGACAGTAGGATTGAGTGCTCCCCCTGTAAGTTCACTGACATCACCAGGCTGTGTGCTGCAGTTGACATACTGGGGGGAAGGGATGCCACCCAAAGGGACCTGGACAGACTTAAGAGGTGGGGCTGTGCAAACCTCATAACATACAAAAAGGCCAGGTCCTTCACTTGGATCAGGACAATTTCAAGCACCAATATAGGCTGGATAGAGAATGGATTGAGGGTAGAGAATGGATTAATAGTAGCTCTGAGAAGGACTTGGGGGTGTTAATTGATGCAAAGCTCTACATGAGCCAGTAACACGCATGTGTAGCCTAGAAAGCCAACCCTGTCCTGGGCTGCATCACAAGCAGCATGGCCAGCAGGTTGAGGGAGCTGATTCTCCCCCTCTACTCCAATGTTGTGATAGTTTACCTGGAGTCCTGTGTCTGGCTCCAGGGTCCCCAACACAAGAACGACATGAACTTGTTGGAGCAAGTTCAGTGAAGGACCATGAAGTTGACCAGAGGGCTGGAGCAGCTCTGCTATGCGGACAGACTGAGAGAGCAAGGGTGGTTCAGCCTGGAGAACAGAAGGTTTCAGGGAGACCTTACAGTAGCCTTCCAGTACCTAAAGGGGGCCTACAAGAGAGCTGGAGATGGATTTTCTACAAGGACCTGTAATGACAGGACATGCCTTTATACTGACAAGAGGGCAGGTTTAGATTAGACGCCAGAAAGAAATTCTTTATTGTGAGGGTGTTGAGGCAGGCACTGGCACATGCTGCCCACAGAAGCTCTGGATGCCCCATCCGTAGAAGTCTTCAATGCCAGGTTGGATGGTGCTCTGAGCAACCTGGTCTAATGGAAGGTGTCCCTGTCCATGGCAAGGGGGCTGAAACTAGATGACCCCTTCCACTCAAACCATCCCATGATTCTATGATTCTGTAATAATTTTTTCTGTCTCATACCAAACAGAAGTTCACCTGCATAGCTCTTCCTGCTTTTAGCTGTCTCTCAAAGGCACTTTATGTGTGCAGCACATTGAAATGGTTACACTAACTTGTGATGGTCCTCCTAAGGCCTACTTGCAGCAGAAGCGTAAAATAAACTATATTAACATCACAGGAAGCAAACATAAAGAGGAAATATGGAGGAGAGCTAAATACATTCTTGTAATTTCACCCCTCCTGTGCAGAGCACAGCAAAGGCTCACGTCTACACTCATTACTGACCCAGAAATGTATAGCAACCAGAAAAGCTCCCCTTAGAACCATCATTTCTGGTCCCATTGTGAGGTGGCAAATACTAGCACAGTTGTCTATCACAATCATCTTGTGGTCATACAGTAAATTTAATCCCTGTGACAATGAAAACTGTCCCTATAGTTCTCAGTTTAAAACAGCAGTTATTCTCCACTAGGGGCAGAACTGCATAAAAACTTTTTTTTTTCATTTCTCAACAAAAGAGTCCAAAGGAAAAGCGAAATATTTACCTTCTAAGTAGTTCTATTAGGCAATAACCTAATAACATTTGTTATAATGGTTTCTGTTAGTTTAGGGTATTTTTTAGAAATAATTCAAATTTTCAAAAATGACCTTCCATCTTTCAAAATTCCTCAAAATCCAATTCTGCTTCAGATACTACTGCCAGGTACAAATTTGGACATAGGAAACAAGCCCAACTGATTCCAGAACACTGGTGTCTGACATTAATTCCTGTGCAGCAAGTACAATGGGAAAATAAAGGTACAACTACTGACTGGATTTTGTATCACATTCTAACGTTCAGGAACATGTATTTTATAACATTCACTTTCAACTCTATTTTCAGCAGTACTACAGTAATAAAAATATTTCTACTCTTTGTATAGATAAAAACAGCTGGTAGAACTTAACATAGCATCACTATTTTTAAATTAACCTAACCATCCTGGGTCTTTGTTTCTCAGGTGTGGTCATATTGTCTTTCAAAGCCCACATGTATTGGGGTCTTCTCAAAAATGACACACCAAGCCTCATTTTAAAACAATTAATAGTGTTTTAATAACACTTTAATAGACACACACATACATACCACCCTTAGTAATGTATCAAAAAATTAAACTAATTTTTGTGCTCTCAAGAACAGTTTTTCTTCTTGACTAAAGATAAGCATTAGACAATTTAAGAGGATTTCTGTGCACTAATAGAAGGTTAGTGAATCTTGAACTCTTTTATATTTTGTGAATACCTAACCCAGATCTGACACCAATTGAAATGAACTAATTTTCTATCTTTAACTAGATTCTTCAAAAATCAAATGATTGCATAAGATTCCCATTATCTCTGCAAAGTTTTCAGAATTTTCAGATAGTTAGGTCTGAAACTCAGCCCTAAATTGCCACTGCGATCAGAGTGAATTTTATCAGCATGTAACCTTCACTTCCTTAGTTTTCAATACCTTTGCAAACACAGAATGAATATGCCAAATAATTTCCCTTTTTAAGGATTACATGGTGTATATTGAGACACTAGAAATTGAGCTGTAAGTTAAATATCAATTTCAGAATAATATTTAAGGCTGATTTATGGTAATGAAAAGCTTTCACTAGATTAAAAAATAGGTGTCTGCAACTGGAATTCAAACCTCCACTCTAATGCATATACTCAGTCAAGCGCTTCTGCATTAAATAATTAGACCCCATTATGCACCCACATGCACAATTGTTGCATGTGGCACTGGTAAGTCTATTCAATATTTATTTTCACTGTATAGCAAGAGCTTATGTTATACCTTTTTAACCATTATTTTTATATTAAACTTGCTAAATTCTCAGTGAATTCTACAGCAGTACTGTCATAGACATCACAGTTTTAATTAAGCTGTGAATTCAAACACTTATGTTTGCACTAATAAACCTCATCGCTAAGCGCTAGCTAGCTATTCTGACCTATTATTCCACAATGTCTCACAGAGATTACTTTTTTTTTTTTTCCAGTAATTGCTTTGCTCTGGAAATAGGAATGGTTGACACTTTCCTAAATCGGAGACTTTCTACTTAGGAAGCAAAGTACCTCCGTAGTGAAGACACTCCAAATGGCAAATGACAGCTACACAAACAAACACATGGCAAGGTAACATCAAATGGCCACTCAGAAACCTAAGATGCTCTTCTCTCATGGAGTTTTAAGCATCTCTCATATTAAAGGAATTTCCTGTGTGGCATACTAACCAAATACACCCCCTCTGGCCTCAGAGAAATACCATGATTCATTCAGTATGTTGAAGAGACACTCCTAATTTTTTTCCTTTGCAGAGGATATCAAGTATCCGTGGCAATAACTAGGGAGTGAGGAAATTGAAAAGAAACAGTACTAGGCATCTCACGTTATCAAACAACCAGAAACTAGACAAATAGGTAAAAGCAGCTCCACAGTCAAATCTTGGGAAGAATAAAATATTAGAAAACTATACAAAGTTGTCTGATGTTAATCCTGGTACAAAAGAAATTGTAACTTAACTTACTGGTAAAGTTCCTGGTAAAGAAGCATCAAAGAAAGATACCAAAGAATTAGGAGGTGCTGCAAACTGGACTTGGGAACCAGAGAAAAGTTTTGAGTTGGAACTGATCTGTGCATGAATTTCCAGACCCACAACTGGTACCCATGGAGCAAGACTGAAAAGGAAAGAAGGGAAAAACAATTTAAGTACAGATAACGTTAAAACCCATGAACACCTAGAAATACAAGAATTAAGAACTCCTCATTTGTTACCAAATATTAAAGTGTAAGTGCAAAAATATGGTAAATGATGTTGCAAATACATCCACAGTATAATGGAAAAAGCTGTGCTGCAACACTGGAGAACTGATGCTACTTGACAGTATATATGGGGGGACTATATGACAAAGTGTCTTCATTATACGCAGAAAAGAATGCAATAAAGAAAATTACATGTAATGGTTTGAAACTTTTAAATTTTCTTTACATGAGGAATCTTAGAAAAATTAATGAGGCACACTTGCACGCAGGATGAACCCTAAATTGGTGCCTTGTGAAAATCACAAAATCATCATAAATATGAATTACTTCTCAGGTAGTTTGATAAATCTCCAACAGATAGGTGGCACAATAAATTATGTATTCTTTGCCAGCTAGTCACTTGCATGCTGGGAAAGGTGGCTCTCCAGAGCAGCGTTAGCAGCATATTAGCATAAACATTAGTAATCCTGTAATAGAGAGATCATCATTTCAACTAGAGAGCTAGAGTTCTCTGAATGCATTCTGCAGAATAAAACTTCTCCATATCATCTAAAAAGTAATTGCAATTCTCACATCCATAACTTTTATATGGACAAGAGAAAAAGGTCACTTTTCCAGTATGAATTGCTTAACAGTTTTTGTAAGTAATTATCTGTCCTTGTATAAATGAAATGGCAAAAATATTTCAGCGATGAAATCACGTTTCTACAGCCAAATACTTCAGCAGCATAAGTACTCAGATAGCCACAGGAGATAAGCAAGCTATGGAAAGACATCAAACAAATACATGAAATACAGTGTTCCTTCCAATGGTGAACATATTGCCAGGATTTTAGTACTTTATCTGCTCCCCAACAGCTGAGGACATCCCTACAAACACCAAATGATGCAGGGGTCACTTATATCACTGCATTAAGAATAATAATATTATCATAAAAGATTACGGTTCAGATGAGTAAAGGAGCTAATACATTTCTTTTTACCACAACATAGTATTTTCTTTAGTATTTTCAACTAGCAGTTTTAAAAATGTCTCAAGGAAAAAATGTTTTGTTTGGTTTTGTTTTTTTTTTTTAAATCTGGAATCAAATTTGTTTCCTGCATTCTTCAGAAATGCATCCCAATCATAACTTGGCATTAAAAATTACACCAGACTTTGCTTAATCAGTGTGTTGGCTTAGAGGAAAAGGTAGGTGCATCATCAGTCAGGCCTCGAGCTCTCTAACACTGATGAGAAACGCGGAGTTTCTGGCCATGTTTGCTCAAGGATTATGTTCGTGCCTCTGAAGAACGAGCAGCACGCTTCTGCCCGTGTCTGCGCAACTTTTCTTGACGTGATCAGCCACGCAGAGGGAAACCTCCGGCTCACCACAGAACTTGCTCATGCCGTAACTTTCAGCTGCAGCAGGAACGCAACGCTCCGTTCCGGGCACGCTGCCCGGGCCTCAGAACACCCCGCTGGAAGCGAAAGCCTCCTTCGGCCCGGGAGCCCCTTCGAGCCACGCTGGGAAAGGCAGGGGCAGGGCCGGCACACGGGGATGCTCAGGCTCCCGGAGCAGCCCGAGCGGCCCGGCGGGGCTGCGGTACAAACACGCACAGCGAGGCGGCCGAGCCCCGCCGGGCCGCACACAACTCACACGGACCGACACCAACACCTACAAAAATCGCGGACCCGGCGCTGCCAACACTGCTGTCGGCGCCCCCACTCTGCCACAGCCCCGCGCCCACCCCGCGGCTCCGCCCCGAGGGCGGGGCGCCCCAGGAGAGAGCCACCCCGT